>JAHDVE020008485.1:0-366585 GCA_022606495.2 Halesus radiatus | reverse complement strand
ATGATCGGTAAGTCACATAAAAGTAAAAATGTTAGCGAAAAGCTGTTAAATATAAAAGACCGTTATAATTTACAAAAGGGTCGATATCATCCCCGCAAGTGACTATCCCCCTGTCAAAATTATTGGCGGAAAGATTTAGCCGTCATGGACCAACGAACTTTTAATCCGGCAAGTTCACTAAGTTTTACGTAATGTTAATAAATATTTTCTAATGGCTACCCTGCGAGACGTAGATTTAATTTAGGGCTGTGATGGATGGAAATGCGTGTTGAATAGTTGTTCTTGGAAAGGGGTTCGATTACCGAATGAATTTAACACGTCGTCTAAAGATATGGTGTGTTGAATCCCACCCACATGTCACACATTCATATAATGTACACCTTCCATCGATCTGTCTCCCCGCACCGATGCTGAGTTGATGTCAAAAATATGGTGAAGTTTTTCCTCGGGTTTGGCACGGTGAAATATATCCCAGTGATTGAAAGGTTTGTTTGACAGTGTGTTTGACAGGAAATCGCTAGGTTTATAAGTTAAAAAGGTTTATTTAGCGGAGTCGTTAATATCTACAAGGTTGGCACCGTTTCTTCCAAGGTTGGTACAGATCCATAAAAACTGAATTTGCATTATTTTTAGATCTATCCTATCAGATACTTAGAAAACGAATTTGGAGAATAATTTTTGAAGGCTGGTGGCAGATGTATAGTGCGGGCAGGCGTAAACAGACCCGCTTTATCCAATAGGCCGAGTAGGAGAGGCCCCCGAGATCAGCGAACCTTGTAGGGCTTTCATTATTTTAGCAGGAAAAATTTACGAGCAGGTACTTTTATGATTAATCAACACAATTGTTGTATGCACGTAGGAAGGTACGTGCAAACGATAATATTGACTCTGATAGCGTAAAGTAGCAATATTCTCGAATTTCGAGCTCTTGTGTTATACAAATTGTCTACTATGTTTACTTAGCAAGGCTATCTTTATCATGGGCTAATGGGCTTCAATGGTCAGAACCCAAAACACACACATTTTTTAGTCTGCTAACTTAAGAAATACCATGAACGATTCATCTGTAAATTTTATACTATTAGTTAGGAAAATGTATATGGTTCCAAGAGATGAAATCCTCAAATTAAATCTTTTAAATTCGATGTACTGGAATTTTAGGTAAAACGTCTAAAACTGCCCTTTGCAATATAATTTGAAGTAAATCAGTTTTAGTAATGTTATTATTAAGTTCTGCAAGTATTTCAGTTTTCAATTATTGTTACAGCGGTTTCGGCATTAAAAGCCATTTTCAAACTGTGGTTAGGCCACATCGAGAAAAAATATAATTCCTTAAAATAATTCAGAGAGTTATCAAACACATTAAATTCATTGTCTTAAATATCAAACACGTCATTATAAAACAATCAAGAAAACACTTTACGTGGGGAAAACAGCTTTCAAATGTAAATACCAAACAGAATGGAGAATTTTTAGTTACCAAATGTAATTAAACATTAAAAAAAATTAAATGGAGTTCTACCTATTAAATGTAATAACTAATAATAATAATAATTAAAATTGCTTTCACTGGTTTTCAAACTGCACTTGTTTTCAGACATTTTTTTTATGTATTGGTAAGAATTTAAAAGATTACAGTTTGAGGATTTTTGCCTTTTAAACCGTATACGAGGTTTGTTCAAAAGAAAAGGTGAATTTCGAATTTTTTCGAAAAGTATTTATTTAAAATTGGCAAATTATGAAGATTGTAATAAATTATCGTTTATGGAAAGTGTCACAATTCTACTCAGTCCAAAAATAGCAACTTAAGAAATATGTTGGTGTTCACAATTTGTAAAATGGTTGCATTATTCTTTTTAGTCGAGTATAGCGATGCATTTACATTGCATGATGTGCCACAGTACATAAAATGAGTTCATATTAGGGACAACATTTTCAACCATATTCTGGATAATTTAAAAAGTTGCTTAAAATATTTCATTATTAACTAACCTTATTTTGTTTGTTTTATAGTCTCATTGGCTTCAGACAGTTGGGAGTAGTTGGGACTATTGTGCGGTACTAACATAAAAAGGGTGATTGAACTTGAGGTAGTTGATAGCCCACTGGGTTGACTCTGACAGTTAAATGGATCGAATCCAAATACCACGGCAGGTATCGAACTGAATTCTTTCTACAAATAAGGCATGTGAAAATGTCCGTACTCTGTGCGTTAAATACGAGGTTTGTTCAAAAGAAAAGGTGAATTTCGATTTTTTTCGAAAGTGTTTATTTATTCATCAATATCCGTTTTCTCCCCTTCAAAGTAATCCCCCTCAGATATAATGTACTTATACCAGCGCTTCTTCCAATCGTCGAAGCACTTCTGGAATGCGCTTTTCGGTATTGCCATCAGCTCGTTCTTCGATTCTGACTATATCTCATCAATTGTGGCAAAGCGCTTTCCTTTCATTGGTCTCTTCAGTTTCGGGAATAGGAAAAAGTCGCAGTGAGCCAAATCTGGTGAATACGGTGGTTGAGGCATGAATGTGGTGTTGTTTTTTTGCCAAATAACTACGAACAAGCATTGATGTGTGATCTGGTGCGTTATCGTGATTCAAAATCCATGATTTGTTTTTCCACAATTCCGATCGTGCACCACGCCATTGTAATCGAAGAAAACAGTGAGCAAAACCTTCACATTTGATCGAACTTGGTGTGCTTTTTTCGGTCTTGGCTCTTCTGGCCGTTTCCATTGGGATGATTGGGCCTTGGTTTCGACGTCATAACCATATACCCACGTTTCATCATCAGTTATGACCCTTTTGAGCAAATCTGGATCGTCGTTGACGTCATTCAACAACTCAACGATTTTCCAAAACCATTTTCTTCACTGTTTCGATGTTTTCTTCGTTTGTTGACGTGGTTGCAATTCCAGGACGCCCATCGTCATTAACATTTTCTCGGTCTTCTGTAAAGCGCTTGTACCACTTATAAACACTTTTTCGAGATAAAGTAGACTCGCCAAAAGCCACAGTCAACATTTTAAGTGCGTTGGAGCACTTTATTCCATTTTTAACACAAAATTTAATACATATTCTTTGATCCATTTTTTTCAAAAGTAAAAAATCGAAGAACACTCAAAAACGTGACTAACCTTTCCAGTTGTCAAAAACAAACCACTAATCCAAAATGGCTGATAATGCTAACATATGATAAACATATGTGTACCAACATAACAAAAAAAATCGATAATCGAATGTACACAGCCCGCGAAAATTCAAAACTCACCTTTTGAACAAACCTCGTATATTTTCCTAATTATCCGTGAAGAGTTTACATATATACAATTTGTAGTTTTGCTTGAGTTAGCAAACTAGGAAGTGATATTTACGGCCATTTTTAGTGTTGTCCCATAACTTTTAAAATGAACAAAGATTGTTTGTTACATCATTTTTTAATAAGAAAACGAGTACGGAGTGGGGCTGGGCAGTAACTGCTAGATTAAAATTCGGATCATAAAAGATAATAGGTATCTAAAAAACAATATTTGAACTAACTTACTGAGGTTAAAAAAATACTTAGGTATAATGAAAGATGTACAAGTCTTCGAATGTTCAATGTTTAATGATCATAATATTTAAGTTACGCAGTAGACGGGCAAAGAAACTCTAAGAAACTCCGTTCTCGCGTTCGATGATAAAGTAAGGTGATAGCAATACGTATAAATTGCAAGGTTCGTGAATAAAAAACTAGGAATTTCATTAGAAGAGTACAGACGAGGAAACCTGTAGCCTGTAGCCTGTAGCCTGTAGCCTGTAGCGGAACGTACGCAGTTATTAATCGCACTGCGGAGTTCAATACTAAATCATTCGTATTTCGTATTAGAGCTATCTATGTACTATAACAACCGTATCTTATCTCGGAAAATAATATTTCATACCACATATTTCACGATTATTAACTCATTAATAAGACGGCCACGCTTCTGCAAAATAAATGTTCAGCAGAATAATTTAGCAACTTAAAGTTAATAAGTCGCAATTAAAGGAATAGAGAGAGAAATGGGAGAGGTTAGAATAACATCATTCAATCCATTCCGTCATATTATAATATAGGGGAAACGTGTTTCAAATGATACTTCTTGGTAAAATGATCTCACTTGGTTGAAGCGGTTTTAGTACTGATTTCTAGATAAAATATCACTATTTTATTATTTGATTAGTTACTACTTTAAATATGGAACGATTTCTTGTCTGAAAAAACTAATGATTAAATAAAATACGTAAAGACTTATATAAAGATAGATATTTTTGTTGGTATTACAAGGACTTGGTATACCAACGATATCTGTGCAAACGGCCATCCCAAAATGGTTGTCAAGATGACGTCACACGAAATGATGGACAGAAATTATAAATATTTTTTCTCCCTATGCATATTTAGGGTACTTCCTTTCCTATTCTCCATTCTAAGGAAACACCCACTACGAATCACGTTGATCCATTATTTATGAATTTTTTAAAATGGTTATGTTATCATTTTTAAAATCACATAAAAATAAAAAATAGAAAACCTGCACAACTTAAATACAGTTACATTACACTGGAAAAAAGAAAAATAAAAAAAAAACTGCACCAAAGCTAAAAATACAAAGTAACAGAAAAAAAAATAATGCGATATCCACAAAGTCAATATTAAAATTAATAAAAAATAAGTAAATAATGTAAAAGTTGTAGACAACAATAATTTATAAACTAGGCAGAAACAATTCGTTCATCCTTCTTTTGAAATTTCCAAAGTTTAGATTATTGTCAAATACATCCATATCATTTAAGTATTTGTTACCTGTGTACGTGTTGAATTGGGGAATTCAAACTATGGTTGGAACGGAATATAGATATGTAAAATGTTAATGTCTGTCTTGTAGTTCGTTTGAGTATGTACAGATTGATTAAATGTCGGAGTTCAGAACAATCGAATTTACAATTTAACAATTTTACTAAAAAGGTTAGGTCGTTAATTTTTCGTCTGTTTTCTAAAGTTGGACTATTTAAAATATTCATTAACGATGAGTAATTTATGTGAATATTTAATTATATTTATAGTATATTTAATTTATAAAGGTATGTTTAAAATTTATGAAATGTAAACTATTTGTTTGAATTCTTTCTACATTACACTTTGTAGAAATGCGACCACACTATGAAATTATGTTCTATTAGACTTCTAAGTAGGGATATGTACAACAATTTTATTACTTGTAACGATTCAAAAAAAATGATTGTTCTTTTTAATAATTTATATTGTTCTTTATAATAATTTTTTAGAATTCTTATTAATCTTATTGCATTATCATGTTCCTCTAGTAATATTTTAATATAATTACGAAATCTTACTTAAATTTTTTTATCAAACTTAAAATATACTTGACCAAATTCATATTCTTTATGTAAAACCATGTACAATGTGACCTTAGAACGGGGTACCCCAGAAAGGTTACATTTTTTTGCGAATTTTTTGTTAAACTTTAAGAAATTAATAAATAAATAAATAAAATAAAATATAAATCCTAAAGTTTTCATACCCTTATTTACAATTTTCTGAATGTTAGCAGTGAAATTTAGTTTCTCATCCATTATAATGCCGAGATCTCTCATTTCCGTAACTCTTTCTAGATTTATTTGATTTATTAAATAGTCAAAAAAGAGAGATGTTTTTTTCTGGAAAAGGTTAGAGTTTTACATTTTTCTACATTTAGATATAAATTGTTTTGTGAGCAAGTTATTTAGCATGTCAATATTTAACTGAAGAATTTGACAGTGGTTTGAATCAATTATTTCTCCACATAATTTTATATCGTGGGCGAATAGAAAAAGTTTGACACCTTTAAAGCCGCTGACTATGTCGTTTATAAAAACAATAAATAAAACCGGACCAAGGTGACTACCCTGCGGTACACCACTAGTAGCGGAAAACGATTTAGATATAAAAGATTTTATTGTAACAAACAAGGTTCTATCTGATAAGTAACTACTTAACCACATTAAAATATTTCTTCTGATTCCCAGGGCATGAAGTTTGTGAGATACTTTATCAAAAGCCTTCGAGAAATCAGTGTATATACAGTCAACTTTTGCGAATTCCTCCAATATATAGTTTTGAAAAAGTAATAAATTTGTTGTAGTTGATCTACCTTTGATGAAGCCATGTTGTTGGTCATTAATTACCTCTATTAGTGTGGGATATATTTCATCGAGAACCAGAGAATCAAAGATTTTGGGTAATACAGATTCTATGCATATTGGTCGATAGTTTGAAATGTCAGTCTCGTTACCTTTTTTAAATATTATACACTCGTATATAACAGGGATAATATAGCTGGATTTCCAGTAGATGGGAAAATATCCAGACGATAGGAGATGGTTAAAGAGAATGCTCAGTGGCTTAGACAATAAAGAGGAGCATTTTTTCAGGAAAATTTGCGGAATGGCGTCCGGGCCTGCAGATTTGTTTATATCTAAGGAAAATAATTTCCTTTTAACAGATTCTTCCATGATAAAGCAGTTTTTTAAATGTGTTGTTTTTTTAAAAGTGTATGAGGGTATATTTTCTTCTGGCGTTTCATCACCATATATATTTTTAAAGAAATCTGAGATAAATAATAAATACATTTTTCAAATGGAAAATAAATAAAAAAAATTAGTTCAAATAAATTTATTTTAAGCTGAAATACAATTATTTTAATAAATGATAATAATAATTTTTCGAGTACAAATAAATGTGTCTTTTAAAATTACCAAATAGTGATTTTGAAAAAAAAAACGTTCCTCGTAGACAGAAGATCGTGGATTATGTTAGGTTAAAGAAAATTATATTAGTTTCAGAAAGACTGACTGAAAACAGATTTTGAATAACTTTACTCCATTTTTAATAAGAGTTTTCCTTCAGAGGTAATCGTTTCGTACAAGTCTCCCCTACTAGCTGTTTGTCGAGTATATTCTTACAAAAACACGACGTAATGTAATAATTTGTTAAAGCACTCATACATGTTGTGGCATTCGCTTTCAAAACCCCTCAGTTGGCGCCAGAATAAGAATAAATAGAACTCGAAAATTACACAACTTCGCTAAAACTTGTTGGTCTGTATTTTAATTTGAATATTATTTCAATGTAAAACTAGGAATTGAGTAAAACTTTGCAATATTCAACCAAGATCCAAGATTACTGACTGAAATTCTATACGGCGCGAGGCGAATTCAAATGAAATTACCTTTGTTCGCCGCGCACTATGCCGGGAATAATTATTAATACGAGCAAGGCCTCTGTTTTTAAGTTGTATTAAATTTCCATTCAGCAGGTTCTTGATGGTTGTACCGATGTTTCAGCTGCCAGAAGCAATATATTTTCATGTTGTATATCAAAATTGAATCCGCATCAGATTAAATTAATGTGAGAATCATTATGATCCAATCATAATTATGGCACAACCGTTGATTTGACCAATCATCACGTTTATTATTTGTTACTGATACTTTTATTACTTTGTAAGGCATGTTTTTTGATGTTTTGGCTCGAGATTTAGTGTTTCTATATTAAACATCTACATGGAATTCATTCCTTACAAATAAATAATTTTTATTTTCAAGACAATGTTATATTAGAGATTGAATGCCAAATATAGGAGTACGGTACAATTCTAACCTAAGCCTACTCTATATGTACGAGTGTGATACTCATAACTCACAATGATCTTACCATAAAATCACGTCTGTGGTATTATGATGATTGCCAATACGGCAATATTGTATTGGGCGTTGCAACGGTGCCAAGTTTAATTAATATGAATATAGATCGTGTTATTATCGACACGCAGATTCATCAAACAAAGCACTTGACAAGATACGGCGGCCTTAATCCCGATGGATGCGTTGTCAATTAAGTCATCAAATACCGCAAATCATCATTATTTCTCTATAGGACTAAGAGTGAAAGATGAAATCATTTTGAATTAATTTAATACTACTCGGGTATTTGAATATTGTATAAGTTCATTGGCGTGCATTTACAATAAATTTTGGTCAAGATTTTTTGATATGAAAAGCATCATTGTAGGAGTATATAATATAATTATATTTATCTTGTTTTTATATTAAAACTCACGTAATGACAAATTGGGTATTGCAACACCGACCCAGTTCTATTAGTATAAAAACTCAATAAATAAATAAATAGTTTTTGTGTAACCCAGACAAATAATGTAAAATCAAAAACGAGCAGAAAGATTATCTATGGTAACATAAGACCGAAGTCTCGTCAGTCACGGAAGGAAAAGGCGATAGTGTCCAAAGCTATGCAAATATATCAAGTGGTAAATTTTCTTGCGTGTTCCGGAAGTTGTGACGTAGGAATAATTACTAATGATGGTCAAGATTTCAATGGATTTTAAAGACGAGTCCTATACGTATACTGAATAGATAATACACACTAGAAATGCCCTCCACATAGAATTGACTGGAAACCGATGTTGTCATTGACTTAGTACCCTTTGGTTCTAACCCATTTAGCATGCACTCTGTCTCTCTTACACTGCGCGATGTCGTATATCGCCATTACATTTGATCAAAATGAAAAAAAAATCATATTGAAACGAATTTCTGAATTTGAAATTTAAAAATAAAATGGCCAAACTTTTGGATCACGAAACACGCCCACATCGCATTTCTTGTGTTCTTTATTCTGTGTATACGTAGGAATCCGTCACTTTGAACGGCACGTCACTGATAAATACAGTATAGTACTTAACTCACTTGATACTAAAATGAAAGGGATATATTGTCTAATTTAATCTCGTGGAAGTGCGTAAGAACTGCTCAATTAGTTATATTAAAATTGATGATGATATTGTTATTTTTGCCAACTTGTTTCTCGTTCAATAACTCAGGAAGGTATACCTACACATAATTTGATTTCGTTACCCATAACTAACTTAGTTTTATATACATAGGTATATATCCCGTTTCTGCCTTTTTCTCATCGAAACGAAAAATTCAGTTATAGAGGTTCCGCGAATTGAGAGGAATCCAATAAAACATGGCATCATTTACGTTGACTTGATTGTACGCGATTTTTACCTTTGAACCAATTTGTAAAAATGAAATTATGATTATTTACATATACTTTCAGGTGTTATTTGTGAATGAAGTTGAATTAAATGATTAAAATAAAGAAATTCTGCATTTCACATACTCAATTCATTAAACTGTTGACCAGATTCAGAAGGACTTTTCCTTTGTCAGGACATAATGTAAGTGAACTAACGTGAAAACAGAGACACATATAAAATATAAGGGTAAATGAAAAAGTCCTTGTTTTAAACCAGTTCATAAAATTTATACTTTTGCTGACCGGTTTCGGTTAGCTTCAACCTTCCTCAGGACCGTAATAATAGAGGAAGGTGATTCGATAATTAAATATAAGCAATCATTAAGTGTAGAATCTTGTGGGAAAAAAACAAGAAGGGTGTGTGCGCCAGGAAATCCTCCATCAGCCCAAGGATGTAAGTCTTGGACTTTATGGATGAATTGAGTTCGGTCAAAAATATCGTGACGCGGATGGGTTAATGTTACTTGGTAGATTAAAAACACTAATTGTTTAACACTGATATGATATTTGTGATGAATAATACATTAGTCTAGCAAGGCTTAAATATCTATACAGTAAGTAAATAAAATGCTGCAATTTACTAAGAATTTGGTGAAAAGGGAAGAAGGAATAATGCAGTTGATGCACTTTATAACTTTGACATTTGATAGACATAGAAATACATCGTAAATTGAGTTGTCTATTAACCGTTAGAGTTCGGCCCGGCGCCATCGCGCTGAAAACTTTAGTTACGTAAATTGCAACGCAGCGTTCAATTCGAGCGTAGTATATTGCGGTTGGCGCGTGTCTTGATAACTGTATTTATTGTTCATCCTGTTAAAATAAATACACCCTAAAGTGAATCGATATTTTTCACCATATCGGAAGTTAGTTCTATTGCGGATGATCGTAATGTATCAAATGACAGCGGCACTACGGACGACGAGACCTTTGTTCCCATATATGAATGTGTGCAGCAAAGCAAATGACATAAGGCGATCCAATCTCATATGCGCTTGCTGTAAAAAAAGGACTACGTGGACCATGGAAAAACACAATTGTGAAGTGAAATAATCTTATATTTTTGTATTTTTTAATATTTGTTATAGTTGTAAATGTGTAGTTTTTTTTAATTATAAATATAATATTCCTAAAATTTCATTCTTTACTTGTACGATTTCAAAAAAAAAAAATTAAAATTGATTGATATTTGTCCAAGTTATTGCATTTTTAATGAATTCCATACTTTTTTATTCAAAAACACAGAATATTTGTTGCAATTTATATACATACTTGGAAAATAAGCATAGCACTAAAACGGTTAATTGGTTGCCATCACACTGAGTAAATTCTAACATAAAGGTGCAATCACACAAAAATGAACTATTAATGGTTAAACAAAGAATAATTAAAATAAACAATACTAATAATTCAATAAAATGATTGTACTATTGGGATCGAATAAAGGGTGTAGATGAAATAGAGTAGGTACCAACATATTCCCGGCAAACTTGTCAGTTTCCCCACCAACGCCTTATCTGTCTTAAAAAGTTGAATTTAATCTCCACTTTACGAACCCTGGAAGACATCAAGAGATGATGATGAAATACGTGATTTAGGATTCACTGAAATCCTTTTTGTTACGTTTGTAGAAGGTAGGAACTTAATCGGATTGAAAAAAAAAACACTAGAAATCATTATGTTTTTGCGCTGACTAAGACGGAACAAACAATAAATAATGAAGTGTTGCCAGTGAAATGACAGGAACGTTGCGACGCCGACGCGGACGCCTTTACAGAGGAATCACGCACAAGCAAAGTTGATTGTAAAGCTTCCTAGGCTCGCTGAATGGGCGCTACCTGAGTTAAGTAAGAATTATTTGCAGAATTCCTGAATAAGGAAGGTTTATTCTTGCAAAAGGGATCCACCCATTCAAAGGAGCCCGAAATAGGAACACAAGTTACTTAGGGCTGGTATTTCAGATACTTTTTAAGCTTGTTTCCAAGCTTAAGTTTGTCAGGAAACCTACCCGATAACAACTTGATGAACGTAAATATTTCTAAAGCCGAGCCTAAAGAGCAATTGAAATACCGTCCCTTAGATCAATGCTTAATATTTACGAAATCATAAAATAAGAACGGCTGTTTATCAATGATAAATACATTTACAAACTATAAACACGGTACATAAGTACAAGTAATTTAAATGATTCGAACTTTTGGACAACACTTAAGTGTACATAACTGTTGATACAGCGTTGATTCCTATATTTTGGAATACACGTGCTACAAAATAAGTTACGCAATTCATTATCGCCTATATTTTTTCTCCGTTGAATTAATACTCTCTAATATAGCGACATGGAAAACCATAGAATACTGGGAAATAAATATCGATTTAGCTATTTATAAACCTATTCCAGAAAACGTGAATTTAATTTAAGATTCTTACCCGTGCTCACGAATAAGTTAATTTCCTTAGGGACAAAATCTTAAAACAACAAAGTGTCTTATGTTTTTATAGAATTTGAGTAATTAATATTCACTAACCTGATTTTCAAATAGATCTAATCTAACCTCTGCCTCGAAAGGTCCAAAGGTTTTGGTAATTTGATACAGAACAAGAGTCTCGTCTTTTAAAATCATTTACTCTACACAGGAGGTCCTGGGAAAAATAATTTCTCTCAGAGACTGTGTTATCTTCGAGAACGCTGTGTGGAGAGTCTTTTTAGGAAAAGGAAGGGAAGGAAATTCAGTGTGTCCAGGAGTGACGGACATATTAATCCATCCCTCCCACTGCGGTGCAAGGCGATGGGCCGAGAGAGTCTGGCTGAAGAGGTCTAGGGGTCTTCCCCAACCGGCCTATCCCGATTCGGCCCAGACGCATTCGCCGCGAAGACCTGGAAACTGGACAAACCTAATCCCATGATCCCGGACACCCCTGCTAAGCCACCTTTTGCAGCAAACCACTTTGGGTGACCTATGGCAGAGGTGTTGGTTATCCAATAAATTGTTCCTAGGGCGGCGGTACCCATACCCGCCTCTCAAATTACGTTACTCGCTACCTGGAATCAGTATCACTGAGGCAACTCCCATCCGGGAATGTGAAGGGGAGATAAAGGGGAAGGGAAAGGGAAAGGGAAAGGACCTGCCAATTTAGATTTCTTACCAGGATGCTTTCAGTAGGTATCTTCCATTCAATTCTCAACTCAGTTTGTACTTCGCCGGGTTTTGAATTTCCCAAGGAACTTGTCTTATATACCAGTTCATTTTCATATTTTTTACACCTAGTGTGCATATTTTCTAAAAATACCTACACAAAAACAGTACGAAAAAATGTTTTCCGTAATGGTTTCTAATTTTCCATTTCAACGTCAAAATAGATATTTCCTGTAGCGAGATATTGATTTTCCAAGTCTTACAAGAATGTAGAACAGAACAATAAAAATGAATTGAGAACGCCAGCCCTTGTAATTTTTGATCCATTGATTAGGTGAAGGCAATCATGAAATAAGTATAGAAGATATGCTGGTAACCATGGAAACCGTTTCATCAAAAGTGTTAAACACACCCTGGTTCGAATTTAAGCATAAAGTCTGTCGTTTATTCTAATAATCCGATTCCTGATAAAAACGTAATACAGCCGCGGTTAGGTTAAGAGTATCTTCACGAGGGTATTACAGAAAATATGTTTTCAAATAGTTTAGAAATAATTAATATTTTGGTTTAAAGCGGTTTTGTTGTCTGGGACGCTATTTATAAGACGATTTTTAGGATTAATAAAAACCCATTTGAGTCTTCGTTTAAAATTATATATACATACAAGCTGATGTGTACCCGGCATTTTACAGGATTTCTTTTTTTTGGAATATACTTATCAAGTTGTGAATTCTTGCTTGTCGTTTGAGTGCCATAATTGATTTTACAGCGAAAGTGATACTCTGTGACGACTATTACTATCTCTAACCAAAGAAACAAAGAAACATTAAATTGAAAATTGTATTTCATTTTCATATCTAAATAATAAAGTTCTTATGTAGGTACCTACTATTTGTTTTTCATTTTGAAAATATTCTTCACAAACAAACTTTCTTGTTTTGAATATGTAATCTGTGGCTAGCCAGAGTGGTATATCTATAGGCTAACCTCAATATAATATGGCGGATTCAGTATTTTTCATACTATTTTTAAAACGTTAAAGCAACAGTTTTACATATTGAATTTCATTCAAATTACTCTCTAAACCTTCCCAGCACTAATAAAAACAAACTGTGAAACTATTTTCAGCGAAACCGGTCTAGTAATTTTATAAGAAAATCGAGGACAGATAGAGAGACAAACATTCATTCTCATATATAGAGATTTATTATAAGTTTAAGAAAAACTCAGATTGAAAAATCGCGGGGTAATTACTAGAACCAGGTAACTCCGAATCAGCGTTTTCGAGTTACTAGCAAAAAACATTTTCTCGCCCATGTATGCCACAACACATAATATGAAATTGTTTGGTTGAAGTAGGTATCTGACGAAACATATTCTTAATATTTACGAGGTTTGTGATCGTTAGTAGCAGATTCGACTATACATTTATTTTTTAACATTAAAAAACAGTGTTATGAAGGTAGTTTATACCAATCTGAGCTCAATCGGGCAATTTCTTATTAAGATATCGTGGTTGCTAATTTATGAAACATAGTTTTGTGAAAATTTTGTTTAAAGATTTATACCATTTGATCAGGGTTAAATGAAATTGTTGTCACTTTTCGGTTAATAAGCCAACCCAGCGCGATAAACAACTTCTTCCTCTGTCTCGTAAAACTGATTATGGTCAGATAGTACTTCTCTCCTTTAATCCTTGCTTCTTGCCAGTTTCATGTCACTGTTTCCGCGTTTCCTTCTTACTACTTATCGACTACTCGGGCAGTTGCGTCTTGGCCGCCATACTCCCTATGAATTCTTTAACTAATTTTCCGAATATCATTCTTCGGTTTGGACAGGCGTATTTATGAAAGTCTAGACTATAATAAAATCCACAGCATTCTAAAACGATCTTTTCAAATTTCGAGACAGCAATACCTCCTTAATTGTGACGGCTTGTATTGAATTAAATATCAACATAATAGCGATATGATGCCTAAATATTTCCCATTTGCCGGCAAAAGCTGGGGCAGCACTTATGGATTCAAAATGGTTACTTTGTTCAAATAAGAAACGTTTTTTTTTACTGTTGACCGATTTCGTAGGAACTTTTCCTTCGTTAGAACAAAAGTTAACCCTAGGAGTACGACTATGAACCATGCAGGGGTCATTCATATAATGGGTTGAACCTTTTTAGGGTGTAACTCTCAAATATGAAAGAACAATCAGATCAGATGGCAACCACGTCTCTTAGAGAGCCCGAGAGTTTGATTTCTTTATCATGCTGCAAATTTGATTCACAATGATAAGCATAAAGCACGGATGCTTGCTAACTTCTCTACAAACTTTCAGACTTACTCTGCATTCTGAACAGGTTCATGATCCCAGAGTGAAGAAACACCTCGTGTAACTTCCATTCTAATACCGGACGAGAATATTCTCCATTCGGTTTCATATTCGAGATAGAAGATTCCCCCACCGCAGGCCGTAGACTGTTCACAGTGCTCACGGTACCACTCTCGGTGGGAATTTCTCCAGTTGATTGATGAGCCGTCGCCCAAGTTTGCCGTGACATTGGCTGGCGGTGATATTAACGAGGTCCCTTCAGTCATCCTGAATGGCGAGCTGTTATTTATGTACTTCTCACTTTGTTCTGCGGACGATAAAGCGATGGCAAAGCTAATTTATTAATAAAAGTGTTGATTGGGGATCGTTGATGTGTACAACTCAATACACCGCCGAGATTAACTTCACGGTAGCGATGAGTCGTTCATGAACGAGCCGTTCATTTGTGAGCGTACGACTCCTGGTAAACCGTATCATAGCTCAATTGAACTGTGACTCTTTTTGACAAACCTTGGAACCACCTAAGAAAGATAGTTTATTTATCTAAAAGGACAAAAATATCTTAGATGTTTGATAGTAAACTTACGTATTTCTACAATGACGAGTCTTTAAATAAGGTCCTATGTTCTAATTTGTTTATATAAAATCTATCTAATCTAAATATTGAGTGCCATGACGCGTCTTTAAGCATTTGTTTTCAAGGGTTCACACATTCGTGCATAAAAATAAGAATAATTGCCGTATTACACGTGTGTAGGCACTGTATAGACAACCTGGCATCTGGAAGTTTTGTACCTACACATATACGCTCGGAGTTGGGAGCCATAGGAGATGGGAGTCGTATGAACTGGGAGTCGGTTCTTAATATGTGCCGGCTCTTAAATGAGTCGTCCTTCAATTGAGTCGTATTTTTGAGTCGTACGAAAATATTGACCTGGTACCGTAACTCTCGCTCTCAACAAAATGAATCATGACCCATCGCTACTTCACGGTCTTGCTTTAGAAAAGGCAATAAGTTTATTTTGTGCGAGAAATTAATATGAACAGCTCTTTTGCTCTCTAATATTTTTATAGTACGAATTGATTGAAAATACTACAATAGTTCAGTTCTCTGATATAAATAGGGGATGCAGTTTAAGGTTAGACTTACAGAATTCTATACTGGAAGGGCTATGAAACAATACGGTTTGTTTTATTTTTCTTAAAATTATTTTATGGACAAGATTTTTAAAGAATTGCTCTCCGTGATGATGTTTATTATGAAAAACCTGAATATTTAATATTTTTAATCATTGAAGATGATATTAACAATTCTGAAAATGAATTGTATTGATGGTAACAAATATGACGGTCTCCATGGTTGTATAGCTCCTAGATATCTGGTGTACTTACTGTTACGGTGTTACTATTATATTTAAGTCTATCCTCATTGTAACCAACCTGTACTGCTGTTTTATGTATATATCTTTTAAATTTTTATTTCTTAATCTATTTAATACTTACAGATGCTTTGATATTTCTGATATTTACGTAATAGTTATATTTTTGTAATATGAATGTTTTTATAATGTTGATATTTTTAAAAGTATTGATGTTTTTATAATATTGATATTTTTATAATATTGATACTTTTATAATATTGGTACTTTTATAATTTTGATATTTTTTATGATATTGACATTTTTATAATATTATTTAAATCGGTGTTATAAGATTGGACTCTAGTATCTCAATAACAAATCTGTAATGCTTTTACCATTATTTTTTCTCTTTAATTTTTTTTTCAACTTATGTACAGGACAAGATGCATGCGCCTAAATATAATAATTTTGCCCTACATTTGTATGATGATTGTAATTTATTGTTGTATTATATTATATTGTTGAAATAAACTCCTGCTGACAAGCTACTTGCAGTGGCTTAGCGGGTATAAGTTCCCACTGTATATAATTAATATTATATAAAAAAAAAAAAACAAAAAAAACATGAACTTTAAAACACACTGAAAAGAAAAGGTAACGGTTGCAGCTGGAACTAAAAATCAGGATCTCATTGTCTATCCGAGACCTTGCGCTCTAATCCAATGAGCTACAGCTACCCCAATCTGTCCCGTCATTTTTATCGGTATCACACTTCGATTTCTAGAAACTGTCAACATCATCTCCAATTAATTCCCATATATTTTTGGCTGCTACCTTTATATCATGACAACAAGATTCTACCCGAATTTATCTGTAATCTTTAGATAGTGCCTCGGATATACGTATCGGATTTTTATTTATATGGTACATCTGTTGACTTTTTAGTCTAGGATTAATGTGCAATTTTGGAATAGCTTATTAAGGCTTATAAACCTCATTGTAATATATGTTTATCTTTAAAGATAACATAAACAACTCTCAAAATGAAACATGAAACCGAAAAGAAAAAGGTATCGGTAGTAGCTGAGACTCGAACCCAGAACCTCGTAGTCTTTCCGGGACCTTGTTATCCGGGATCTCGGGAAGTATGATACCGATCAAAATGACGGGACGGATTGGGGTAGCTATAGCTCAGTGGATTAGAGCGCAAGACCCCGGATTTCCAGACTTTTGATGATATTGCAAAAAGACAAATCTTCTTGAAAAGTACTTTATAATATCAATATTTTAAGAGAGCTAACTGAGAGGTTGTGTTGGGATTTACCTACCTTAGTACCTATGCCACTTTTGATGTCCAATATTTTCTTTAATAGTGGCTAATCTTTAAAAAAATATTATGTTAGTACCGTAGAAGAGCCCCAACCGTCTGGAGCCAGTGAGACTACGGCATCCTCAATTGGGGTATGTTGAGAGGCTGAAGGTTGTGGGGAGGGGAAGGTTATGGGAAAGAGGAAGGTGAGAAAGTACCTGTCTATTCAGATCTGGTCATCTCAAGTAACGTTATCTAACACAACCTAACCTATGAAAATATGTTTTGCTCTCCTTTGAAATTGGGTCAAAGGCAGAGATATATTATGATAAGTAAATTTTAATTGTTTTTAAGTAATCCTAATTATACTCACTCGCTGTCCTTGCCTATGTGGGATTTTTGTAATATGTGTATATTGTACATAAATATTTCTTTAATCTTTTTGTTAAATACATTTGTTATTAATTTAATTTTGAATCTGTCAACTGTCAAAGTTACAAAGGTTTATTAATAAAAAAAAAGAAAAATTAATTTTACATTTGTTATGTTTATTCTTATCTTTCATAAAGAAACTTCTTTTTTATAACTTATGTACCTATATCATTAAACGTATGTAAGTTTTTAAAATTGATACATACATAAAATACATAATATTTTTAACGTATTGCTATTTCAGTTCAAATTTATAGTACCAATTTTATTATTGCGGTTTAATTTATGCCTCCAACTTGAGCATTTTAAGCACTCTTCATTTTGATACATGCTTCCTGTTTTGTTAGTAAAGTTTTTAAACATTAATACTGAAAAGAGGGGTGAATATACAAAGAGGATGTATCAGATTACTCGTGCCAGTCTCTTTTCTAGGAAATACAAAGTGGCATGAAGTTGGGAAAAATAATGGTATCAGGCCACGTAAACATTTTATTTTTCGGATCAAACTATAAGTAAACTGGGGTCAGTTTAAATTTTCAAATTGGAACATGGGTGGAATGGGATCAAAATGGGATAAAGTCACTGGAAAGAGCTTTAAAAATATTGATATTTTATAAAAGCTTTATTCAATAATCAGGGGATACTGAGAAAATACAATCACTTGAAAAACGAATAGTTAAAGATTACGTTCACAAACATCAATGCGTTAAAAAAAAGTATATATAGTTAGTATACTTATATATATTTTATTATTATTTACTTTTAGTCAAAGCATTGTTAATTCATTATCATTTTCACAGATGGCATGGCAAAACAGCATAGTGGGGTGTGGATGTGATAGCTTTGAAATATAGCGGTGGTGTTAGATACTAAAAAATCGGAGAGTTTATAAAAATGGTTAAAACTTTTAGTATTAGTAAACAAGGAAAAAGAAGTAAAATAAACATGCACGTGTCGAGTTGTGTGGCGTTTCTTTGTTGACATGGTTTTATATTTGTCTGATGAATAAAATTTTCTTCAACGTATCAGATGATGATTTTAAGTACGAGGGAAATTATTGCCACGTTTTTTTCAATATTCACCTCCACAATTAACATAACATTAACAAAGAACACCCGTTATACAATAATTATACAACAGTTCGTATTATCGAGATTATTGTTTGAAGAATTGAAATATTTCTATCCGCCGATTTCCCGTGGAATCTTTCAATTCAAAGTATTTCTGAAAACGGGACATTTTGGCGTCTCGAATCTCTCCTCGTAGACAATAAGACAGAGTACCGAACACGGAAACAGGGGGCGCAATCCTGTCCAAAACGGGACGTAAACTATTCCGCCAAATATTCACGATAGTTTAAGAACCGAGTGCACATATTTAATTAATATTTTTAACTGATTATCTTATATACAGGTTAAGAACTAACTGAGCAGAACAATTAAAATATAGTTGTCATATAGAAAATAGTGACAAAATATTAATATTTTACATTTATTTAGTTCTTCATCAGCACTAGGTGTAGTCAGTACAATGTAATCTGTGGCGTGCACTGCTTTATGACGAACGTTCCCCCGTGTGTAGTTTTTTAAGTTAAGTTTATTACCTTTTTATAGATACCATGTATTATAGAATAATCAGGGGATACTGAGAAAATCACTTGAAAAACGAATAGTTAAAGATTACGTTCACAAACATCAATGCGTTAAAAAAAAGTATATATAGTTAGTATACTTATATATATTTTATTATTATTTACTTTTAGTCAAAGCATTGTTAATTCACTATCCTTTTCACAGATGGCATGGCAAAACAGCATTGTGGGATGTGGATGTGATAGCTTTGAAATATAGCGGTGGTGTTAGAAACTAAAAAATCGGAGAGTTTATAGAAACGGTTAAAACTTTTAGTATTAGTAAACAAGAAGTATGCGGATGCATTACTTTACGTTATGTATCCCGCTAAAAAAACGAAGTTAAATGTTTTGCCATAGGTAGATTGTAACTCGCAAAGTACAAAATCGTTAAATAGAAATAATTCATTGATGTAGATTGATTGTCTATATTATTCACAAATTTATGAAAATATTTAATTTTTAACAGGAATTAAATTTTCGTATGTTTTCTTTGATTTAGCTATAATTTAGTTGTCGGGTTAATTTTTCTTTGATTATGCACAGTTTTTTGACTGCACGCCACTGATACATAATATTTATTAGATGATTGCTGATGTAAAAACAGGGGAGCCCGTAAAATGGCTACAAAAAAACATTTAAAAAAAAATAACAGCTAGCGATTTCATTTTTTCAGGACGGTTTAAATAGAGATATGCCAGTAATGTAACTTGAAAGAAATAAATAATATAAAGGGAGGAGTGAAGACGTTCGAAGACTCCAGAGGGGATGAGAACACTACAAGGCTCGTAG
Source organism: Halesus radiatus (assembly GCA_022606495.2). Lineage (NCBI taxonomy): Eukaryota > Metazoa > Arthropoda > Insecta > Trichoptera > Limnephilidae > Halesus > Halesus radiatus. Next base: position 346,455 of record JAHDVE020008485.1, on the reverse strand, counting down.
CGCACATAACATTGATGATGATGAATGCAAAAATAATTGAATAGTTAAAAAGTATTTGATATAACATAATATGTAACTCCATCAATATGTTTGTCTTAATACACACCGTAACCGCAATATTAAATATCAAGTTTCAAAAAATGTTTGTAAAAAGCATTAACTTTGTGGCTCGCCATAATTTACAATAAAAAACAAATAAATTTGTTGTAGACACTTTTATTTTATTAAAACTGTACCGGTTTCGGAAGCACCCTTCCTTCATCAGGAGAATACAATTCATCTTGGCGATATAGGCCATTGAGCATTACGGTGTTATGGGGTAAGCGTTGCAATTGTAGATTTCTGAAAGAACAGAGTTTATGTTGGGAAAAGATGTTAATTTGGTTATTTAAATACTAGCATTACATTGCGAATTTTATTTTATGTTTCTAAAGTTGTCCCTTGCTTTTTTAAGGTGACCAGTGATTGGCAATTTCGAAGCAGTTTAAAGCAGCTGGGCTCTAATATTTCTTTGTTTTTTATTGATAACGATGAAATCATTACAACATGTGGTACTTTAGTGCATTTATGTTCCTATTATTTAGTATTTTTTAGTAATTTACCTAAATTGTTATCAGTATAGACTGTATATCAGTATATCAGTATATCTATACTGATAACAATTTAGGTAAATTACTAAAAAATACTAAAGATAGAGAACATAAATTAAGCCACTCAGGTATTTACCAACTATGTTGTAATGATTGTCCATCGTTCTACATAGGTAAAACAACTAGAAATGTAAATATTAGAGTCACAGAACATTTAAGATGCTTAAATAACAATAACTTCTCAGAATGTGCCAATCATCTAATTTCCAAAGATCACACTTTTAACAAGGACACAGGGGTTACAATTCTTCACCGTAACAATAAAAGCAAAAAATTGGATAACTTAGAAGCACTCGAAATTAGAAAATCCCTTAATAATAATGATAGTATTTTAAATAACCAAATTAACTTATCTTTTAGTCCCATTCTGAATATTTTCCCAATAAATCGCTCTGTTCTTCCCGGAAATCCCACAATTACCCCTACCCATTTGCTTACCCCCCACTCCAACACCTAAAATTTATATGTCTTGTCAATATTTTATATCATAAGTTAGTTTTAATATTCTCCTGATGAAGGAAGGGTGCTTCCGAAACCGGTAGAGTTTTGATAAAATAAAAGTGGTCTACAACAAATTTATGTGTTTTTTATTCAAAAAATGTATTCAATAACGTGAAAGTAATTGAGAAATAAAACGTGCTGTGAAAATGCCTGGTAAATATAAGGACAATCGATAGAGTTCAGCTGGCGTCCCTGATATTATACAGGAACAGCTGTCCCATCCAATAAATGCTATTGTTATGTCCCCGGATCATAGATAGTTTTGTCGATATTGGAAAGCCCCAAACATCAGACTTTACGAACTGTTAGTATTCGGACGATTTAGCAAATAATAAAGTATTGCTATTTCATAACAAGATCTCTCATTTTAAATAAATTTCATACATTGGATGAATGAATAATGTACAAACAGAAGCGTCTAAGTTGCTACGTATATTTTTATCGATTTATTATCCGGTAAGTGCAAACTATTACAAGGAAGATTTGTGAGCTAAATACCTTTTAACGCAAAGCTGTCTCATTTTCTCTTCGGTACTCTAAGATGACATTATCTGGTCTTCAGGATAGTTATTACGTGCAGATGATTAACGGGACGTGGGTTATCCACCTGCCATTAGGGCGATTATTTTTAATTGGTTCTTCTAGGGAAAACTGATAGTTAGCGGCATAGTTAATGTATATTATCATCAAATTGCTAATCGAGAAGGCATCTCACCGCGGAGCGTCGATGGTGTATAAATCTATAGATAGATAAGGAATCCCTAATACCATAGAAGACAGAAGAGTGAAGACTACAACACCATCAGGTCGATAGTGTTGAAGTCTTCGCTCTATTGGTTGATGAAGGCGACATAAATAAATCTCTCGTTTACAAACAAAACGCCAAAGCCGCGGAAAAGACCTTTAGCGCTATAATAAAAAATAAATAACCGCACTAAAAATTAACCCAACAAACGAAAAATCCAAGTTTGAGTGATAAATTGAAACCCGGCCACGAAAAATAAACAAAAAGTCAGGACACTTACGCCGGAAAAAGGGGAGCTTTTATAAAAGGGTTTATAATTTAAATAGAAAACACGGAGACTGTTTTATTTGCTGCGTAAATAAAAAAAGGGAAAAGCTTGGACCGGTTCTAACGACCGCGGTAATAATTTATAGTCGGCACATAAGTTGGGCTAATGGGGTACACAGGAAGGTGTCTTGTAAACCTATTACATTGTAGTTAACGGGGGGTGGGCGGTGCTCGCGGGGTGCGTCATTGCCACCCCGTTATCAGGCGCACTTATAATAATTCATTACAGTAATATTAAAGGAAAATTCTTATCTAATCGCCCGTTAAAGAAACCACCGCAATAAAGCCAGCATGGATTTTTATCATTGATTAACATGAAGGCTGTAGCGAGATTGCCCGCGGCCTACAAATGACTTTGTTATAATAGTTAGCAAATTAAATTAAAAACGATTGGCGCAATTTCGGTAGAGGAACAGAAATTGGCTGAGCTATCAACGATTTGGTTAAATTAGTTCTAAAATCACATCTTTAAAATATCATTATTAGAATTTTGCTGGCAGTATAATTAATGGTTTGTATTTAATCGAGTTAATTCTAATTTCAAGACCAAATATTTTCTCTTTGTCACCAAATACTTTAATACCAAAGATGGGCCAGCTATTTATAGGTAATCGATTCACGGTTATTAGTTGATGATCAAAATTTAATATATCGCGACCACAAATCATATGAAAGTTGCAATAACACATAAACACCGCTAAATAAGATTTTCGGTCTGAAGTTACTTTTCTGTTTATTGATTTTTAATATATTGCAACAAGAAAAATATGAACCTAGCCCATAATGATTACATTCTGAAAGAAAATTAAAAATAATCATGTGTCTAAAAAAAGTAGGTGATGAAATAGTCGAGTTTTGGTATTCTGTTTTTTTTTGTTGGAGGCTAATTGTTTAGTCGATCGGTTGCTTAAGTTATCGTGAGAATTTGGTGATAAAAATACACAATTCATTAAAGGCTCATTTAATTCTTTGAAGCACGAACTTTTTTTCAAAAAACTACAAATCCTTTGAAAATGTCAAAACAAGCCAAACTGTGCAGCGCCACATATGTTCGCTAGTGCAAACTAATTAGTCAAGAATCCATGTTTCACAATTGGTTACAATTGTTAATAGATGATGGTTTTCACAGAGTTCAAATCTTCCATAACGAGTTACATGTAGATGTCGGGTGGGAGTACATCATTTGTTCTATAGGAATTAAATGAGAGGTGCTGGAAAGAACTAGGATTACAGCCCTTTGGCACCGGTTCGTGGTGCGCATCCGCACATTTTCCATGCGAGAACGAGTCGTTCCAACACCAGTTTTTGTGCTTAACTGCTCTTCTTTGGTATTTGCCGGATTTTGTATTTCCTTCCTCCTATAGTAAGGATATCTCGAAGACTCTCGGTTTCTACCATGGAACAACTCGATGAACGTAAATATCTCTTATAGCAAGCCTAAAAAGAATCTGAAATACCGGCACATAGCTATGGTAACAAAGAACTTTAGTCCATTTTTTCTTCAATATGACGTTTCAATCTAAATATCAGTATTTAAAAAAATAAATAAAAAATTCTTCAATAGATGTATAATTATTTTGTGGCGTTATTATTAATAAAAATAATATGAAATACTTTGTTTATACCACTGTTTAATATATAAATATCAACACGTTTCATAAACGAAGCTTCCCTCATCAGGATTTAATATTAATTTTAAAAATAAATTAAAGTTTGTTTTCATAGGTAAAAAAAAATGTTAAAGTTTTAAGTTTTCAAAGATCGCTAAAACCACGAGATCTATGGCTTGTTGGGTGTGACGTCCTGGATCATCGAATCGGCCGTTATATAGATTCATCATACTCGAATTTTGAGTTTTGAATAACAAGTTCCCGTTAGACAAACTACAAAAAAATAGTTAATCGGGACTTTTTGCATTGTAAAAAAAGAGAAAAAAAATGTATGAAAAGATTCGAGACGTATTTAATTATAAATAGAAAATAATTAATTATTGTAGAAAATAATATTAACATAACCTAAATGAAATATGAAGACGGAAAAAAAATGACAGTAAATAAAAAAGATTTCACTCGCATCTGGGACTCGAGCCCAGGACCTCTGCCTATCAGGGGTAACCGCTTAACTAACTTTGCTAATATTGCTAAGACCAGTTCAATTTATGCCATCTTCATCGATATCGTATCTTAAATTCAAGTTTTGTTAATGGTTGGTTAAGTAAAAATGGCAAATAATATATAATAAAATTTAAACCCTCCTGTTCGACTTTGGTGTCATAGAATCCGCCTGGGACAACACCGCGGATGACTGACGTCATGTGACGTCATCTAATTAAAAACAGCCTTCGCGCCACCTAAAGGTAGTCCGCTTTTACGAGATTAAAAAAAAAAACAAACATGAAAAATCAAATATAGGAAGTTAAGGAGAAGCAGAGGCGTGCATTTCACATAAGCACATAAGCACTGACTACTTACTCACACAAACATGCACAATATTAAAATTTATGAAAATATTGCAAGAAGTCATTACTTTTAATCGCAACGCCGCGCGCGCCCCACCGATCGCCCTACTATAACGTGTCAAAAGCAGGAACTAAGTACCTATCATGCAAAATGCCATGTTTAAATTTTGAAAGTATTCTACACATAAAATGTACGCATGTGCGCAATATTCAAGAGAAGACTCGTTTGTGTTAGTGTCGCAAAAGATCGTGCCTATTGGTACAAATTACAAATGTACCAACCAGTGCCATCTGTTGGTACCTCTATTGATTAGTACAACTTTACCAATGAAATAATTATCATATTATGCTGGCTTTCTGTCATACAATTAATTGGGCGGTTGAAAAAGTAACAAAATTTCATATATCCAGTAATTGGCTTGTAATATGAATGAATGAAGCGGTTATTTGGATATTTGATGTGCCAGGTAATCCCAATAAACATTGAAGCTTAGCTATTCTTGGAAAATACTTACCAGGTCTGTGGTAAATTTTTGAATTAATTCACATTTTTTTCTACTGCTTACCTTAATTAAAAACTCCACTGAGGGGAGGTGAATATTATAATTATATTATATAAAAAAAATACAGCGGAACTTCCTGATAAGTATTCAGAAATTGTACTTACCGGTAGTGGTGTTTATCTGGAATAGTCCGGCTGGATCTCCTGATAGGATCCTATAGGAGAGGTGTGATGAGGAGTCCCGGTCTTCCGCCGTCAGATGTAGCACGACGCGTCCTCCGGGAATATTTTCCGATACTTGGGCTCGGTATGTGCTCTCCACCGTGAGGGGCACGCAATCGTTCTCATCTTCTACGACAATATAAACCTGAAACAAAGAAAGAAAAAAATGTGTATAATAATAGTAACAATAAAAACGTTTATTTGTCAATAAGCTGTTATTTTACATATTTTATTTCAGTGTTAGCAATTGAAAAAAAAATGTCACTGCTCAGCTATACATTCCGAAGCTCGAGGCTGGTTTTCAGCAGTGTCTGCAGAAATTATACGAAGTTAAAGTTACATAAAATTTCTACACTTAAATAAATAAAATATATATATAAACAGACAAACATTACATTTTTAGTTTTACAGAATCACTAACACAAGTACTCATTTCATAATTTATCAATGATTTTGTGTGGCTGACTGTACAGTCAGCAACCATTTGCTGCAGAACTTCTTGAAGCACTGCAGCGATGTCGACCTTTGAATAAATAGCGGTATTTCATTTCAAAGTTTTTTTGAGGAATAGCTGTAACTACCCTCGAATAAATCGGTTCGATGTTTGGAGAGAATAAGCAAATGGTCGCTTTGGCGTGTTTTTTATACACGAGAGTCAAGGGACCACTGCAGTTTATCAAACTGATAGGAACCTTCGAATTCATCAAATTATTATTATTGCTTCTATGCTTTGGAGCCATTTTGTATGGCTTGTCAAACTAAGCAATCAATATATGTATAGATTGATTGTGATGATATACTCGTATATATATATATTGCACTACCAACTAAATAGAACACAAATATCCACAACACGGATTATCATTACTACCATTCCAAAAATCTGAACGACAGTCACACCAATATTCTCACAGCTACCACACGACGTCAGGCGAACCATTCGATATTTAAATTTAATATTACCTTCTGATTTTTCCAGCCATTAAAATCCGGCAGTAGCCGTTTTTCCACATGCCGCCGTAACTATTTTCCTCGGCGAATGGCTTTTTAAACGCCAGAAATAAGGCAATAAGTACGATCCATTAACCGAATTTTTCTGTTAATAAAGTGACTCCTCGCTTCTCGCGTCGTAACTTCTCCAATGCATAAAGATGAATGAGCCGTGGCCCATTCCATTTCCGGCACTGGATTATGTACCATAATCGGTGGATTGTCATACTCTCGGAACGTTTAAATTTCGAACTGCAAATTGAAACACGACGTTCTTGAAAATTTTGAATCAATTCAATTTAAAAAAATCAACGCGATGACAATTTTATTGCAGGGTGCGCTATTCGTGCTTTGGAAATATTTGGCGTTTGGAAAATAGTTTATTAATCAGAAGTGTCGAGTAAAAATTGTAGAGAATCCTTTGTGTTGGCATATTATTATAATGTATTTTGGGGTTTGTCGGTTAGCCATAAAGCGATGGCGTAGGTACTGGTCAGGGTTTCAATTTCGGAATAAGGGCAAACATGCACACCACAAAATGATTTTATTCGGGAGTGCGTTCGGGTGTCCTCAACCCGAAAGGACGTGTTCTTATATATTTTTTTCAATCTAGCATTAAACGTCCGTTGTTTTCAATATTTCGCTAGCCGATTCTATTTTTGCGCTAAGTTAAGTGAAAATGAAAAACAACGTCTTTTTGCCTGTTCCCAACGTTTGTTTAGCTTAGGTGATTTCACCAACACACGAAATACGATTGCCATAGACAAAGAATGACAATAAGTGTAAATCTTTTAATGTACAATTAACTTAAATTAAATACTATTGCCTCCATTATCTATCTATTTCACTTAACTAGAATACTGCCGACGTAAGTAAAAACGCAGTATCTTCCTTGAGACTCCCAAGGAAGATACTGTGTTTTTACTTACGATGGCAGAGTATTGCTCACTTAAACTATAACTTCAAAATTTCCATTACATATCACATATTTACTTTCTTGCTGTTACATTACTTAAATGATATGTATTCAACCACTCATATTATGTAGTATATTGCTTATATTACCCGCACACAGGCGGCACCTATGTGGGTTCCCATTTCTTTAGAGTTATTATGATTCATTAATTATTATTTTTTTGAAATATTATAATATATCATATCCTATTTTGAGTAAAACTATGGGAAAAAAGAAGAGTGCATATGCATAAAAAAAATTGTTTTAAATATTCAATTTAATTTCGAATAGATATTTCATAATCAATTAATATTAAATATTATTATTATTAATATTATTATTAATTTTTCACTACTTGGGTACTAAATTGTAGTTTGTAAAACATTAAACAAATTATAAGTAATTATTTTCAGTTAAAACAGATACAAACAACACCATCATCGACAGAAGGGAATTCGAGAGTTTACCTAGAACTTAGTAAGTATAGGGCTATACCTCAAGTTCATTTAATTATTCGTGTTGGTTATTCCAGATGGTACAGTTGTGTACAACTAATTAGCTTCATGCCCAAATAAAGTGGTGCGATATATGAAATTTAATATTTGATAATAATATGCCGCAACAAATTCATAAATTTTCAAAAAATATTTTCTTTTCTCATCTCCAAAGTGGATTTTGCGTTTTCAGGATATCGGTGGCTACTGTTGACTGCTAGTTATAATGACAAAAAACATTAAAAAAATATTAAGCATGTATTTTGCTACTAGGCTGTTGCTTCATTTAACACACGAGTCAACCGTTTAGAAAAAAACGACTTGATGTTTTATTATTTAAAATAATCTTATTTTAGAGCTCCATCGCTCATAATGGAATACATCTTGCATTGGGAAATTATTTAAGATCGCTTAGAAGTTTTTGGTAATGTGAATGTCATTCATCTATGTCAGAATTCACAAAAAAACTGCTTTGTAGCTGTTTAATATAATATATACTTGCATAGACCGCTGAAAAATCATGAGAGAGAATCGAACCCAGATCAACTGCTTGTAAAGCAACTATGCTGACCATTACAATACCAAATGTTTAAAGAACTGCGGAATAAATTCATTACCCTTAAATTCGGACCCTATCAAAATTGCACCAATTAATAGATTTAAAACAGATTGTAAAAAGCACATTAAGTTAAGCAAGAAAAAAATCGATTAGTTTTTAAAAGATCATTAGCTATATGTAAAGTAACCAATAGTATATAAGTTACATGTAACAATATACAAGTTAGAATTAGTTATTTTGTAAACTTAAATGTACAAAAAACAACAAAAAAAAAACAAATCATACTTACGTACAGAAAATAAAAATGATCTAATTTTAATTTTAGAATTTGAATGTTACGTACTCCGTATTCATCTAATAACTGAAATTATATTGTATAATTTTTATTTTCCAAAACAAAACCCCATAAATAAATATTGCTTCATAACCGGTGCACCCTTTTAAAGAAAGGCGGACATTTGAAAGTGATGCATCGTATTTAGCCGGCCACTGTCTCTATGTCGTGATATGCCGTGCCGTGTTGTGTCAGACTATTCCGTTCTATGCCGGATTGTGCCGTAGTGTGCTGGACTGTAGGGTTGTGTGCCGCTAGCAGAGATGTCTTGCGTCAGAACGTGGTTTAGCCGACGGCCTTCTCAAGAGAAGCCGGCATTCTATTTCCGCCTGCCACTAAACACTGCTGGCCGCTCACTTCCGGCCAAACCTTCATAAAACACCGCGCCACATTCATCTCCACTTTCCATTGTCTTTACCTGCCCCTCCCCATTCCACCCTTCTCTTTGATCCTCCCACCCTCAACCTCCCAAACCTGCCCACCTGCCCGAGGTAACTAAAGACGGCAGGGAATGCAGTCATTAGAGAAATATACCTACGAGGACCTAGTAAATGGTTTTATGAATAATAAATTGCCGTTTTGAATGACATCGTTTTTATAACGAAAATTAGGTACCTACATACCAATGGCGCGCATTGATCTATGACCAAAAGGTAGGCGGTGTGTAGTTTTTTAAATATGGGTATAAATTGTGTATTGAATATTTGAAAATGTTTCAATTTATTATATTGTTTAAAAGTGTAAATTAATCATTCATAGAAAGAATTTTTTTAAATAAGAACGATTGTTAAATAAAAATATTCAGACATTTATAAAAAAAAAATCCTTCGTTTTTCTTAGGGCAGACACAGCTTTTCTGTTTTTATTGCCTGCACGTCACTGTGATATACAGACCTACAACTTAGTTGTGCAAGCGGCCAAAAGATGGATTAAAGAACGAACTGTCTTTTTTGTACTTTATTCACTGCACACATTTAAAAAAAAAAAACTAAAATGTATTGATCTGTAAGATTTAAAGTATATAACCTTTTCAGTTAGCCCAAATTGTATTACAAGGCGAATAAGTCAGTACCTGCTGCGAATATCGAACTTGATTCGACCGACTGATAGTCGAGCATCTACCCACCGGCTACCACCTAAAAATTAGTATTTCAGTTTTCTTATTTTTATATGCCCAACAAACTAGAGATACAATGGATAGTGAATTGGCCGGATACCAGATAACTGGCATATATATGTCTTGACCGGATAGCCGAATATCTGCTCAGTACGAAGCTTGAATTGTGCGTGCAAGAAATGATATGTTCAACTATCAAAAAATAAAAGTTGTTACCCGTACGCATGGTAATTAGATAACATTAACCAGTACTCAATTTCGCCAAAGCTTCGGAAGATATCGTTTTTTTTAAAAGAAAGATAAACTATTCCAAGTTATGAATAACCCGAAAATCACGATAAGAAGATGTTGCCCGTGTCGTGATGGAGGACTTAGCCGAGACGACGCCCAGGTGGGATCCAGCGTATCATGTACAGAGAGAGACTCTTTTCTGAAGTTGGCAATGTATATGAAAGTAAATTAAACCGTTTATTACCTCTAAATAGTGAAAATGTCTTTATTTACCATAATTTGCCAATATCAAATTTTAAGTACTAAGTATCTAAGCGGCCATGGTTTGTAATAAAGATTATGAGAAAATAAAAATATTTATGTTTTTCTTCAAAATATTGGTATTCACTATGTATTTTGTAAAGATCACTTCTTTATTATATAAATATCAACATGTTTCGAAAGCGAAGATTTCCTCATCAGGACATACAGCATACTAAAAAAGTATAATGTCAAGTCTATGCGTCATTTGTCTAAACGTCATTTGTCTATACAAATGACGCATCATTTTTATTAATTTGTTTTGTATGCCTGTTTTATTTACTTTTCAACTATCCGGCTTCGACCGGATATGATGTCACTATCCGGCATCTAGCCGGATAAAATCAAGTTGCATCTCTACAACAAAATTACAAGTACTGAAAATTTAACTATAACATAAATGTGAAAAATGCCCTTATTCAAACATATATGCGGAGATTTTGTATTTTCATACATTCCATACTCAGAGTAATGTAGAATGAATTGCAATCAAACATTTCCTTTACTTTTTCCAGAAACCTTCAATGAAAAGAAAGAAAAACTTGCATTCTAAAACAAAAGCGAGAAACACGGTTTACAGCCTCGGATAGGGAGTTGTACCGGTGTTAGATTTCTTCGCGTACAGTAATAGTTTTAGGAATCTGAGTTATTTTACTGGCTCTGGCTATCTAGGGTCCCCCTTATAATACATTCCTCACATTATCAGACGAAATGCTATCCATAACGGGTGTGTAATGACCTTTTATACTATTAACATTTTAAGTCTAGATCTATATTTTTCTTTGAAATGTAGAAGAAGCTAATATTCCTCGAAACACTCGCATGTCTTAATTTTGAGTTTCCATTTACGATACATATTTTTTATCTTCAAGATTAGGGCTATAAACTATGTCACTTGTTCCCAACTTAAAGTACCTGATAATGTTTAGATAATTAAAAAATATACTAAATATTTATCACAATACAAACGCATAGATTTATTTTGAACCACTTCAATTTAAAAAAAAATCCATAAATATTACTTCTAGTAAATTGAATAACCGAGAATTCTCGCCAAAACCGAATGATTTTTTTTTTAAATCAAAAGGTATAGCAAATATCTAGTACGTGTTAGAAGTATTTTATTTTATTTTATTTATGTTTTAAATTATAATATAGGCCATTAAAGAAATAAAATTTTCACGATTTTAGGGACAACTTTGGTAATTATTTGGGGGTAAATGGTGATAAAAAAATTCCCATTCTACAATGAAAATATTATGAAATATAAAATTAAAAATTAAAAAGTGTTAAAATCAGCATTATGATGGACTTAAATTTAAATTTAAAATGACTAACTTACGTTGGAACACAAATTTTCCGTACATAATTTAAAACATCGACTTGACAAAATGTTTTTTTAAAGATGTATAATCATGTTTACATAGCAAATATGACAAATAAAAAATAAAAAAAAAACTACCGCAAAATAATTTCCGAAGTTGCCTCTAAAATCATGAAAAATTGATTCTTTAATGGAGTATATTTCATAATTTAACACATAAAAAATAGAATACTTCTTATCCTTACTAGATATTTACTAAACCTTTAATTTAAAAAAAAAAGTTAATTCAGTTTGGGTGGGCATTTTGGCCTCAAATCCAAATTTCAGTTTTGTATGAAACAGGCCGCGCAGCCGTTAAAAGTGGGTCGATTCTGTAGTATAACGAAATGTACTGTAGAGATATTATCAAAGTATCCAATTATTGCACCCGCAGATTACCTGCTGCACTCTCGCCTTTGCCATTCGCTTCTTCAATGTACAAAGTTGTGTATAATATTTAAAAGATGTTCCCGGCTCCCATCCAGGAGCATTATATCACAGATATGGCGAACCACAAAGCTTTGTAGTTGGGAAGCCAGTCAGATATCATTACCCGGCATCCCCCTCTGTCATTGTGTTTATAGACATTACATACACGTTATAGCCCCTGCCCGGGTACCTACGCTTCATGATAATGCGAACGAGCTTGGGTTTTGACCGGCACTGTAAAGTAATGTACGGACCACAACATTCATTATTGTTATCGTCATCATAGTTCGTAGATGAATTGGCTATATTCTAGTTGAAATTACCCGTCTACCTGCATCTGCGTAGATCATTATTAAATTTACTTACAACACGGACCGTAGTTTGGGTTCATATACCCGAATCTATTAGACGGCCTCCATGGTAGAGGGGTGAGGCTCTCAACTTCGAATCCGAAGGTCGCGGGTTCAAATCCAGGCGTGCACAAGTAAATTTTATTTAATCATCGAAGAAGATAATATTAACACATCACAAATGAACCACGAAACCGAAAAAACAACAGAAAATAAAATGATTTCAGTCGCATCTGGGACTCGAACCCAGGACCTCTACCTATCCGGGGTAACCGCTTAACCAACATAACTTATGAGACCAATTCAATTTACGCCATCTACACCGATATCATACTTCAAATTCAAGACTTGTTAATATTATCCTCCATTTTTTAAATTCCATATTATTGGCTGCTATCCTTATGATGATCGCAAATTACGATTGCAATTGTGTTCGGGTAGAACTTTGCGATGGTCCTGGGTTCGAGTCCCAAATGCGACTGAAATCTTTTTATTTTCAGTTGTTTTTTCGGTTTCGTGGTTCATTTGGAATGTGTTAATATTATCTTCTTCAGTGATTAAATATTACAATGAGGTTTACAAACTTCAATAAGTTATAAAAATAAATTTTATATAATTAATTTGTGCTGTTTCACAATTGATTAATTTAAATTAATATGTAGCATATTTGCGCACTTTCCAGAATGGAAAATACTCTTAGTATCGCCCTGGTGAAAGACCACCATTCAGAATTGAAATGTTGGTTGATATGGCTTTCAGTCGTGTTTGGTGACCAGATCTGAATAGCCAGGTATTCCCCCATCTTCCTCCTCCCCTCTTCTGCCCCCCCCCCCAATACCTTCAGCTTCACAACATTTCCCAATTGGTGATACCATAGTCTCACTGGCTCCAGATGGTTGGGAGCATTTTAGGACTCTTGTGCGGTATTCATATAAAAAAATAAGAGATTGCCCTTCATTTAAATGAATAAAATTGAATTAAAATTTTCACTGCTGAAATTTCTATTATCCTTCAAGACTTCGGTGTGATAAATGTGCCATGATGGTTTCTGGTATATATGTGCGTAATTGCGTTTGTGGAAAACCAGAGCCCTTTATTAAAGCATATTAAAAACTGGTTTCCTAATTTCGGAAATCACTTTTACCAGAAGAAAAACTGTCACGTTGTTTCGTTGTTTGTCATTCAGAAGAAAGCTCCGAATTAATTTCGTTGTAAGCGTTCCACTAAAGGACCTTTTAAATTTGAGGAACCGTGACAGTGGAGGCCTTATATAAAATATATTGCTTTGATACCCGTAAAAGCCGCATTGCGCAAAGTAAGTGTTTACACAGGTATGATTTTAATAAATTCATTGTTGGCTTGATTTTCTCATTTTCGTTGTAATTTTCGATGAGCGGGTAGTCAAGTGATTGGCATCATTTTTCTCGTCGTATTTTTGACAATGCTGTCCGCCCCTATATTATTCCAAAATTCGACGAAATTTTAAACATATAATATCTTGACAAGAAAACACAACAGTTTTTAGAAATAAATCCTTCTATGAAAAGATATTTTTCGAATCATATTAAGCCAAATAAATTAATTCAAAAGTCTATTGTCATAAAAGTATATTTTCTTGGAGTGTGTCGCTTGTAAAATTCTGAAAAACAGATGCTGAGCAATATTAGTTGGCAATGCGAGTTTTGCAACATGTCCTGCACCAAATTTGTCCCAAAAATGTAATATCATGTTGTTATCCGTATAAATTTACCTAATTCTTAGTAATATTTGCGCCTTTCGTTCGTTTTATGGTATTCCTGGAATATACGTTTTATGAAATGATTATTATGTTACGAATAACTAAGATTTGAGAGAACTGGATAGTTTTAGATTGAATTAAATTCACCTGCTTTCTGATAAGTATTCCAATAACTGTCTAACGTTAGAAGATGGTTAGTACAAGATAAATAACCATCTATTTTCCAAAGACCTAGTTCAAATGACTCAGCTTAATGAATGCAATGTGTTCGGCTGGAATGGATTGATTGATGGACGGAAAATGTAAATTGATCGACAGTAAATTGGCAAAAAGGTATGAATAATGGATTACCTGCTGACCAAAAGAAAACCGAGTAACACGATCACCTAGGCACGTGTACACGATTGAAAAAAATCTTCATTGCAAATTGCTTCCTCGGTGAAATGAAAAAATCGGACAGCTGGAAAATGTAGCATACCAAACAGCTGACACGAAATAACGATATGAAAAAATAGAAGTGAATCATGTAGTGCTGTAGCGAGTTGGTTGCCTTATAATAAATACATTGAACGAGCACGTCGTTAGTTGTTACTTCATACAATCCTTTATGCCTTAGGCAATTCTTAATTGAAACCGAAAAGCGAAGATTTCTCCGAAAGCAAAAAATACCATTCCAAGATCTCTCATAACGTCCGTAGTCCATAATATTTTATTGTAACACTAGAATATACACTATTATAATATAGTGTATATTCTAGTATTATTCTAGTATTATAATATAGTGTATATTCTAGTATTATTCGACTATTATAGTGTTACAATATATTGTATTTTTTTCTTGAAGGAATTGATCTTTAAACCTACAATAATACTAATTTATTTAATTTCATATTCCATATACCTATACACCGACTACCAAACAATTCATTTCAATATTTACAAGCATTACACGCCAAAAGTGTTTTTTTTACTGAAATGTTTAAATTAACGCCATTTGTGAGCGCCAATATTGTAAATAATTTTAAGTTTAACAAATACGTAATTTATTTTAGAGAAACACCACTAACTTATATACAAGAAAATAAATATATTCAATGGATATGAAGTCAAAATTTAAATACCTGAATGTACATAGTAGGTACACATTGCATGTATTTTTAATTCGTCAGAGTTGAAGGTTCTTTCAGTATCGCCCTGGTAGGATACCTCCATTCATAACCGAAACGTTGTTTGAATTGTTTTTAACTATGCTTAACCACTACAAACGTTTTTATTAATATTATTATCATCCAACCTCAAAATATTTAAATATTACCATCATCCACCTGGCTCCGGGCTGAGACACTTGAGGAATCATCATATATCAATAATTAATGCGAAAAAATAAATCATTTTCACTTTCCAAGAACGATAATTCAATAAACGATCTTTTATAATCTCTTATCATAATTAATTTAAAAAAATGAGGTTGTTAGGCCGGCCAATAATTTTCAAATGGAATAAATGTACTTGAATATTGAAGTCACGTTTTTATATCATGAATTATTATTTTTCTTCGAATACCTCTGATTTATTTCGGGTTTAATATTTCAATCAAATAATTTATTCACAGCCATGAATTGATTTTCACGTCGAAATTGAATTTTCTTTCGTTATTTCATAGGAAAAACCATACAGAATATAGATTTCTATAAAAATTAATTCTATCTCGCTTCATATTACCAATTTGCACATTCAGTGGTTTCCTAGCACCTTTTAATTTTTTAAACTTCAATCGGTTTTAAAAAGTCTTTGTGGTCTACCGAAAAATGTTTTAAGGCTATAAATATTACTTCCGTGGTAGGGTGGTAGAATCCTCGGTTCTGATCAAAAATTCTTATTTGTTTAAATTTCACCAAGGCGCAAAAGTACGTATTTCAAAATTTTTATTTTTTATTAGCTGCTATATAAACAAGGATGTGAAATACAAAATATGGTGTAAGTATAGGAATGTTTACAGATTAACATTTTGAAATACAAAATTGTAAACTTATTATTATATTTTAACTATAATATTATTTAATAACTATTTGATCATTTGGTTTTTTTACTTAATCCTGTACTGTGGTGAGGCGGACTAGAGTTATTTACTTTGACGTCTTCTACGTCGTGTTCAGTGCTGTTTTTAAGGTTGTTTCATTGACCTCTGTTAGACAGGACTATACACTACACACACACCATTTTTCACCCTCATACTGCGAAAATTCAATGGCTAATATTATTGACTCGCACTATATACTATTCTCACACCATATTCATTTAAAAAAAAAGTTGGTACTTTGTTAAAATAGTTGGATAGGTTAAATTCATATAAAATAAATACTTTTTTGCTTGTCACAAAAGATGCGATTTAAGATTATATTCGAACTTTAACGTTTTTAGTCAAAATGGATGTATTTCAGCAATGTGCAAATGTAACCCATACCACATGTAATATTTTTGGGCCTTACAGTGGACGAAGTGAAGAAAAAAT
Source organism: Halesus radiatus (assembly GCA_022606495.2). Lineage (NCBI taxonomy): Eukaryota > Metazoa > Arthropoda > Insecta > Trichoptera > Limnephilidae > Halesus > Halesus radiatus. The sequence continues at coordinate 329,678 of JAHDVE020008485.1, read as the reverse complement.
ACGAATTAATTATTTGTTGATTAAGTATTATTGCGAATTATATTTGTTTGTTCATATTGTATAATCAATATTTAAAGGATCACATTATTAATTTACTCTTAGGTAGGAACTGACGAAAAAAGTGTACATTTTGAAGGTATACAAAAATCTAGGAATATTAGCAACATTCATTTTACTTATTATAACTCACATCAGCTGTGAACACAAAAAACATGGGCATATTTTAATAGAAAAATGGTAGAACATCAACTGGTAAAGGTGTCTTTGTTGTCATCAGAGTGGAAATCATCACTGAAATTTCCACAGTCGTTGAATAGAATTCTTAGAAGACTGAAAACTTCAGTAGGTAATATGAAACCTTTTTTTAGGAAGTGGTCGAATAGGGGAAATTACGTTGTCAGTCTTTTAAAATATCTTGACTGGTGGTTGTTGTGGAAGCTTTTCGGCTATGGTGTTCTCGGTAGTACCTTATCTCTTTGTGCCTCGATTCTTTTACATTTTAACTAAATTGTCCTATTCGGAGTAAATAGAACTTCAATACTAATGCACAATGTGTAAGAATTTTATAAATGCTTGTTAGCATGGGGTACCAATCACGTAGACGTACATAAAATCTGGCAGTGTCCAAAATGGAATATTGTTCAAAACTTTTTTCATTAGTGCCATATCCCCTGGACATTACTTTCAAAATTACAGAAGATCGCGAAAATTATGAAGACAGCATATGGATAGTAAAAAAAACCTCAGGCAGTGTTGCATCAAAGCCCTGTCTTGAAATACGAGTATATCTGCCAGAGAGCCAGTTATTTCTTGGAAATTCTTCGGAAATAATTTTAATCTTTCTTGATGCAATTTTTTTTTCTTGTCCGCGACCTTGCTAAGACGATATGATGATAATAATAACAATAACAGTCTTGCTTTACATATATAGTTTATTAATTTGTTTCCAATTATTGTTGTCAGTAAGTTGAACACCTTTTCGTCGAGGTGAAAATGCTATTTGTCGAACGAGCTTTGCAGCATCACTTTTCTCTGCACCCCGAAATTTTTTTACATAAAAAAAATCGATGAACCTGGTTTTGCCGTGTACCCTTCATATGTTAACTATAAAGCAAAAAATCTGTTTTTTATACCAAAATCTCCCGAACGGTGAAATTTGCACAGCTTTTATGTCTGTAATTTACAGATTAATGCAACTACTTTCAGATCGTAATGCATTTTTCATAAATTTAAATATTCATTTGTCTGTCCAAAGTAAGGCAAGTTACATATTATTCGATTGATAGTAATAGATATTTCCAGTATCACTCTGGCGAAAAACCACTATTCATAAACGAGACGTTGCTAGAAATGGCTAAAGCAGTGTTTCGTGACCAGATAACAATAGGTAGGTTCTTTTCAACAACCCTTTCCTCATATCCTTCCCCTCCCCACCCCTTCAGGCTCACAACATACCCCAATGAAAAAAATCAAAAATCTAAAAAACGAAAAATCTAAACACAGTGTTGTCACTTCGGTGAAGTTAAATAATAACCATTAGTTTCCTATATGAAATGAATAAATCGAATAACGCGGTAGTCAGACATATAAAAACCCTTATCAAGCCTGAAAAATAATATTAGCTAGTAATTGTTTACCTTGACGCAGGAATGTAGCGGCACCACCCCCTGGTCCTGTGCGCAGACGGTGAGCCAATAGTGGTCCTGGGTCTCTGTGTCCAACACAGCCAGGGTTCGGATTTGACCTGGAAACAAAATGATGATCTTTAATGAATATGGTCGAATAAGAATAATATACACAGTTATTCAAAATGATGGACTCAATTTCGTATCGCTATATTTCCTGAATTATGCGTTATACGAGTATGTGAATGATCTACATGGCAATTGAAAGAGGAGGTCTGAAAGTTTCCAAAATACTATCGCTAGATCGCTTATAGCTGGGGAAACGACCGCCGGAGTGCTCGCAACGCGTCAGAGTAAAATGGCTACTATGCAACACAAGGTTTTCTGTGTTGGGGGGTTCTGTAAAACATTGAACGTTGTACCCCCAACTAGAAAGCGCATTTGTCGTTGCTATCATAACCAATTTGATTAAACTGTGTGTTTCTGTAAGGAAAAAGCCCGGGCTGACCGCGTATATCAGAGAACGTACGAAATTGAGTCCATCATTTTGAATAACCCTGTATTATAGTCCGTCATGGAAGTATAGAATTTGAATAAAAAGGATCAACAGTTTTTCATATCCACGGCAACACCAAGCAACGATTTTAAAACAAATTATGGTAGATTCATATGAGAGATTATAATTAACTCCCGAAACATTTTGACAACGAACAGGAAAAATGGTATAACTCAATTTATACTAACGTTTTTATCTTTTTCAATTTGCTTAAAGTACAATTTTCGCAAATTGATTTGACATCTAACAAATGACTTCTTTGATATATTATATTCAATTAAAAAAAGGAAGAAACATTTTTATCCAACGAATAAGGAATAATAACAAATTTAAGTATTAAAATACCTTGGAATACAATGTAGAATCATCTCTTTTCAGGAAGTACCACTAATTTAGGAACCTCGTTTGATGTAGTCGTAAAAAAATCACTTGGGCCATAGTGCTTTCATATATTAATTTTTTTTAAAACCATCTTAGTGTTGGCATTTAAAACCATGTAAACGATCGCAGCGCCCTTACATTGACGGACTTTACGAGGTCTGTTTAAAATAGCAGATCAAATTTTTCGATGGAAACAAATGAAACACTGGTGATGTCCTTCTTTGGGGTAGTGGAGGGGATTTTAATACCCATATGAGATTTTTTTCCTTTAGCAGATAGTTACAGTCACTGCGCAATACGTATTGTTGGTGAAGAAAGCGTCATGATTTGCTCAATGTTTATTATATAACTAGAATTCTTGCTTGTCGTTTGGGTGCCATAATTTGACAGCGAATATAATGCCTCGTGACAACTTTTACTATCTCTAAACAAAGAAATAAAGAAACATTCATTTGAAAATTCTGTTTCATTCCAAACATTTATTTTTTCAATATATGTCTGAATAATTTAGTTCCTATGTAGGTACCTAATTTTGGAAATTTTCTACGGAAACAAACCTTCTTCTTTTGAATGTGAAATCTATGGCTAACCAGAGTGGTATATCTGTGGGCTAACTTCAATACAACATGGGGGGTTCAACGTTTTTCATACTATTTTTAAAACGTTATAGCAACAGTTTTACATGTTGGATTTCATTCAAACTACTCTCTAAACCTTCCCGGCATTAATAAGAACAAACTGTGCTATTTTCAGCGCAAAATTGGTTGAGTAATTTTTGAAAAAATCGAGGTCAGATAGATTGACAAACATTCATTTTCATATATAGAGAAGATCTATGCTTTTTAACTTATTAATAATGTAGAGGTTTGTTTAAAAGAAAAGGTGAATTTTGAATTTACGCGGGCTGTGTACATTCGATTCCCGATTTTTTTTAATGTTGGTACACATATGCTTATCATATGTTAGCATTATCAGCCATTTTGGATTAGTGGTTTGTTTTCAACAACTGGAAAGGTTAGTCACGTTTTTGTGTATTCTTCGATTTTTTATTTTTGAAAAAAATGGATTAAAGAATAAGTATTAAATTTTGCGTTAAAAATGGAATAAAGTGCTTCAACGCACTTAAAATGTTGACTGTGGCATTCGGCGAGTCTACTTTGTCTCAAAAAAGTGTTTGTAAGTGGTACAAGCGCTTTACAGAAGGCCGAGAAGATGTTAATGACGATGAGCGTCCTGGAATTGCAACCACGTCAACAAACGAAGAAAACATCGAAACAGTGAAGAAAATAGTTTTGGAAAATCGTCGAATCACCATTAGGGAAGTTGCAGAGGATGTTGGCATATCAATCGACTCCTGCCATGCAATTTTTCGGATGTTTTGGGCATGAAACGTGTGGCAGCGAAGTTTGTTCCGAAATTGCTAAATTTTGAGCAAAAGCAACGTTGCATTAGTATTACTCAGAAGATGTTGAATGACGTCAACGACGATCCAGATTTGCTCAAAAGGGTCATAACTGGTGATAAAACGTGGGTATATGGTTATGACGTCGAAACAAATGCGCAATCATCCCAACGGAAGCGGGCAGAAGAGCCAAGACCAAAAAAAGCACGCCAAGTTCGATCAAATGTGAAGGTTTTGCTCACTGTTTTCTTCGATTACAATGGCGTGGTGCATCGTGAGTTCTTGCCAACAGGTCATACGGTTAATAAAGAATACTACGAGGAAGTTATGCAACGTGTGCGTGAAGCAATACGGCTCAAACAATCGGAAGTTTGGAAAAACACATCATAGATTTTGCATCACGATAATGCACCAGCTCACACATCAATGCTTGTTCGTGATTATTTGGCCAAAAACAACACCGTAATCATGCCTCAACCACCGTATTCACCAGATTTGGCTCCCTGCGACTTTTTCCTATTCCCGAAACTGAAGAGACCAATGATAGGAAAGCGTTTTGCCACAATTGATGAGATATAGTCTGAATCGAAGAACGAGCTGATGGCTATACCGAAAAGCGCATTCCAGAAGTGCTTCTAGGATTAGAAGAAGCGCTGGCATAAGTGCATTATATCTGAGGGGGATTACTTTGAAGGGGAGAAAATGGATATTGATGAATAAATAAATACTTTTCGAAAAAATTCGAAATTTACCTATCCTTTTGAACCTACCTCGTATTTATCCCGAAATGTATTTAATACACAGAGTACGAACATTTTCAGATGCCTGATTTGTAGAGAGAAAGCAGTTCGATACGTGCCGTGGTATTTGGATTCGATCCATTCAACTGTCAGAGTCAACCCAGTGGGCTATCAACCACCTCAACTTCAATCACCCTTTTTATGTTAGTACCGCACAACAGTCCCAACTACTCCCAACTATCTGAAGCCAATGAGACTATGGCATCCCCAATTGGGATATTTTGTGAGGCGGAGGGTGTTAGAAAGGAGAAAGAGATGGGAAGGAGGAAGGTGGGGAAGTATCTGGCTATTCAGATCTGGTCATCAAATACGGCTAAAGCCATTTCAAGCAATGTTTCGATTCTGAATGGTGGTCTTCCACCAGGGCGATACTAAAAGTATCTACCATTCTGGAACGTGTTGCAAGTACACTGTATAATAAATTGTTAAATAACACAAAATAATCAGATAAAATTTATTTGAGTATACCGGAATTTGAACCGGCGACCTCCAGAAAGTTAAGCTAAAGTTTCGACCCGTCAAATATTTTTTGACGACGTGCAGTTCAGTGAATTCATATTATTGTTAAAATGTACTTTAACAATAACAAACCTGAAATAAAACTAAAATCTTTCACCAAACAACAAAATAAGGTGAGTTAATAATGAAATAAAATAAAGTTAATAATGAAATATTCCCAACCTTCCTCTTCCCCTTCTCCTTCCCCTCCCCAATACCTTCAGCCTCACAACATTCCCCAATTGGTAATGTCATAGTCTCACTGGCTCCAGACGGTTGGGAGCAGTTGGGACTCTTGTGAGGTATTCATATAAAAAAAAAAAAGCAACTTTTTACATTTTCCAGAATACGGTTTAAAATGTTGTCCCTAATATGAACTCATTTTATGTACTGTGGCACATCATGCAATGTTAATGCATCGCTATACTCGACTAAAAAGAATAATACAACCATTTTACAAATTGTGAACACCAACATATTTCTTAAGTTGCTATTTTTGGACTGAGTAGAATTGTTACACTTTCCATAAACGATAATTTATTACAATCTTCATAATTTGCCAATTTTATTAGATGAATACAGTAAAAATTGACAAAATTATGGTGTTTTTGTTTGCGACATTTTCAAAATTCCAATTATCGCAGAAAATTCTAACATTTTCAAAACGACATTTTTTATTTATTTATACCATCATTAAAACAGAAGCCAATGGTTATACTAATTGAATATGCCACCCTGCGTTAAAATTCCAGGAATTCCGAGCATCAATTTCAACGATGGGATGGCTTCCAAATTCACCCTTTCTGGGATTTAAGTCTTAATTTAACTTGAAAAGCTGTAATTTGCATAATGAACATCTTATTTAAAAACGCAACCAGGCATTTTTTTTCGGTTATTCAATTTACATGTTTCTAGCAAAACAAAATATTAACTCACCACTTAGACAATTTTGCTATTGCCTGAAAAATAACACTGAACATTTGAACTATTCCGGTGCTGCTACTGGCAAGAAAATGAGAATAAAAAGGCTTTAAAATATGAAACTTCGCCGTACCATGATAAATTTAATACACATTAAAAGTGAGCGCTGTACCCAATTAACAGCGGGAGGATAATGACTGCCGTAGTTAGTATTTAGCAACTCAACTTTGAACCATGATATACAAAACCTACTGTTAATACGATTATAAGTCAACTCGGCGCCATTACGCCGGCTCATCTTACTGGAGATACTGAGCTGAAATACGCTGGGAATATATAGGGGTTAATAGAGGACGTTATTTTGGTATAAAACTTCGAAGGATCATGACCTGAAAGTGGGTGCAAATTTTATTTTTTTTTAATTTTTTAAAATTTGTTCTACTATACAATCTCAGGGTTATCGTACTGTGCCTGTATTACTAGGAGAAGCTGTGTAAAAGTTAACAGTTTAGAAAGTATACATTTTACAGTTTACAATACAATGTTATGGTAAAAAGTTTGAAGCATCTATTGAACATTGTACCATTATCATAGGGATGTTTAAAATAAATTATTGAATTTTGATCCGAATCTTGGTGTCCAATTTATATCTATCATAATTTGTGTTCAGTATAATGACAAGTGGAAGTACATTGTTAAGCTTTGTTACAAAGTATCTAAATTTTCTTTGGCCAAATGTTGTTTTAAGTAAGAGATTATGCCTTTTAGATCTAGTATCGCGAGCAGATTGGACGTTGTCAAATAGAGCTATGTGTTCAAAAAGATATGCTAGTATTAAATTCAGTTGAGTTATGACGGTTCAGTATGAATAAACCGGGTTTCAAGCTCATATCGCGGAATATCAGGGGGTGGTGCTTCTTGAAAAAATAATGTTTAAAACGTTTTTAGTAAGGGCTGAAATTAAAAGCTTCGACACCTGTTTATTTTAGTCGAGTTGGGAAAGAGTTCGTGTAACTGTAATTGTACCCAATAATAAGCATCCTATACCACGATCAGTAAACCTAGAATTAGAATAGTAGATCAGTATCGCCCTGGTGAAAGACCACCATTCAGAATCGAAACGTTGGTGGAAATTGCATTGCTGTGACCCACTGGATCCAGTGCGGTATTTACATGAAATTTTTTAAAATTGCCGTCTGACATTTAAAAAAATATAAAAAATATGGATGTTGCGATGGTTAAAAAGGTTTTGAATGGCAATACAAAGATGGCTCATAGGGAAATCAAATAACTTAAAAAAATAAGATGGTCCAAGTGAATATTTTTTACTTTATCCAAACGGTCTTCAGAAATGAATGGTATTTTTCTAAACATATTCTAACATAATTTTATGTTTAAACTTTTGTATTATTATATAACGCTTTCCAAGGAAGATTATTTCATGGAGAGGCGTTTTTTTCTCTATTTTAGAAATTTTGCTTATCGAAATAAGCATGTATTAGATGTTACATAAATAAATTTAAAAATAAAGTTAAAAAATTGATTTGTTTCTTCAAAATGAACCTCCAATTGCGAATATGTGAAAAAATTTAAAAAAATGTCAGTAGCTTGGTGTTACAACAGTAATAACATTTTGTAGTTCTAAAATAATAAACATCTACAATAAAATGGCAAGCCATACTCAAATTCAAATATTTTTTTTCAGCGTAGCACCCTGTATATACGGCCACTATGTTGGCCGCAGAAATAATATGAAATCGCGGTACGTAGTTAACGTCTTATAAAGTATTGCCTTTCTGCGCAGCCAAAAGAGAAGCAAAAGTATTTATAATATCTCGCACTGCTAGAGCGGAAAAATGTCATAAAATAATATACTTTACCATGAATGAAATATTGCGGCAAACTACCACTTTCGCATTTTCATTTTAGCATCTCTAATGGCAGGAGGTGGTGACTTCTCATAAGAGACTCATATTGTGTTCCGAGAACTGAACTGCCTTTCAAATTTTGAATGTTTCTTTCAGACTACTCTGCTCTATTCGGGTTCATTAGGCGGAATAAGTGATGTATAATATTGAAAATATTTTATATGAGAAATTCCAAAGAAACGTATTTTGAGTTATAAATAATATAAAATATTCATTTAGAATAACACATGACGAAAATAATATTATTAAATAAAACAAACACTTATTTTAACCACAAATTTTTCTTATGATTTCACTTATCCCAAGCTTGGTCAGGGTAAATTATTTAAAAATAAACAAAAAATAAATAGAGTGATCATATATACGAGTATAGTTGAGACATAACGTAAAATAGATTAAAAGGGAGACACACTATAAAATGAAGTAATAGAACAGTGAACGGAGATATGCTTACTTACCTGACTGTCGCTACATGGCGCTGCTCCCCAACTCAAACACGAGAAATCTTTCTCTATTGAGTTGGGCACTTTTTGTTAAAAAAAAATACTTTTTTGTTATTAGCTGTTAAGATATATCTGCACTATTAAATATTTTATTTGTATTTATATTAAATAAAAAATAAAGAATGTGATAACAAATAAAAGGGAAATATACAGAACGTCAAAGAAGGGATCAAAGAAGAAGTGGGACATATTGAGCTAACGGGATTTATCTAATATAGGACTGCAGGACAATTCATATTGATCATAAATGAATTTACGATTTACAAGTTACGGTGATTTACAATCAACGTAATAAGCTCTATAGTTCTACATTACCCGTATTTCCCGTAATTCAAAATTTCCCACTTACTCTTAATCCCCCCCTCATTTGACGTTCTGTCTCTTTCTTTTTCATATGTTGTCCCATTCTAATACATGTAAAGCATATCTCACTCTTCCATTGTTTCATTTTATATTGTGCCTTCCATTTATTTTATTTTGTATTATGTCTCACCTTCTTATATGCTCACTCTACGTGTTTCTTGTCTAGTTTTAAATTTATACCCAGACGAAGCTTGGGATAAGCAAAACTGGCTGGCGATAAATTAAAAACAATGTACCATTTTCAAACAAAGTGTTTGTTTCGTTTAGTAATATGTGAAACCACAAAGTTTTACGAAAACAGAATAAATTAATCATTATGTTTTCCGTACAATAAAAAAAAATCGATTAAAAAACCAACAGGTAGATCTAAGCACTTCGGCTTGATTTAACAAATATGTGACTTCTGTCGCGAATCGGGGTCACTTAATATTTAAACTTGAAGAAATTATAAATTAGTATTTTTGTTACATTTTGTACATAGGCAACAGTTTTTGTTTTCACACTGTCTGTGAAAGGTAAATAAACCAATTATATAGTTTAAATTAATTGGAAAATATTCGCCTTCACATTTAATTAACACTAGGAGTTACTGGTTACTAGCCGGCTTCATCCGACTTTCATTGCTCTTTTTTGTTATTGAACAATATTTTTTATACGTATGAATATGTAAAATGTTCATCAAGCATAATGCAAATAACGCAACGAGCTGATAAATAGGTGCACATTTCATGACCCCAGAACTAACTGTTCAGAAAACAGACATTTTGTTTTATTACTGAGATATTTCAAATTTACTTCTTTTGTTGTGTTGTTTAAGAAGAATAATTTAAAATATGCAGATGTTTTCGTTTTTAAAAAAAGGAGGGGATTCATTTTCTACCACGAGAAAGTTTTGTGTTTAAATCTGATGTAATACAATCCCTTTACATATTCCTAAATATGAAATATATTATTACTTCCACGTACAACTCGGCAGTAGTGTCACGAATTTAGTAAACTTTCCGCAAGTCCCATATATCTTTCGTATGACAATAGAAAATTCAACTTAAACTATACTCGTATAGCATGAACATAAGCTTAATCCCCCGCAGACCGCAGAGAACTTCAACAACATATAAACAAATCGAGAAATAATGATAATTACAAATAATTGTTAGAACCTTCGAGAATACATATTAAGAATATTTAATGCGTTTTATATTTTATCAACTCGGACGGGTATTGAACGTCCTGCGGTCTATGTTAGAAAAAAAACTATTATTGATTTTTGCGAAAGCTTCAGAAAAATAACATGAACTGCTCTCGGCTTATTCAAACATCGTGTTCCGAATATTCCATAAGCGAAATAATGAAACATCTAGAAGTTCGTTACTGGATTTATTTAAACTTGTTTATTCTACACTAAAAGCTTTCCCGCTGCTCTCCGCAACAATTTCCTTTGAAAACTCACAGGCCATTGTCTATTTATTTACACAAAACAACACACAAATCCAAGCTTTCAACACGCAAAGGCCATGTTTAGACGTTTTAAATAAGCAACAAATATTTGCTAAACGTTTAGAAAGTCAGTTTGAACCTAATTATGGGAGTTTATTTAGACTTTCGGTATTAATTGAAAACTATAAACCAGATCCTTCCGCCCATAGTCGGAGGGCGGACAAGACATCTCGTTGTTTATTCTCTTTTTATCCATAATACGAACTTTAATCGTTTATTACTTATTTAATCAAAATTGTTTCTTGAAGAAACATTTTTAATTTATGCAAAGTAGATAGGGTTTTCAAGAAAACATTGCATTGCACGGAAAGAAGTTAATATTTATTTACTAATCAAATAATCCATAAATATAATAGTGATTATGTATTACAATAACGTTTTAATTTTCGGCAACCGGGGCTTAATGTTTTATATTAACATAATTTATTTAATTTATTCTATTTTACTATTATCTATTAAGTTTTTCATTTTATTTCTTTCATTTTGATATAATTATCTTTTCGTAAATACTTTTTATTTTATTTAATACGTTTCATTTCTTTTTAAAAAAAATATTATTTAACCCTTTTCATTTTTATTATTATGATTTTATTATTTATTTATTTTATTGTATTCATTTCTCTATTTATATTGTATGTGTTTCATGTGATATGGCAGACTAGGTTTGCACTACCCACCCAGTCCTGCTGGATTAAAAACTTAAACAAATAAATAAATAAATAATGCATTTTTGTTACCCCCTTCAATAGACGAAGTCTGTTCTTATTTTTCAAAAAACTGTGCTCGTTACTTAAAAAAAAGGTTTCTGTAAAATCATCACTAAAGATGCATCTGTGAAAATGTGAGTGATTTTATCCTGGTTAATGATTACCATACTATGAGATATGAATTTTATCGATTTCCCTTATCTTTGAGGGTTTTAATTAAAATCTCTAAAGATTGAACGACACCGGTCCCAGTTCTGATCCTTGTGGTACTCCATATTTATTTTATTTTTCAGACTTAATATGATGTTATGAACTTTTGTTGTTTGCTCTGTTATTTAAATATTGTTGATGTGATATTACCTATTTCTTCAATTTTGGAATTATTTATATAATTATCTATCAGTTTTATTTATTTTCTTCTTGTACTATTATATATTTTCTTTTTTTTTCCTATTTATTATTTTAATATTATCTGAAAATCTATAAAAACAAACACCGACAGTAAGCACGTGTTTATCCACGCCTTCTTTCCTGCCATAAATTATTTAGCTAAATTTATTGCTGTTCCGTTAGAATTATTTATTATTCCTAAATCTAGATTTTTCGTGGCAGAGGATGTGATTATTTTTATGTATTCACCAAGTTGAGATTTTACAACACAATACGTTTTTACTTATTCATAGTACGATTACATGTAATACGTACTGGTAGAAATTTAACATTTTATGGTGTTTTTGATATATCGTTTTCGTTATTATAACAAAGGGTGTTTTTCATGGTTAATAAAACTATGAAAATGTTCCCATTTTTTGGGTAAAGTGTTTTCTTTTTTGTTATTGAGATTCTTAAATTGGTTGGGCTAATCGATATTTCATTTAAATTCAGGTGGCATATTTTCTTCAACTGATATTCGAAAGTTTGTTGTTATTCTACCTTTAAACATAGATTAACTCATCTCATTTTCCAAATTCGCTTCTTCTTTTATTTCTTAGGCAAATATTATTCTTTTTTCAATTTATACATTTATGGTCCAAGCAAAACTACAAAGGGTAGTTTTGGAGTATAATAAAAAGCAGATTACATGTATTATTTAGAATTGGGTGAAGAAAGATTTACTAATTTATCTTTGAATATAATAACAACTTCCCAAAATAATTTATCTTTTTTTAAAATTTGAAAGGTATATAGCAGCCAATATTACAGGCTTCTTTTATGGAAAGTCTTTCAGATTTAAGAAACAAATAGGTAAACAGTTTCATCGGAACGGTTTTTATTTGGTTTCATGTTTCAAAAGTACCCAATAATTTTCCAAACAAGCAAACATTAAAATTTGCTAAAACTCATACTTTCATGTGATACGTCTTTTGAAAATTGCTATAATTTTGGTCGGTTTTGAAACGTCAGATTTATACAACGGTGGATTAAATGAGGCATTAGAATAATATGATTAATGACTTTATTTTATACATACTGGTACGTACTGCGTAACATAAAATATATGTTCACTTAAATATTTTCTTTCACGTTGGAACATTTTTAACTTCTTTTAACGGAAAGGGTGCCTTTCATGTCGGTCCCTGGGGCCTTCATATTATTTTGGTTATAAACGTGGTCCCATTGATAGTCAATAGAAATGCAAATCAATGTTGTATTACAAAGGATCTTACGAAATGAGTTTGCATACAAAATTATTCAGATTATGTATAATATTATTTTTGGTCTGCAAACAAATTCCCGAAAATTGTCCCGTTTTGGTAAAATTAAAATGAAATTCTATGAAAAATCGTATTTAACCACAATGTGTTTATAAGTAACCGAATTTTTATATTTTCTTTGAAAAATTATTTCGATTAATGTTACACATGTACTCGCACATGTAAATTAAGGCATATACAATAATACACGTTAATAGAGTCATTTAAAAAACTACCAATAAAAAGATTTTCGCTGAACTAGAAATCATGGACAGTCAAGGATGTGCAAATTTCATAACGCTTTAGTTTTGTATTCGATTTTTAGTGCGAGATTTTGAAAAATTTTCAGACGTTCACCTATAGGTAAGAGGTCTAATCATTCACACCTCTGACGACAATTCGGGCTGCAGTTCGCAAAATAACAGTGTAATGGTAAAAGCAGAAATCAACACAATCTGAGAACACATTATTCTTATTTTAATCCTATATACATTTATCGCAATGGCATCAAAAACGCGTTAACACTTAGCTCAAGTTACTTTTACTGGATACTAAATATTTAACTCTGTAATAAGGAATTTAGCAAAAAAAATTTCTATAATAACCGAAGGTAAGTAACGTTATAGCTGCGATTATTATAGCGTTAAAACTTCTGCCTTAAATATAGGGAGAGCTGGTGGTAATAAAAAAAATACCTTAACCCACATTGTGCCGTAAATCAAGCGGGAAAATTAGAAGGTCAAAAAGTTATAAAAATGCGACTGATTATTGTAGACTTTTGCCTCATTTAGTAGCTTAGTGGGCTTTTATTTTTTTGTTTGTTTTTTTTTTCAGTAGCTGCTAACCAAAAGTAGGTTCATATAATAAGGCAAGGAAACTTATGAAGATCAAAAGTACTTATACAATGTTTTTTGAGTAGAGTGTTGGAAAGCTGTGAAGATTTGCGAACTTTATATTCTTGTGGGTAAGGATTGATAGTTGTATTGTATTCGACGGCCTCCGTGGTTGAGTGGTACTAATTCGGAGGTCGCGGGTTCTAATCATATAAGTAAATTTTATTTGATTAAAATTGTGTTATATCACAATTAATTCATCAATAATTTGTAGTATTGCAGCATGTTCCAGAATGTTGGATACTGTCAGTATCGCCCTGGTGAAAGACCGCCATTCAGAATCGAATCTTTGCTTGAAATGATTTTAGCCTATTTGGTTACCTGAATAGCCAGGCACTTTCCCACCTTCCTCTTCCCCTCTTAATACATTAAGCCTCACAACATACCACAATAGGGGATGACATAGTCTCAAGGGCTGCGAACTGTTGGGAGCAGCTGGGACTCTTGTGTGGTATCAGATGAAAAAAATTGTTGTAATCGATTAGAAAAAAAAACGAATACAACACTTAATGCTATAACGTTTCAGTAACGCCGTCGTATCGTTATTTAGAATTAGAACCTTGATTGAGAATTGTATTTTTGGTATAAAACTAGGGGTTCTTATCTTTCTCATTCTATTGCTTTATTACACCCACTACAGACATTAATCAAAGCAAGGGTTACAGCTCCCCTCGAATGTCAGAGACTCCTGTCAGAAGTAGATAACATCCTAAGTAGGGGTTGCAATAGAACTCCTTGTGCGGGTCAGTTATACTCTAGACAGGTATTTACACGAATCATAAATCGCCGCGTTTGGCAAAATGGACAATTTACATTTAGGGTAGTCGGTATATAATAAAACAACAAAAAGCCGACGGAGCTCTGTTTTTAGCGGGCTTTTTTACGTGTTACTTTATTATTAATATTTAATAATAAAGTAACAATAACAATTTCCATCGCCAATGTTATGAAAATATTTTAGCGTCGATTAAAACCATGAAGCGTGTAGGCAACGCCTTTTCAGTGTTTATTTTAATCATTTTGAGGGTTGGAACCTTTTTGGCTGTGTTTCACATTTTATTATTTCATGCAGAAAAAAACATTAAGATGACGATAAAGTTTTAAAATTGATATTCTACTTTTAAGAGGCTCACAAAAATATTTACCACCGGTGTATTAATTTTTTTTTCTTAATTTTTTATAAAGGCTTTTAAATGGTTCTGAAATAGGCGGATGTAAAAACGAATTGAAAAATCGGAATAAAAAATAAATTGGTTTTAGAATTACTCGCTTGAATATAAAAGAGTAATGTCATTGACTAAAATAACAGATTTCCGCGAAAGCGAAGAACATTTTCCATGCACATTAAACTTTCTCGGCAGTAGCGCTAAACGAGATGTTTTCATAATTTCAAAGATATTTCCAGGCGTTCAGCCCCCGGGGATGAAAATTATCCCATGGAATTATGATGAAATCACAGGCGCAAAATTGTTCGGTTTAATTTTTATGTTTTTGAAAAGGGTTTCATTATTTTGGTACGTGTTTACTTGAAACACCTTCAGTCAGGCTCGTACAATAATTATAATTACTATAGATTTCAGAAATAATTCTAATTCATATATTATTACTTTGTACCAAGTTTCATTAATTATTTAAGAATTATTTTTATTATTACTGCCGTCATGTGAAATATTATTTTCTTTGATTTATGTTTTAATGAATTTAATCTAAACGCGAAGCTCACGCCATCAATCAAATTATTTTGAAAACAACAAAGAAACGTTATTTTCATAAAAGGCAGGGATAAATTTTATTCCTTCCTTGCCCATTCATTTTGAGCAATTACACAATTACAGTGAATACAGAGGTTTCTAATGATGCCCAGTTTACGATGAATTAGGCACAGAAATACTAAAGAAAGATATTCATTACCTAAAACATTTTCAACCCCGCTGAATACTGCAAAAGAAATACTTGTTGCGAGGTTAATTATTGTTTCTTTTATACGGATTAATTAGATAATAAGAGTGTTCCCCCTAGAGATTCAGGCGGGCGAACAAAAAAATTCCCCGCTGACTAACAACCGATCTTCACTGACCAACGAATTCGAAAAAATATGCAAGCAAATTTACTTCCCCTAGGCGCATGAGACCATTTATTTTCTTTACGTCTAAGAAGCTGCCAAACTTTTTTAAATATGTGCCAGCGCTGACAAATAATGTAGCGTGGTTTGAGATTGTATCTGAGCGATGGACCGCCCCGGCTGGAGGTCGGAACTCCGCAAATGTCAAAGGGAGTGGATAATTGTTCCGGACCCAAAAAAGGAAATAAAAAATATGGTGGATGATAAAATATAGAATTGTGGTTGAACAAAGGAGAAAGATGCCGTGTTGTGAAGGTGGCACTCCGAGTGAGTGAACCATCTTTTTTTATTAAAATGAAAGAAATATGTTTCCTCCCTTACTTTCCAAGGGGATTGTGGTGATTTGCGGCGTAATTTGCAAAATGAAATTCATTTTACATTTATTTTAGTGAGTACATTTATTTTATTAAGACTTAACTCGGAGAACTTAAGTTGGAGAATAGAACCTTCGGCTTTTACCAAACGAAAACGTCGAAAATAAAATTGACAGATAAGAAATAAAATAAGAATAACGACATAAAATATACTACCACGGGTATTTGTCACTATGTCCTGTAGTCGGCTTTTTTCACGATTTCATCATTTTCATGTACGAGTAAACGCTGCCAATATTTCCGCTGATCCAAAGAAAACGACACCGGTGTTCAGCTTTATTAACGGATTTAGAGTTTTTTTGCAACTAAGTGTTTGTTATTTTTATCTGTTTTATTTTAGTAATAATATTGAGAACTATAGATAACAAAGCTATTTTCTAGTCATTTAAGTTTGCAATAAAATTTTTATTACCCTTTTTAATGTAAAACAAAAGGTACAACGAGAAAATCGTTAAGTAAAGAATTACCCCTTACGAAGATTCGTATATTTAAACGTGCTTATTTTGTGTGGTTATCCCCTCAGCAGGGGAAGCAGCAGATTTTTTTTATGTATAACAGGCTGCGTTCATTTACTATACACATTAATGCTTTTCTGTTTAATTCGTAGAACTCAACCTATTTTTTTTTTAGAAATTTAATGTCAATCAAATTTAATAATGTTATTATTAGGTTCTGCAAGTATTTTATTTTTTATTATTCTGACATGACTAAAATAATATAATACATTTAAATAAATCACTTTAGAAAACACTGTCATTAAAATGCGGGGACAATACATTATAAATATAAGTACCTCACGGAATACAGGATTTTAATTGTGTTCTAAATAAATCGATTTTACCGGAAATAAATAATTTTAAATATCGTTCAATTTAGAATTGGGTGGGAGTAAATAAAATCATTTGAGTAAATCGTCGCAATGTGGATTTAGCACAGTTTGAAAATGCTCTTTGACGCCGAAACAGCTGTCACAAAAAGAATCTTAATAATTACAACGTTATTAAAATTGATTTACATTAAATTTCTAAAAAAATAAACTGCTATACACATGAACAATAACAAATATACAAAAACACATTTCAACGTAAAAGTTAATTAGAATAACATAAATTACATATTTCCATGTCTCTTGAAACTTCCAAGGTTTATGTTGAAGATACCAATAGAGATATTATTTAGCCGCACCATACCCCGTGTCATGATGTGGTGAGCCAACACATCTGCTCTGCCATGTGGAATGTAAAACAGCTCGTGGTGCCTCCACCGGTAGTAGTTGTTTGGTATGAAGAACTTATAGCACTCCAGGGGGTATGGACGTTCCATCAAATTATTTATGATTTTGTCCGCTGTTGCTGCAAGGGCCCCACTCCTTTTAGACTGGCGACTTTGGTAGCGCATCTCAGAGAGCAAATCTTCGTGATGCTCGCCGTGTATTCTCATACATAGTGAGAATTTAATACCTGTAATTTTTGTTGGATTTGTTCCGATATATCAATACACTTTTTCTGATATGGGCCTATACAGAAGAAGCGTACTCTAGCTTGGGCCTTAGAATTCACTTGAAAATAGAAGTCAAGGCTACTGGTTTAGTAAACTGTTTGCTAGATCTTATAACAAACCCCAATAGTTTGTAGCAGATGTTAATTTATTAATAGTTATATTGTGTAAGATTCTCTGAGACTAATTTCCTTCCAATGCTATTTCATTCTGTCAGATTTCTAAACTTACACCTGTCTCAAAAAAAGGAAAATTTATTTCTACGGGTAAATAAAATTTATGAAAATACAATATTGTACACGCGTATTGCTTTTCAAAATGAAACATTGATTGATTGGTCGTTCATTGTTTTGTTAGAATGCGGGTATCCTTGACACAGAAAAAAAACTAAAAGCTTTTTCTGAACGTATTTATCATTCAAAACATTGAAAAATCACACACTTCAAGGAACCCCCCCCTTTCCGATTGATACTAAAAATGCAAAAAGAAAATAGAATACCGAAATAAAAATGAGAATTTTAATAATAAAAGCATTTCTAAAGCAAAAGTTGTAACTTTAATATTTATGAATTCCTTCATTCGGCTTTGTAATCCGAGGTGTCTGGCAAAGTCACAAGAAAGCTGAGGCAATAAAAGGAATGTATAAAAAAACTTTATTCTTTTAAAACTTGAATAAAGCATTCTTTTCGGCTTTGTAAACAAAAAAAACGAATCGCCTAGGTGTGAATTAATTTAACAACCGAAGTGAACAATTTGGATTCCCAATATATTTTTTTCCTTTTAATGTGAATAAAAAATATACTAATTATACCGTATAAGCTCAAATACAACACAGTGTTTATACCATTGAAAAAATAAAATCGTATCGAACAATAAAAGGAAAATATCTTCCATAAAATACATGTTCGAATCCGAAGGTCGCGGGTTCAAATCCCGGCGTGCGCAAGTAAATTTTATTTAATTAATTTGTGCTGTTTCACAATTAATTCATTTAAAAATAATATGTAGTACATTTGCGCACGTTCCAGAGTGGAAGATACTCTCAGTATCGCCCTGGTGAAAGACCACCATTCAGAATTGAAACGTTGCTTGAAATGGCTTTTAGCCGTGTTTGGTGACCAGATCTGAATAGCCAGGTATTTCCCCACCTTCCTCTACCCCTTCTCCTTCCCCTCCCCAATACCTTCAGTCTTACAATATTCCCCAGTTGGGGATGCCATAGTCTCACTGGAACCAGAGGGTTAGGAGCAGTTGCGACTCTTGTGCGGTATTTATTTAAAAATAAATAAATTTGTAAATGAATTTCGCACATGATGTAAATGACGTACAAAACATGCAGTTGCCTTCCACTAAGTCTAGCTATAAATTTTTGTTTTTTTTGTTGTTGTTTAATCATTAAGTTTCTAGAGCGCACATTTAAAAATATATATTAATATTTGAATGTTTAAACTTATTTTTTTCTTTATTGAAGCCTGTCTCTAATAAATGATTAGCAAACTGGTTTAAGTCAAAATAGTTATAATTTCGTAGACAGAGTTCATGTTCCCTGATTCTAGTTTTAAAATTTCTAGTCGTCATACCTACATATTTTGCAGTACATTAATTACATACTAAAGCGTATATTCTGTTTTTTTTTAATTTTTATTTATTTTTTTTTTTTTTAATTTATTATAAATTAACAACAAGGATATTTCTAATAAATTTGAAAAAAAGCAATATATAAAAAAATAACCAAAAATTAATTAAGTAAACAAAATAATAGCATCCTGTAAATCACCTTTGTTAAACATGTTTCCTTGTTATTTTTACTCCCCCCACCTCCAAATTACCACTCCCATTCCCACTACACTTCCCTAATAATATCAAATTATTTCTGCATTTGTAAAATTTAATTTATTTTTAAGAACGTTATTGATTGATACGGATGTGTTGAAACCGGTAGCAAATAAATAAAATTAAGTAACAAATGTACATTGTGAATAAAACTCTTTGAAACAATAAATCTAGAAATCATTACACAGTTAATGCTCAAGAAATAAAATTTAAAAAAAAAACTGTTAAAGGTCAAAATTTCAGAACTCAACATTTAAGTGTTTTTACTCCTTCAGTACACAGATTTTCTGCTCATTTTAGGATTACGAGTATTATAACCGAAATATACCTCCACTTATGTGACAACCGTAAAAATTTAATTTATTATGTATGTAGAGAATATAAAAGGTTTTCAGATACGATTTACTTGCATTTTTTCCACACCATGAGAAATACAATTTCCCTCAGGTCCTATTTCATCTTTGGGGATGCTGTGTGTAGGGTCTTTTTAAGGAATAAATAGATAGGAAGTTCTTAGTTAGAAAAAGGTGTGAGAGGTGGTTAGGAATCTGGAGGTCAGTGTGTTCAGGAGTGACGGACGTATTAATCCATCCTTCCCACTATGGTGCAAGGTGATGCTTCGAGAGAGTTCGGCTAGAGAATTCAAGGGGTCTCCTTCAACCGTCTCTTTCGATTCCGGCCAAACCTCTCACCCCACGAACTCAGGCACCCCTGCTAATTCACTAAACGTGGTGTACTACTTGGGGTGATCTATAGCAGAGGTGTTCCAACGAATGGTTTCCGGCGCATGATACTAATAAAGAAGAAAAAAAAGTCACTACCCACAGGGAATTTGAGACAAGTTGTGTTTATTATTTTTAATTTTGTACATATTATGTCAAATACATTTTTATTACATTTTGAGATGTGGCATATTTTTATCAACACAGAATGTTCTTCAACTTGAGAATGTTCTTCAATTTATTTTGCTTCTCTTTTCGTATCTTTTTAGTTTAAAAAAAATACTTGTGCTCTACACACATTAGTACAAAAAAATGAATCATCGGAAGATTTTTTAATAAGTTAGAGCTAATAAATTAACTAATTTATATAGGCTTGGCTTAGCAATTTATTATAAAATGGTATTCTTGTTCGTTGTGGGATTAATTTATTACTTTCCCAACGTCAATACGACCACAGTACCTACATAGCTTAGTTGTGACTGTAGGCAGAATTTTGGCAGAGACTTACCCGTTTGTTGGCGCACACAAAATGTAATCTCCCGGATGTTTGTTAGGAGTAACGCTGCAGAATTTTAATACGGAACATCTTGTATCGAGTTTGCAAACAGTATTCGCTAAAGCTCTCAATGCTCATGTTTGTTTTTTATACGCCGGGGAGTTGAGTTGGGTTGTAAGTATTGTCTTGTAATTGTCTGGCCCGTCGCCACTCGACTCGAGGGGAGCACAACCGATGAAAACCACTAACCGTATCGCGACCTAAAACCAGTACCATATTTAGGCCTAGCCAACTTAGGCAGCTGCCTAGGGTTGAAAATTTTAGGGGGCGGCATTCCTCCGACGTTCTAAAGATTAAATTTTCATATTTTGCAAGAGAAGCTTAAGGAAATTAACAAATACATTACATTATATACAAATAGAAGTACATTCCATATTGCGGCCATAAGGCTGATTACTTTTATATCACTATTCTGTATACCACTATTCTGCATTTTATATCACTATTCTGTACCCACTGTGAAGAAACTGTTCAATGTTATTTTAATGTAAATCTAATACCTGCTATTATTAATTGCTATGATTTCTAAAAGGGGTTGTATTTTATTTGTGAGACAGTGACATTTTAACATTATCAAGCCTTAATGACATTTATGAATACATTCTATTAACAGTCAGAGTGCGGCCCAGCCCCATCGCACTGTACGTTTTAGTTACGTAAATAGCGACAAATGTGATTTTTGTCGTCCTCATGAGAGCACGTGTTCAATTTGAGCGTGGTATATTGCGGTTGGTGCGTGTCTTGATAGCTGTATTTATTCTTTATCCTGTTAAAATAAATATACCCTAAAGTGAATCGATATTTTTCACCATGTCGGAAGTTAGTTCTATTGCGGATGATCGTAAGTATCAAATGACAGCGGCACTACGGACGATGAGACCTTTGTTCTCATAAATGAATGTGTGTAGCAAAACAAATGAGATAAGGCGATTTAATCTCATATGTGTTCGCTGTAAAATGGGACTACATAGACCACGGGAAAACACAATTGTGAAGTGAAATAATCATATATTTTCAAAAATTTGTTGTAGTTGTAAATATGTAGTTTTTTAATTTGAACTATAATATTCGTGAAATTTCATTAGTTGTTCGTATAATTTAAAAAAAAATCATTAAAATTGATTGATATGTTCAAGTTATTGCATTTTTATTGAATACTATATTTTTTTATTAAAAAAACAGAATATCTGTTGTAATTTATATACATATTTGCAAAATAAGCATAACACTAAAACGTTTAAGGAATATATTTAGTAGTATGTGAAATACTTGATACCTATTTCATTATTTGAGGGGTTGTCGATAAAGTAAAAGGATTAAAAAAAATACAGGGCGGTTGATTTTTTATAGGATATAGGAGTGGACAAAATATGTGGTAAAATTACTCTTGGAAACATGTAACTTTAAAGAAACAAAACATGGGTGCTGTAAAAAATCATTGTAAGGGTTTCGTTTTGTTTAAAGTCCGTCACGATTCTTGGAGAAAAAAATGATCCCTTTAAAGAATCGTAAAAAAAGAGAGGGGAAATTTTTATTGCATATAGAGACATAATTCCTAATCCCGGCCCTGCCTAGAATGGAATAATGTTCTAATTTAAGTAAGAGTGCAGCTTTTCAGCAAAGTTTCCAGCCTAGCTTGCCTGCGGTTGCACCCGTTCAAAGGGCGAATAAGAAAAAGGAGCACCTGGAGAAGAATTGACGGTAACAATGGGGAAGTCTGCTAATTCGGGAAACTCGCTGCGGTAGCGGAATTAAATTTTCGACAATGCTAAGAGTATCACACGCGAAAGTGTGGAGGTTAAAGTTTTCCCGCGAAATATATTGCGGTGTAACTAATTTTCAACTGAGATTAGCACATCGGTTAGACATAGTAAAGAGCCTATTTTTTAATCCGTTTGTTGCTAGGATTATTTATATGCAACCTGTCTAAAGATATTCATAGCATAGATAATACCAGCCCGACTCCAAGAAAATAGACGGAAAAAGTGCATTTAAAAAAAAAAGTTTTTTTCCAGTGATGTGTGTGGGGTTTATGAAAACTGCTAATTTAAATAATTGCAATATATTTGTAATGTTACTTTTGAAAGAAAAGTAAAAGTAAACAAAAGTAGGACAGTCTTAAAGCGTAGGAGGTTTAAAACAAAAGTGCTAGATATCTACTAAACCTTTAATAAAAAAAAAAAAAACAGATCATTCAGTTTGGATGGGTATTTTGGCCTGCAATCCAAAATTCAGTTTTGTATGAAACAGGGACCACAGCCGTTCCCCTTAAGGTGAAACCACAAAATACTGTAATTTTAATCATCCTGAAAAATATAATATGTTGGAAATTTTGCTGGACAAATTTTTACCAAGTTGAAAGTCAATTTTTAAATAGTTTTTAGTCTCGCAGTTTATCTTTTAGTCCTTTTTAAAACGGAAATCTTTTGATCATAGCAATAAGAAATTTGATAGGAAACTCCCGTTACTCATTGTTCTATGACCAAAAGTAGACTGTTTGTAGTAAGTTATTCTATACTTAGTTTTAATATAGTGCAAACTTTTATCGATACCCCATCCTCTTGGAATGCTATGGCTTATACGTAAAAACTTCAGCCGTAGTTGTCGCCACGACTTGTTCAAGATACCACATGGCAGAACAGATAGCACAGCATAGTATGACAAGAGGAACGATTCCATTGAATGAAATATGTAAAACGGTAGATAATCGTATAAGTAATTACTCGTTAAATCTTCCCAAATGTTAAGAATGATAAAATAAGAAATCTTGTTAGCACTGTAAATAAAATAAAAAAAAGTTTACTATTAATTGTGAAATGAATACTTTAAAATTGACATTTTACATACTTTACTATTCAACTGAATAAATGAGCGTACAAGTTACTTAACAAATTCTTGAATTTTTTTAAACATCTGTTATTTACGGCACGCTTTTCATAGGTTAGGCACAGCTTTTCAGCCTTTGTGGGCCGTACGCCACTGATATTGAGGAATCAGACGATAAGCCAGCAGAATATAATAATTAGACGGTTACATTCTGTGTTTTGTTGAACAGTGACGATTGAGATTATACTTCATTGCCACTGCAAATATGTTCATATATTTAACCCATTTTCACACAAAGAATTCATTTTTACTGTTTTCAAAGATTTAGTCTCCGTTTTTTCCCCCTATTTATTCCAAACTTTTTGTTTATTTTATTTTGTATTGGTCAGTTAGGTTTGATGTCTGATAGCTGAATTCGAAGATTTGGAAAGCGTTGCGAAACCAAAAGTTCAGCGGAACGCATTTCGGGAACCGCTGGCATAGACAATAACATAGATAAGTAGATAAACAATATAGAGTAATCAACTCCAGCTATGTCAACATAGTAATATAGACTTAAATAACAAAAAGTAATTGCCGTTATATCAACAATTCTGAATCTTGACGTGATCTAGTATTTAATTCACTCGATCGTGCTATGTCTTCCACGGGCGTCCCCGACTTCTTCTACCATTACCTTCCATGATATATATTCTCCTTACACTCCTTTCTTCGTTTATCCGCTCTACATGCCTAAACCATCTAAGCGTCCCATTCTTAATCTTACGTATTACGCTTACCAGCATTTCATTATTTCCGGATCTCCTCATTTTTAACATGGTCATACAATGTTTTACAACACATGCGTCAGAGGTCTCATTTCTACACCATTCAGTTTATTTTCATTCTTCCTCTGTCAGTTCCATGCCACATTGCCATACATCAGGGTTGGTATCAAGACTCCATTGTGGACTGGTAGCTTCGCTTTTATGGATAATTATTTTCTAGTGCCAATCGCGTTCAGTTCTGCATTAATGGAGTTTCCTACATTTACCCTTCTTTCAATATCCCTATCAGCCTTTCCATTTCTCGTAAACATACTTTTCAAATCTAAAAACTCATCAATCTTTTCTAAATATTCATCATTCACAACTATATCGCACGTTATGTACGTACTCTCTATTTTAAACACCATGAGTTTAGACTTACTATCTCATCATTCTTCATACATACTTCGTTCATCCCAGACATGAGAGACTGTAGATAGTGTAGATTTTCCACACTGTTAGAAATCAGCACCGCATCATCAGCTACAACAGGCCACACACTTTCAGATTTGTTCATTGTCTTGCCCAAGCCCACCTCTTTCAATTTTTGGTTACAATTTTACAATTATCAATGTATATGTATGTATTACGCAGCCTGGTTTAACACCTTTTGAGATGTCAAACTACTCCGTAAAACCACCGTTCATCCCAACACATGCAATCCTCCCCTCTTACAGCGACGCAATTGTTTGAATGATATTCGTAGTTACTCCACACGTGAATAGCACCTTCCATAGCTTTTTTCTCTCAACTTGATCATGTGCTTTTTGTAGATCTACAAAAGCAGAGAAAAGTTTCTGTTTTTTTTTTTACATATAACATTTACCATATAACCTCATTCCTTTCTACAGAGGCATGATCAGATTACAGCCTTTCTTTAATCTAATGGCGTGTAACTCTCCCCCAAACACTGGTTATATAAGTTTGAATAACCATGTAATGACTACAATTTTATCCCTTTTAAACCATTCAGCGCCAATATTGTTATAGTCAGTAGTTTTACCATTCTTCATACATTTAAGCGATATTTTGATTTCATCTATTCTGATTTTGGTAACTCACCCAATCATCATTCATATCTAATTCGCCGCTGAAATCATTATCACTCTGGTTCCTTTCGAAGACCCCCTGAAAATATTTCATCCACCTCTCTTTTATTTCTTCTTCATTCGTGAACATTCTCCATCTTCCGATTTGATAACTTATACGATTATATATCCGCTTTTTGAACGGTTTCGGGACCTTTCAACCTCTTTCCAAAACAGTTTGATGTTTTCTTGGACGTGATTTATCATTTTGACTCCATCTTGCTCTTCCAGACGTGTTTTACGTTCTTTCTCCAACACTCACTCTTTTCTTATATCCCTTGTACATATCTTTCGCTCGGTCCCTTTCTCACTACAAGCACTGCCAGTCACCATCAAACATAACTATGCTTTCATTATCTTTGAGACCAGTGCTTTAATCTTATTATCCAACCATGGAAAGCCCTACAGTTGCAAAAGGCAGTCAGGTAGAAATGATTATCTCCTCATTTATGCACTTCTACCCACAGTTGACACAGGAAGAGGGAGAAGTGTTCCCTGGCACTGTATGCATAATTTTACGATACGATATATATCCCAACATGCTTCGCCTTCCTTCATAGCTTGCGTGCTTATTCCAAACACTTCTCTAGAAGTTTCATATATACTCACTTTTATGCGTTATTAATTGTATTTATGTTTAATTCGTAGAACTCATTTAAAAAAACAATTAATGTAAATCAAATTTAATAATGTTATTATTAAGGTCTGCAAGTATTTTTAGTTTTTTTTTTTAATGTGACAGCTTGAAATAGGAAGTTTGAAAATGGCTTTGAACGCCGAAACACCTGTCACAATAATAAAAACTAAAAACACGTTTATGTGGTTTCATGCTTCATCTATGCTTACTGCATTCATTTCCTTCCCAACCAATCTTATATCTACAAAATTCTTATTATACTTGTCACATTATCGTTTTGTATTATATTGACTCTTGTTGGAGTTAACACCGTTTTCACTTTAAAGCGCTAGTCGCGGAAGAGGTTTACTCTCAACACGACCAGGAAGTTTCAACCTTAGCCTCCCTAAAAAATCTTGTTAAAATCTAAGTACAGAAAAATATTAAACACGTACATGGAAAAAGAGGATAATAATAAACTCATTTTGAACAAAACAAGAGAATTTTCATATTTTTATGGACCGACTGTAGAAAAATGTGAAAAAACCAAAATAAAATTTAATTAGCTATTTAAAATAGGACAGATACCCAAGGACCCATTAATTAATTTTCATTAAGACATTTCAAGTGATAACATGAAAGGTTAGTATTATACAGTAGTATAGAGTCTTTTCGGTTGAATATTTTTCCAATTTGAGCAAATACGTATATATATGTAAGGATTGTAAGGGTACAGAAATTTCGATCTAAGCACATTAAAATTGCAACGTCTCAAACTCTTGAACTTGGAGTCTACGCATAAAGTTTTGATTCTTTATTCAGTTGATAACACAGAACCAGCACTTACGCTGATCATGTTTTCTTACGTCAGCAAAACCCCTGGTAGAATATAAAATAACCTTTAACAAAACCAGAAATCTTCTGGATTTTGATTTTCTACCCTCACTGATAAATTATTGACTCGGGAAAGAAAAGGCCAGATACTCATATCTATATTTAGTGTATTATGATGGATAATAATACAAAAAAACCTTCACTACGCTGAAATCCTCCAGTAATATTAACATCAGTTGTTATTTTGAAGCAGAGAAAACATATTTTATACTTCTTCAAACGAATAGAATATATATTTCAACGCACTGAATGGAAACATATCACATACAAAGGTTGCTATAAATTTTTGTTTAAAACCATTTCTAAAGTATTTTGGATTATTCGCATAACTGCTTTTTTTTCGCAGACAAATATTGTAAATTATCAATCATATATTTATTGCGTGGAAAAAAATTACAGCTTTTAACACAAATATTATGTTTATTTATTTATTTTTATTTAAATTTTTTATTTTATTTTTTTATTTTAGTACATAAACAGGCAATATGCCCAAAACATACAAGAATGTAAATTTTGAAAGTTTATAAATAAACCACTCGAGTTATCTTTATTGCATAAGAGTATCAACATGGTTTATTTGTTTAATGTGACACGTAAAAGAGTTTCAATTGATTGGAGCCAGTGGGACTATAGCTTTACCAACTTGAAAAAAATAAAGCAAAACACATTTGATTAACATTTTATTCGCCCCCTCCTGGTTTTAAAACGACAATCCCTAGGTTCAAAAGGAGCTTAGCGTTTTTACTGGGGGCCATCAATTTAACATTTATAGATCTATTATTGACCTCTGCCATACATCAAAACATTTTCCCTCGATACATCCACCATTTGCATCAATAACGGCGTTCAATAAAAATGCCTGTCGAACTATCCGTTAGTTTCTTAAAGTTCTGAGTTTTGAGTTTATCTTTTTTATAGTTTCTGTCATAGATTAGTGGGGTAGTAATAATTTTTATTTATTGATGCACCTAATTCTCCAGAAATTCAATTTCAAATAAATCCACTGGGGATGGTAAATCTACCCAATGACCAATGAAACAGGATTTTTATTATTCGTATCATAAAATGGCGCAGTTTGTACATGGAAACGATCCTCACTCGTATCGCGATTAAAAATAAAATGTTAAAATATTTATATTCCCGCGAGCTCTTCTGTGAATTCCAGAGTGATTTTCTTGCTATCATGAAAAACGATAGTGTATCGTTTTTGCGTTCGTTTGTTTAACATTTTGCTACATGCATCGCACTTGAAGGTAGTCGAATACTGAGAAATAAGGTGGCAACCTTCCGAGACTCGGGACAAGCAAACGTCTCTTTACAGTGGATCAATAATCACAGACTATGTATGGAAGGAGTTTTGAGAAATAGTTGATTTATAAAATATATCTCCTGACCGCAGAACTTTCGTGGCCCTGCATTTCTGAACGGTTATTGAGTGTGCCACCAATTCTTCCATAATACACTAATAGAAAATGGCACAAAACACCAGATCTGAATCGGTGAGTATTTACAGAATCCTTCCGTATTTTCTTCTTCTCTTTTGTCAGATGTTGAATATCATCAGGGAATAGCTTTATCCCGCACACTCGGGTTTGGAACGACTTCCTTGGGTTATCAGTTGCGTTAACTAGAATCTGTCAGTATACTTGATATGATAAAGAAATCTCAGTGATCTTTATTAATTTTTTAAAATTATAATAATGTGATATAAAATGTGGAAATCTCTTAGTAAATAATCACGCCCGCTTGACAACAACGGGCCTAAACCCCTACATATAGAAATAAAGGAAAATTAAATTTTTTTGAACAATTTCAAATTAATAAACGAACGAATGATTCTAACGTAACATTAATTAATAAGACAAAGAAAATTATATATTCACCGCTTCTCAGTATGTTCACATTATCAAAACAATATAACACATTTAAATAAATCAATTAAGAAAACATTATCAGCTAAATACGGGGAAATACATTATAAATGTGGAAACCTCACAGAATAGAGAATTTTAATTATTTTCTAACTAAATCGGTTCTACCGATAATAAATCATTATTTTTAAAAACCTGTCCAAATTAGAATGGGGTGGAAGTGAATAAAATCATATAAATAAGTCGTCACACTGAGGATTAACCCCAATTTGAAAATGGCCTTGATCACCGAAACAGCTGTCACAATAATAAAAACTAAAAATACTTGCAGAACTTAATAATAACATTATTAAATTTGATTTACGTTGAATTAAAAAAAAAATTATTGGAAGGTTTTGTTTCAAATACCAAAAATATTATTGCAATTTTTACCTTTTCGTCATATTTTGAAAACGATACTATATAAACGCCTTTTATGCAAACGCTTGGTTTATTTCCAAATATTCATGACATCCAGAAGCATATAGAAAATATGACAACGAAGATTTTCCATACTGTCTTCTTCTTTTTCTCTCTCTATATAAAACGTCTTCATATATTTAGGGGTTTCATTCGCACACATTATCTGGTCAGTCAAAACTTTCTATTTTCGGGAAGAAAAAAAACCTCTTCAAGAATTCAAGTTCAAGAATCATCCCCTTTAGATTTTCTTTAATCCGTAGCATAGGTAGATTCAGCAAGGCGACCAGCTGTGTTCGCCCCGGCTTGAAATGAGGCGTG
The DNA here is from genome assembly GCA_022606495.2 of Halesus radiatus. Lineage (NCBI taxonomy): Eukaryota > Metazoa > Arthropoda > Insecta > Trichoptera > Limnephilidae > Halesus > Halesus radiatus. The sequence continues at coordinate 299,925 of JAHDVE020008485.1, read as the reverse complement.
TCGGCTCGGGCGCGCTGTAGCAGCTACGAGTAGGTACGAGTACATCGAACATTGTAAAAGGAAGACCCACCTGACACGGGTCTGGGCTAACCATTAATTGCCCGACTTCGGCCATACATCTTCCGCCTCAGTGACAGATTACTCCGAGACAGGGAAAGAAAACTCTCGCGAGATGACTTTTACAGTAGGAGAAGATTTTTTCAACATCGCCTTGGTGACAGAAAAATGGGAAATTAAACTTTTTTTGTGTTTAAAAAAAATCTTATATCACAGCTTTCTACATTCAGTGGTACAGTGGACACCTCCATTCGAGCAATTTTTGGTTGGAAGCTGAATTAATAGAGGAAAGAAATGAAAGGTAAAGAGGAAATTAAGTGGTTATTATGCGGATTGCAGGATTTAGGGTGAGGGTAAACTAATTCGGAAATGTCCTCATCGTTGAGTCCAGATTTCAACATAGAAGCAAGATGGAGACATATATTATCTCCACCAATCTCAAGTACAATAATTCACTAACTTTTATTATTTACATTTCCATTTTTTTTAAAGAATATATATTATCTATTTTATTTGTATATACTTTATGGGATGTCTGGGACTACACTAACCTCCCCACATTCCGGAAAAAATAAATGATTATTATTATTATTATGTGTTCACTCTGAGGCAGGTCCGGCTCCATCATTTCTGGCACTCTGTGCACCTAATACCGAATGCGCCATTCCCCGCACAAAACTTTCATACTTTCCTTTACCGATAAGATAATTGTAGTTTTTAAAAATAGCGATTAATATCAAATATTTATTCTTCATTATTTTTATAGTGACATTACGAAATAAATGTAAAGTCTACTAAACTAAATTGTAAAATAAATTGAAATTGGGCCTAATACCGACCCTTGCGGAACACCTAGGTTATTTTATTTCGGTTTTGATACTGAGCTATCGTATTTTGTTACTGTATTCTTTGAACAGGTTTAGAGCTACGTTTAAGTCCCAGATGCGACTGAAATATTTTTATTTTCTGTCGTTTTTTCCGTTTTCATGTTTCATTTAGGTTATGTTAATATTATTTTCTACAATTCTTAAATATTAAAATGATTTTTTTAAATCTCAATAAAAATAATTAATAATTAAAAATTGAATAGATAGTGTCACTCCTCTGCTGTTATTAATCACAAAATATAGCTGAAGTCATTTCAAGCACACTTTCATTTTTAATGGTTGTCTCCCACCAGTAAGAAAATGAGGGTATCTTCCTCTCTGGTAATATGTTTATACGATGGGTTAATTAACAATGTTTAGTAATCAGGGCTGAATAGTTAGGTTCTCCCAATCTTCCTCTCTGCTTTTTCTACCCGTCCACCATTTGTTTCTAATGTTGAGGTTACCATACTCCCACTAGCTTCAGGCGGTTAGCCCTGTTGATGGATCGAGAATACAATGGTAATGTACTAATAATAAACCATGTTTTCTCTTAATCTTATATTATATCTGCAGGGTGTATCACGACGTACCCGACAAACTGTAACCAGCTATTCCCTTGAGTTTGTTTGTAAATGGCATTTTGATCGACAGTGATTTTTTTTTGTCACATGTCGCCACGGTCTCTCAGTCGAGTAACAAGTCACCTACCCGCCCTGTCCCCCACTGACCATTGCCGTGCAATGTGGTGTGTATCACGTGGTACAAGTGGGCCTTGTGAACAATCAAACAAAGTGACCAGTTGCGATATGTGAAAGTATATATTTATTTATAAATGAATAAGAATAACTTTGTTTATACAACTTTAAAAAAATTTAAATATCAACATGTTTCGAAAGCAAAGATTTCGTGATCAGGATAAATAGTATCCTGATAAGAAAAGCTTTGTTAATATTTATGTGTTTAAAAAAAAACGGTGTAAACAAAGTTATTCTTATTAATGTATTTATAATGATGCCACGAAATGCCTAGAAATCTTTTGAAGAATATATATATATATATATATATATATATATATATAAATATTTTTTTTAAAGTGATTAATAAAAATTGTTACCATAGATTAAAATATCATCTACATTTTTTACACTGAATGAGCTCAGATATCACTGATGTCTGTCGGGAATGTCTTGTTACACTCTGTAGGTATATGTAGGCGCAGAAGACTTTGTAGAAGAAAAAAAGATTCGTTCATAAATTATTTACTTAAATAACTATATTTATATCACTATTAGGTGATTTAGTTAGAAAAATATGCTATTTTTTTTCATTTTATAATAACCGCTTTGATATACAAGGCTCCATACTAAACTAATAAATTATGAATGTTATTCCGTTAAAAAAATAGATCGTTAGAACTAAGAGAGAACCGGAATTTAAAAGCATCGGTTAATTTTCGTATTATGTAACGGAAACTAAAATGCAGTAAATAAATTAAAACTTTGTAAAACATATGTGTGCAATAACACAAGCATCGGCTTACTTTAATATTACTTTTCATTAAAACAACTGCTCCCAACCGTCTGGAGCAAGTGGGAATATGGTATCATCAAATGGGGTATGTTGTGAGGCTGAGAGTAGTGGGGAAGGGAAAGAAACGGTAAAGAGTAAAGAAAAAAGTACGTAGCTGTTCAGATCTGGTAACCAAATATGGATAAAGTCACTTCAAGTAACGTTTAGATTTTGAACGGTAGTATTTCACCAGGACGATACTAATAGTATCTTCCACTCTGGTACACTCCAATAAAAGCAGAAATCAATTGTTGTGATGTTTAAAAAAAAAATAATGATAACCAATCAAAGAATGGTTGACATTTCTTGCTGCGTGGTGTTTGATATAATTTCATTAAAAACCGCTCAATGTCAAAATTATATTAATTTGCAGCTAACTGTATGAAAAGAAAAATAAAAATACATGTTTTTTTCGTCTTTTGATCTCTTGAGCCCTTTAAATCCGATTCAGCTGACGCAATTCAACTGACTTTTGTTAAAGTTTCTTTCCCTAAAACTAGCAACACGCGTGCCATACTTTGGAGACTCCTGCTTTGAGATGAACGTAGAGAAAGGATCGTTAATCAATTTTATAGTTGTGAACTTGTTTATTCGAAAAGATGGCGTAGGCCAGATAAAAACTCGCGGAAAATCTAAAAAGAAAGACATTACATTTTAGGTCTCGTTATAACAATCACTTGACACTGCAAATACACTTTGTAAAAATCACTTATTTTAATATCTCTCCTTTGGCTTTACTGGGTTTCAAGTTTTACCGCAGTGTCTCTGTAGAATGAAATATCGGGCGGAATATCGAAAACGTAAACTTCCCTCCCAAATTTCATTTTTACATTTAGGCAATTCGTCTTCATTACAAAATGAATGACGAAAAATCGATATCGCTTTTTGCGGAATAATCTAAAATTATAAGATGCGATTAATCAATGTTAAAATTTGTCAATAACGTTGGATTGTTATAGCATAAGAAAGGCGGCTATCTTCCAAGGTAACGAAGCGAAATACCAACATAATTTCAAAGTAACACAGACTGTTAAAGCTTCCAGCTATTTTGATCATCAAAATTTCAAGTCATGTAATTTTTTGTTTGAAAGCCATTTTTTTAAAGAATTTCTGAGCCAACGTTTAATGTTTATGAATTATTGTCACAATTACAGCGTTAAGTATAAGAGATTATTCGAGGAATAACATAATACTTCATGATGTTAATGTAAATTTATTTTTCATTCGATTATTCATTATGTGTCGCGATGCTTTGTCTCATTTAAATGACTGTTTGATATGGAATCTCTTTCCGTGAATATAGGGACAAGTCATATCCCTCTGGATGCTTGTTCCTCTGGACAGTGTCGTTTTTTCTTCCAAACCATTAATTAATTATAATATTGTTTTCGGAACGCTTTTAAATACGGTTTTAAAAATCGGGGACACTGACTTGACACTAAGTTTCCCATGTGAAAGATGACATGACGATTTACGATATATTTTTTCATTGAAAAAGTAAATACTTTCAATTTATATTTGGTGATTTTTTGTGCTGAAAACTTAAGAATGTATAATATTTGAATTTCACATGGAAATGCGTAATATTCTAGTATGCCGTGGTCTAGTAGTACCTGCTCTGACTTAACCTAATTAATTACCAATAATGGAATAGATATAATAGAAAGATTACCACAAGTCCAACGGAACGCGGTGTATTGTTCTTCTAGACAAGAAACGTATTTTTCTTTTGAAATTAAGTATAATTTATGGTAAAACATAAATTAACATTTTTAGAATGTACAATTTTAAAGAAGATCAAAAATGTTTTCCAAAATCTGCGAAGTCTCCAGAGGAACACGACTTGCTCCTACATATTCACAAGGACCCTTTCCCAGAATCCGTGATTCGATACGTGATTGAAAAAAACTCTTTTATGAAGTAAGCACATTCAAATCAACTTAGACGACTCATTTCTTTGGAAATTACAACCCTTGTCATATATGTATGTGAATATAATACACGCTAGTAAAGTGTGAAATAAATATTGATATATTTCACGATATCAAACTAAACAACCACATACAAGGGTAGTGTCACTTCCTTCACTTAGGCCGGGTTTCATAGAAACTAATGGCACAAGTTTCCAGCTACAGTAGATTATCCTACATACAATGTTATGGAAGCCATATTTTATAAGATATTTTCTAGACAGCTGTGATATCCTAATTTTAAAAAAAAATTCATAGTAAAAGAACTTTATGACAGCACTGTCAAACTCAAGTTCATTCTGATTAATCTCCCAAAGATATAAACATTGATGCTTTCTAGTAAAATAAACATATTTCAAACCTTTAGAGCATAAATAATACAAAATTGAAATAGTTTAAATGGACTTTCACAAACTAGAGTCTTCTGGGAAAACATTGTTATAAAAGTCGACCCAAAAAAGCTTTTTCAGGTGATTCTTCATAATGCTTTTGTGTTTTGTTTACAGGATTTTTAAAACGATTCTTTCAATATTTTAGACTGGCCCTTTACTGTGAGTATACGTTAAGGAAATACTTTTCCCATTTCGTTCTAAGAGAGCAAGCAAGGGCATTATGTTCTTTCTCTGATTTTGATTAATTATGATAAAAATAATGTACGGAACGAGATTATTTATGTCCCAAGAGAAATTCTTTTCCTTCCCAGAAAAGTGAATTCATTCAAATCATTTGTTAAACTAAAGAATCAGCTGGGCGTACTTATTTTTCGGATGATGATTTTATCAGGAATCAGTACTGAATAGACTTCTTTAAACTGTGTTCATTAATCTTGTTTTTAATATAATTTTATTTTTATTTTTAATTTACGAAAAATAAATCTTTTTGTTTTGAATTAGTCTTCTACTTCCAAGATTAATAAGATTAAGACTTATAAGTAATTCTAAAACTAATTTAGGGAAGGTTCCCTTTAAAGAAGATGAGTGACTTTTCATTAAATCTTTAATTTATTTTGCAGTATTATTATTAACAAATTTCTACCAAATAAATTTATACATCCCAAGAAATACCCGCTCCGACGGACACATATTCTAATTTAAATAATTGCTGGCTGTCAAGAGATAGAATAATGAACTAATTTTTATAACCTATATTGTAGTTCTGTCTGTCAGGGAGGGGAGTTCAATACATTGATAATCGATACTAGGGCTGACATCTGTGGTTTTAATCTATAAGCTACATCTCTGCTTTCATAGAAACAAAACTAACCGTTAGAAGCTAACCTAAGTTTTAAACACTTTTATTACATATTAAAAAAAAACATATACGAGGTTTGTTCAAAAGGAAAGGTGAATTTCGATTTTTTTCGAAAAGTGTTTATTTATTCATCGAGTAATCCCCCTCAGATATAATGCACTTATGCCAGCGCTTCTTCGTTTATGTTGGACAAACTGGCCGGTCGCTTAAGAGGAACGGCTGCGCTACCTGTTTCATAAATAACTTAATTTTGGATTTGAGGCCAAAATACCCATCCAAACTGAATGATATATTTTTTAATTAAAGCTTCAGTAATATCTAGTACGGATGAGAAGTATTATATTTATTTTTGTTTTAAATTATGAAGTATATGCCGTGAAAGAAATCAATTTTCATAATTTTGGAGGTAATTTAGAAAATTATTTCCGGGTTTATTGTATTTTTTTTTTAAATTATCATATTTGCTATGTAAATATGATTACGTAAATAAAAACACAAAAATAAAAAAATTTAAAAAAAAGGTTTTTTCGGGTCGATATTTTAAATTATGTACGGCAAATTGGTGTTCCAAAGTAAATTGGTCGTTTTTAATATAATTTAAAGTCCTTCATAACGCCTATTTTAATTTTGTATTTCATTATATTTTCAAAGCAGATGGGGTAAAACTTTGTTTTTAAATCACCGTTCGCCCCCAAATAATTGTTAAAGGTGCGTCTAAAATCGCAAAAAATCAATTCCTTTAATGGCCAATCTTTTATAATATAAAACAAAAATAAATAAATAATTTTTTCTCCGTACTAGTTATTTACTACACTTTTGATGAAAAAAAGGTCATTATGTTTACTTGAGTATTTTGGCCTCAAATTCGAATTATGTTTTGTATGAAACCTGCCGCGCAGCCATTCATCTTAACACCAGTTTAAAGAACACAGGATATCGTTTAAAAAAATAAAATACAATCATATAATTTGCTAAACATTTCTTGAACAAAAATTCTCACTCAAAGATGGTAATAAACCAACTCGGCCGCACATACAAAACAAAGACTGCAAGATACGAGTATACCGTTGGAGTAGTTGGAAATTAACAAAAATTTGAATTATTATTAAAACTAATTTAATAAATCAACAAAATAGTATAATAATTCGTTCGCCACTCCTAGATACGTTTAAACCTAGTTCAATTATAGACCATTATACAAGTTAGGACAGTTATTCAAGAAAAAACACGTTTCTTGCAAAATTAATTTAGAAACATTGATGGCCCCACTTTAATGACCTTTAGTTAAATTTAAACATATAATATAACAGTTAAGTAGGGAAACTTTCCAAGGTAACAACAATCAATATTATCCGGGAACTTATTCGGAAATGAATAAGGGCGGGCATTGGTAATTAAAATAAAAGCAATCTGTTAAAATACATTTATTGTAGGTATCTAGGTAGATAGAAATAGTATAAATAGATCGTCTTTAAGAGACTTCATCACAGTTTTTCGGAAGGCGAAAAAGCTGTAACGCGTAATAATAATTACCCAGTAGAACTTTTATTTTACAAATAAAAGGGTTTTTAAATAAACTAATAATAGTTATTAACAAAATAAAATTGAAACGTTAAATAAAAACCGAGTTTTACAAATAAATATAATTAAATAAGCATATTATCGACCGGTCAGTGGCTGAGTTGGCATTGGCGTTTGGATCCTATCCAGGCGTCGTGAGTTCGATTCCTCGGCTGACTAAGTCCTCCATTGCCACGCAAGCAAAATCTTCCGCTTACTGTGATGGTAGTAGGAGATTTTCAAATTTTGTCAGGTTAATCGTAATCCGGGAATGTTTATATTTTTAAAAAGAATAAATTAATAAATTATTAATCGAAACTAGCCTTCGCCAGTAGATCGCTGATGGTTACATATTATTACATTTTTTGAAACGTACGTCTGTTATTTTTTGCTGAGTGGGTTCCCACTTCAAATAGAAACATCGACACGTTATCCTTCTCCTATAAATCGGTTGGGGATAGTATGGAGAAATATGTTTTATTTATGTTTATTCGGAAAGAGATAACAATCTCCCTTATGATGTTAGGGAGAGTTTTTCTATGGAAAGGTATACTTATTACCTGTTTTCCACACACGGAGGGTTTGGTTAGTGGACACGCACAACACAAAATATTATCTGAAAAATTCCACACTTGCGGAGATTATTATAAAAAATTCATCCAAATATTAATGTATTTACATTGTAAAACTCATCGCGAAAAACACAGGGAGAAAATATACCATCTCCTCATTTTGTGTTTTCAGAGACAGAAATCTTAATGCCACTCGCAGATTTATTTACACGGGTCACTCTATTTTACTCACAAATATTTGCACCACTGTGCCTGAAGTATTTCTTTAGCTTTAATGATAGTTACGTCTATAGAACATGAAAGGAACCACTTTATTACTATTACCCTTTTCCATTCCCGTTTTAAATTAGCATTGAATTTTTAATACTGCGCCAGTTATTTTTTACCCCTTTTAATTGTTTTAGGTTATTTTTAATATAAATTAATGCTATAAAATTTTAATAAATGAATTAAATAATGAAATTTGTATTCACCACTTTAATAATAAAAAAAATAATAAAGTGGTTAATACAAATTATATTTTAAATGAAAAATATTTTCGTTTTTAGTCACATTATTTTATTTATACATATATCTGCATTCGACCGGTTTCGGTTGGACTCAATCTTCTTCAGGAATGTACACATATAAACTACACCTTCACGTACATTCCCGAAGAAGGTTGAGTTCTACCGAAATCGGTCGAATGCAGAAATATACGAGTATACAATTAAAATAATGTGACTTAAATCAAAAACATTATTCATTTAAATTATAATGTCAAGCCACAGAGTGATTGCTTCCTTCGATAAACAAATTATATTATTTAATTCACTTATTAATAATGACGCTACAAAGTGAACACCAATCGTTTGAAGAAATTATTATAAAATTTTTGTATCCTTTTTTATAACAAAGTTGGAGCATTTTTGTGGTCAAGCTTTATTTTTATATTGATGAGGTATAAAAAAAACTTTAAAACTGTGAAATGCACATTTCAAAGCATTATAGCTGGTCATTGTGATGCCTTTTTAAGGTGTAAATTGATGAATTTAGAAACTGTTTAAATTTCAGCGGGACACCCGAATAGAACGTCTATTTATTTTAAACATGTAGGTTCTACACCCTTAATTTGGCATTTTGTGTTTTGATCACAAAAACAACTTATTATTTAAATTCAATTTAAATGCTTAAATCTTTGTAATTTGTGTATAATTAATTAGTTTTAAGCTGTCTTCAAAGCTAAAACAATGGAGAGCCAATTAAATCTGTAATAAAATTCATTTATATTGTACTTCTTCCGTTTCTACGAAATTTATAAACTTTAAGGCAGCGTTACGGTGTTCGGCTTCCGTTTAGCATCTGGCATCTTTGGATTCTTTGTGACTTTGACTTGGGAACCTTACTCTATCCGGTCATTAAAAATGCTTACAAAACAGTTTCCAGCTATTTGTATTGAGTCTAAATAAAAAAAAAAAACGAAATAATGTGCGAATTTTAAATATTTTTAAGAAACAGAAAATTTAATTTATGGATGCTACGGAATGGATGCGGATGGTAATATTTCAGGATGTTTTCGCATCCGCTTGGCTGGGAACAGTGCAAGTGTCTGTCTGATGTAGGGGTGTTGGCATCATGGGGCTTTTTACTTGGCAATAAGAAAGTCTAGCGAAGTTCCAGGGGAATTTAGTTTTATTACTTTGCCGCTTGCATAGCAGGTAGGTACCTACTTGGAATTTTATGATGAATACGCTAGACTACTAGAATGTTAATAGATTGAGTTATAAATTTTAACTGAAATCGCCCATATTTTTAATGGTTCGTCCACACGAGTTTAAGCTTTCTTGAATTATTTACACTTTTTATACGTAATAACTATAAAGCGGAAATTCTGTGTACCGAAGCAGCAAAAACTATAAACGGTTAACTCAGGTGTAATACATACAAGGGATGATCATTAGAGTCTACTATATAAATATGTACAAGAATTTAAATCACAGTAAAATAGTATTTTATGTTTTATGAACGCTTAATTCTTGCCATGAAAAGTTATCGCGGTAAGAGTTAAATTTTAATTTAACCTTTTCATTTCGCGACAGTAATTATAAAGCTTTTTCGCGCGAAGGAGACTAAATAGGTAACATGAATCATATAGATGCACATAATAGGTCCTTCCAACTTAAAAAACGCCCTTATTAAAGTAGGCTTTTAACCTCCCCACCATTACGGCACCCTGGGAAATAAAGGGGTTTTTCGGTCGTAATAAATCAAGAAAACTACCCGAACAGAAATAAGATATCCTTCGGGTACAACTGCTGACTCATTTTTTGAATTTTGTCACCACAGATGAAAAATTCTCCAAGAAAATTTAATGGTCTCGCTTCCATGGATGGACCTTGCCATAATAATTGAAGATGTTTTATTTAATCGAGCAGTCCTTGAAAAGCTCAATGGTAGGTTTTTTCTCAGATCGAAGAGAATGTGGGTCGGAGAGCTTTAGTTTCATTTCTTGAGGTAGTAGATTGAAAAGGTGTTTTCTATCAAACCCAATATTCAAACTGCTTAAAAATTACATTAGAAATATAAGTAGGTACTCCTTTAACCTGTCGTATATTTTAGACATATAATTTGTAGATTGGGCGATAGGCTTTAACTACCCAAAAGTTTTTTAGAAAAGGAAAAAAAATACACCTCTGAATACATAACAGGAATATATTTTATGACTTCGTAGTTTGGAAATATTTTTTGCACCTCTACAACTTTTGTTTATTTCAGAATTAGAGTTGAAAGCTAAAAAGAACATAGCGATATATCCAAAAGTCATCAAAATTTTAAGATCTCAATATTTTACCGTGGCTTAGTTTCAACTTTAACTCGATCATTTTTCCTCATTAAAAAAAAAACGTTTGAAAACATTAGGTTATACCACGTTGAAGATTGTCGAGGTGTGTTATTATACCCAATCCATTATAATATTATTTAAAGAAAACACAGTTGAAAAGACATAAGTCAATTTTTAGAAGACTCGAAGCCACAGTTTACACTTACTTCGAATCAAATATGAATTGATGAAACTCGTTGTGATTTAAACAAGTCAACAAGTGTTCAAATATGTACTCAAAATAAAATATATTGTTGTACTGATGCTTATAATATCAAAATATCACCAATGTTTCACTATAATAGCTTTACCTAGTAAACACATCAGGGGGCGATGAAATGGTGTAGTGACACATACATTCATCGGTTTAGAAAGTTAAGAATTAATCATAATGCGGCATCCCTTTGGAGCGATTGTATTGGATGGACAGAGGACACTGGACTCCCGTTGAGAGGACTAATTTGCATTTGAATAATTTCGTGAATACATTGCGGAAGTGTATACAAATACTGAGTACGGAATTTAATCAAAATCGCATCACCTCAACTGTGCGGTCAAACTGCAATCCTAATACGCCAACATATAAAGTTGAAGTAGAACTGAATATATTTTTATGAACATGCTTTATTGGTTTACGATGCTAATGGAATCTTAATAGTGGTGGAATAAAAATGTAATCTATATGGTATATTAAGAAGGTTGTCGGTGAATGTTTATTCTGAGCTTAAACAAAAGGAAGATCACCGTCTACACGATATTTCGATAAACCATCCACATCCACCTATCCCACCCTTTTATAGAAGTATTTTGGTACTTCTGGATGAAATTTTTGACATGTGACGATCAAAATAAGAGGACAATTTGTGGGTAGGGGTAGAGGTAGGGGTAACATACCATAACCTTAAAACTTTAATCCAAACCATTCACAACCCAGTGAAACGCCTAGTTTCTAGTACTTTAGCTAGTTTCTAAAAAATTATAAATATTTTTTTTGATACATGCATGAGATCCGCCGTATAAGCGTTTTCCATAACTACATTTTAATGTGCATTTTCTGTTATGCGTTTTTATTCCCAGTGACTAAATCATGCTATGTTCGCAATCTACCTTGGTTGGAGATTAATATTTAAAAAAAAAATATATATATAATGATATTATATTAGGTCGGTATACGTTTGCAAATAAATATTACATTGAAAAGCATATTTAAAAGGAGAATTCTAATCTAATCGTAATATTTTGTTTTGGTTTCATTCGGTCTGGTCTAAAATTAACAAAGGAATCATGTTTTAAATAAATGTTAATTTTACAATGATCAGAACCAAAAATGAACATATGTATTGGAACCTACTAAATTTACAGAAATTATCATAATAACTACGGTTTTATACGAGTCGATGAGTAAATGTTTTAATTAAAATAATGCTTTGCGCTTTTTTAGTAGAAGCCACCGGAAAATGTACAATGCGCCACATTGGAACTGAGATCTTCATCCAACTAGTAAAACGGATAAGGTAATTTATTTTTGGGATCGCGATATTAACATATCAAATGTGACCTTTTTAACATATTTCCATTGGGTTTTGTGGCATAAAGATTGTGGCGGAGCCTCGCACAAAGTGTACCTCGGGGCATGAACAACACGGAATTGTCCATTTATCCGTTGCTGAATATATCCCTTGTCATCAGAAGCGAGGTGCTTAAACCTCGCAGACCGGAAAATGTCCTCCCAACCGCATTACAAAATTCTAATAGCATTCTGCTTTAGTACCTAAATATTTAAAATCATACACAAATAATGAACTTAATTTGGTTCGAAAATAAGCCTTCTTGGAATCGGAAATTAAAATTTAACGTCAACAAAACCCACTTTTCAGAAATCATTAGTTTGGCAAGATATCGCAGTGATTATATTATTAAATGCTATGAATTGAAATATTTGAACCCTCAAGCATTCGAGCTCTCAAAGGACTTACTTTAAACACGAATAAATTTAAAGTAATTATTCAGAGCAGATGATTTCATAAATTACACCGGTATCATCAGTGAGAAATAAGATATTATAGTTTGCAAGAATGGCGTTTTTATGAATTAAATTTTACTATCTGAAGTACCCGGCGTTGCCCGGCCGCTTATGAATGGTTTGGATTAAAGTTTTGAAGTTTTGATGTGTTACCTCTACCCTATCCCTACCGATACCTCTACCCATACCCCTAACTCCACCCCTACCCCTACCCCTACCCCTACCTCTACTTCTACCCCTTCCCCTACTCACAAACCCTACTCAGTATTTTTCTTCTTATTTTGAACGTCAAGTGTGCAAAATTTCACCAAGAAGTACCAACATTTTGCTTTATGGGGTGGGAAAGGGGGATGGGGGTGGTTTTTCGAAATCTCTTGTAGACAGTGACTCTCCTCTTGTTTTGATGGTCAAGGGTATAAAATTTTATAATGGTAAAACAAACACACACCCACCCACAGATACTCGTCTTTATATATATAAGTATTACTGGTTAGATCGAGGATAGTTTTTAACCTTCTCCGGATAACGCGGATCATTTTGCAAAAAACCGCGCGTAAATCGGGTCCACTAGTTTTTAGTCTACAGCGGAAACACCCACGAACATTGCCTAGTATGTATAGATGATTGAATTAGTTTCGGATAAAAACATTATTGTGTCATGTAAATTTATATGATCAAAATATAAAATATATCATTGGCATATACCTTTTTTTTTAATTAAAAAAAAAAGTTTTTTTTTTGTAATTGAATTTTATGTAAAAAACGAGAAAATTCAGTTTGATTGTTCTAAATCTCTAATTTTTACATATTTATTTGATTACAATATAGATAGTGTCAGCAGGTTTATTTCTAAATACGTAACATTAAACATTTACTTGATACGCATTAAAGTAAGATATTATAATTTGGTTTTATTTCGTATACATTAATTTAATTGCGGTACGTAGGTGTGCATATGCATTAGTATTTGTTTTCATAAATTGTTTTTATTTTTGATGTAGATGTCTCTTTTTTAATGTCCCTTAATATGTTAAACATTTCTGAAATCCCATGACTCTTTTTGTGATTTTTTATTGATATACATTTGTGCTTCTCTATGCCTAGTAGGATAGTTGCGGTTCACAGGTATTTAAAAAATTCTGTCTTTCAAAATTCATCTAGCGTTTATTTAGTTAACTGTTCTGCGTATTGAACTATCTTTTCAAATAAATGAACAAACAAATACCTGAAAAATAATCAATTCTCTCTGGCTTTTCCCGAGATGTTTTTATTAAAAATGTTGACCTAACTATTATTTTTTGTTTGGCTAAATGAATTATTTTTACTACCATAACTCACCTTGGAAATACACTAGTGATCTGAATATAGTGTATTAAAGTCTTGTGGAATTTATGTAGTGTACAGTAAAATACGAACTTAGGTAAATATTGGGTTTAGGGGAATAGATATTTTTTCTATTTGTTTTTTTTGTAAGAAAAAATTAAATTTTAAGATGTTAAGGAATAGGAGGTAATATTCATGCATTCAAATCTATCCCCTGAACACTTCTGAGACTACTGTAGTGGTTCTCTGAAGAATTGTATTTATATACATATTTCACCAGAATAATAACAGTTTACCGAACGAAAGAGCGAAAATATTATGATGAACAAAGATAATATAAATACTACACAAATTTATTACGTACGTATTATTTTCTTTTAGAAATTATTGAACATCTAGCATTTTTATATAACCTTTCCATTTTCTTGACAGTTCAATGGACCAAAAGCAATGTAGTAAAAATGAGGTAAAATTCCTAGATTCATTTAATTACGTGATTCATTACAGCGAAGGATGTTTCATCAATAACTAATCGCGGCCAAACTTATCTGCAGGGAAAAATAAAACAGTATTACAATTATTAATTGATTTATTAGTAGTATTTCTTATATTTCACCTCGGCAAGAGTTCCGCCAGAAGGGATTACGCGGAGAAAGGTGAAAAAAAATCCAACAGATACTAATACCCTCAGCTTCCAGATTTATTGCCCGTTTTAAAGTGAGGCGGGAAGGTAAGCTTGGAAGGGAATAAATTCTCCAAGTTATTTTCAGCGCGGTGGAGGGGATTTGAGGGAATAAAGAGAGATTCCTTAATTATTATGCGCGCGAGCTAATTCACGCGGAGTTTTTTCTATGCATAAATTATCCGCGTAGATTGACGTGAAATTATTCAACGATTTTTTTGTCATGTAAATAATAAATTAACAAAATTTTAATCAAAATTCGTGCTACGATTGAGCCTTCATTGATTTTTCCAGTCGAGTGCTTTAATTAAATATTGACTTTGTATGAGGGGTTTTACAGCAGAATATTGTTATTTTTAAGGGGAATATGTGAATATGGATTTTTGATTGAAAGTCAACATGATTAAATAACAAATAAAAACTAACTACGAGTGACAGGTGGGCGAGTAGAGCATAGGTATGTCAGTAGGGCCTGCTGATTTAGAATCGAAGAATAGAATTTAGAAGATAAGTTGAACTGAGGTTGCCACAAATAAGAATTCGGTCAATCATGGGTGTCACAAATAAGATAATCGGAAACTGGAGGTCAGAGCGGTCAGAGTTTTGTGGATTTATCCTTTCATGGCCGGGATAACTTACAATCTTCGTTCCCGTGTATGGTGGCTTTTAATTAAAGATTCCGATTGACATATCTGAAATTTTATATTTATATTAATATTGTTATAACTTTAAAGAATCAGTTACCAATATTAAAGTAATTGAGGGTTGTTCGTTTCACTTGGGAATTCAAAACAAATATTATCACGCGAACATAGAGCATCAATAAACCGTGCACTCACTAACGACATACTGTACGAAGGTATAATGTATTGCGTACGGAATGAACACGGTGCAATAATTGTAGACATATCTCACATATATAATACCTTGTATAATTTACATTACGTTAGTCACGAAGCGGGAATTGAGAATGGGTTCTTCGTAATATGGTCTACCTTAATGCTCGTATGCAACCTACAGGGTGTTTCGACAGTCTATAATTGATTTAGTTGGCCTAATAATCGGAGTTGCATTTTCGATTTTTTATGTAACTTTTTTGATTAACCATTCCCATCTCCCGAAGTCTGAAATGTTGACGACTTAAATTTACCGTATTTACTAAATACAAATATGCGATTGACAGTAAATACGTAGTATGTATGAGTTTATATCAATTTGTTAAAAAGTAGTATAATTTTTTCTTTATGGAAATTTTTTCGGCACCCTGCTATGTATTTAAGGCCCTAGTTCATAATGCACTGGCCTAGGGACGTTGCCCTAGTCCCGTCATCCCCAAATATAATTCATATAACTCACGTCGTAAAGGTGACTGTTATATGAAGGAAGTCTTCAAATTTTGGAAGGCTCAAACCGCATGACCTGCATGATTTAAAGGGTGTGAATAATAACAGTTTTCTCAGAAAGTCTCTTTACAATATAGACCCTTGACCCTTCAAAAACTCAAAACCATTCATCTCTTTGGCGAAATTCAACGAATTTTCGTTTGTAAAAATAAAATTTACTTAATATTTTTTTCTTCCTATTTTTGGAGAAATATTCCCTCCAGGGCGCCTTTAGAAAAATGGGTATAACGATAGTTAAACTACTTTAATGCACTAAGCTATTTTACTGAAATTAACCAACGATTTATAAAATTAATTAAAACACTACTACATTTACGAATATTGCAGTCTGTTAAAAGGTTTAAATTTGGAGGATATTAACGGTCAAGAATAAAAATATTAAAACAGTGAATATCAAATTTTGGATAAGACTGCAAAAATTATATCATGAAATTCAGGCTACCTTTGAACATTAATAATATTAGTGTTTATTACGTCCTAAACAGACCCTTGGTTTTGAAGAGTATCGTGGTGATTGATTTTATCTACGAATATTATTCAAAATAAAATTTCGCTCCGCCGAGATTATTATAATAATAGGTTATTTATATAGCGCAGCTTTGTGTAGGTTCACCTCAAGTGTGCTTTGCACTAACTAATGTAAACTAATGTAAACGAATGTAAACCAATGTAAACTAATGTAAACTAATGTAAACTAGTGTAAACTAATATAAACTAATGTAAACTAATGTAAACTAATGTAAACTAATGTAAAATAATGTAAACTAATGTAAACTAATGTAAACTAATGTAAACTAATGTAAACTAATGTAAACTAATGTAAACTAATGTAAACTAATGTAAACTAATGTAAACTAATGTAAACTAATGTAAACTAATGTAAACTAATGTAAACTAATGTAAACTAATGTAAACTAATTTAAACTAATGTAAACTAATGTAAACTAATGTAAACTAATGTAAACTAATGTAAACTAATGTAAACTTAATGTAAACTAATGTAAACTAATGTAAACTAATGTAAACTAATGTAATGTAAACTGAAATGTAAACTAATGTAAACTAATGTAAACTAATGCCAAACTAATGTAAACTAATGCCAAAACTAATGTCACGTAAACTAATGTAAACTAATGTAAACTAATGTAAACTAATGTAAACTAATGTAAACTAATGTAAACTAATGTAAACTAATGTGTAAAACTAATGTAAACTAATGTAAACTAATGTAAACTAATGTAACCAATGTAAACTAATGTAAACCACTGTAAACTAATGTAAACTAATGTAAACTAATGTAAATCTAATGTAAATCATCGTAAACTAATGTAATTAAAACTAATGTAAACTAATGTAAACTAATGTAAACTAATGTAAACTAATGTAAACCAATGTAATTAGAAAAGTTACAGACAGAATGTTATATGGTGTTAATTAGCAGCACATTCAAAATTTGACTTAACATGAGCAGCAGACGCACTTCCATGAAGATTTTACATATTGTCTAAGCATAAAGGGCGTAGTAATAATCAAATATATTGTAAGTACAAATAACAAAAGTTAACAATAACTCCAAACTTGTTGCTCAGATTAGGCATCCCATTAGTTGATGAATGAGACTGATAGTTGGTTGTGCAAGTGTTACAGAAAAATGTTACAGTTTATCTTTTCTTCCTCGTTGGTACATTTAATTTAATAGTAGCGAGGATGGCAGGTCAATTAGGTTATTAATGAATCTGTAATAATAATAATAAATGGATTATTTCTATAGCTCCGTTTTCGTTAGAAAATCACCTCAAGGGCGCTTTACAA
Source organism: Halesus radiatus (assembly GCA_022606495.2). Lineage (NCBI taxonomy): Eukaryota > Metazoa > Arthropoda > Insecta > Trichoptera > Limnephilidae > Halesus > Halesus radiatus. The sequence goes on along the minus strand of JAHDVE020008485.1, from coordinate 281,974 downwards.
CATAATTATCATAACTTATACCTTATTACTTAGACTTATATCTAATAATTTACATTTGAGATTTATTACTAATAGCTCACAGCTAAGATTTATAACTAGAAACTACCAAATTCAGACTTATAATTAGTGACTTACATTTAAGACTTATATAGCTAGCGACTTACAACTAAGACTTGTAACTAGTGACTTCTAACTAGTGAAAAACATATACAATACAACTTACTTCTCCTGTCAAACAGCGTAATCAGATGCAATTTATATAATACAACTAGGTCTGATATACTTCTCCTGTAAAACAGTGTAATCAGATGCAATTTATATAATACAACTAGGTCTGACATACTTCTCCTGTAAAACAGCGTAATCAGATGCAATTTATATAATACAACTAGGTCTGACATACTTCTCCTGTAAAACAGCGTAATCAGATGCAATTTATATAATACAACTAGGTCTGACATACTTTTCCTGTCTGACAGTGTAATCAGATGCAATTGATTCATCAAACTTACATAATTAATATTTTCAATTGTAATTTTGAGATTAAAATTTATATACCTAAGAAATTTGTGCTAAACCTCTTTTATATTGTTAGACTGTACTTTATACAAAATAGGTGAATTATACTCCACTTGACGACTAACTAATGAAGTGTAGAGCATTCTTATACAATCTAAATACTTGAAATTGTGCAAAGTTGTGCAAAGGAAGCCAAAAAGCATTGTTAGTCATATCGTTAATGTGTGTAATGAATGTCAAGTTTTCATCGAATATTACACCCAGATCCAGAATTTGTGAAACTGGTGTTAATTTAATATTATTTAATGAATATTCATGTAAGATATGATAAAAGTATTGGAAAATCGTATTACTTGACATTTCTGAATGTTCAAAGATAAAGCATTTTGATGGCACCATTCTTGTAGTTGATTGAAATTATTTGTCATTCTCGTCGCAGCATTAAAGATGGACTGCATCCTGTTGAATTGGGGAGGCCGTATGCACCATTACAGTAGTCCATACGTGAGACGACAAAATACATGTATGACGTTTATTTGAAGTTAATATATAATTATTAACGTATTCGGTTTTCTTGAGGCACCCTATATTTCAATCGCCGGGTCTAGTAGAGTAAGTTGAAGAGTCATTAGCAGAAATCGATGCCAGCAAAACCGTATAACCGTACAATATGTTCGGCTACTTTAGTTCATGTATTGAACACAATGGATATAGGTTTTCAATCAAATGTGTTTAATGAAGTGCTTATTAAGGCCTGATCACAGTACAGTCAAGTTAATATGAATCAAAACAATCAGTAAATATGAATTAATTATTAAATATATTTTAATAACTCTTTCAATTATTTTCACATGTTTAGTTAATTACTTATCCATTTTCATCGCTTATTGTTAATTTTTGTTAATGTTTGTAATTTGTCTATTTGTTTCTATGCTTGACATTATTTTTTTTTAGTATTTTGTTTACCCTGAAGAGCTTTTCTTCTGAAACATGTAAATATTTATATTAATTTTTTGAAGAAAATTTCTTCTGTAAGGGTTTCACTTTGTGATGTCATTATTTTAATCAAAAGAATAAATAACTTAGTTTACATCACTTTATTTATATACAATCAACATGTTTCATGAACAATGTTCACATCATCAGGATTAGTTGTATACTAAACTTAAAAATCAAATATAGATCACATATTGTTGGAAAGGGTAGAAGGAAGGGGAATGGGTAAGAGTGGGGGAAGGTTATTACAATTAGGGATTTCAAAGACATTAGCAGGGATTTCAAAGTCATTAGCAGGGAAAGTTCCCACTTAACCGGTCTTTCCCTGCTAAGTTATTTATTCTTTTGATTAAAATATTTATACATTAAAAACAGTGGTGTTAACACAGTTATTGTTATTAATTATAGTAAGAATAACGATAATTTGTCTATGCTTGTCATTATTTTTTTTAGTATTTTGTTTACCTGAAGAGCATTGTTTCTGAAACATGTAAATATTTATATATTAAAAACAGTGTTGTAAACATAGTTATTTTTATCAATTATAGTAAGAATAACGATTGCAAAAGAAACATTACTGTAAATGTTCGATAAATGATAAATCGTACCGGTAAATCGTAGGATTCACCAACATTAATTATCAAAGTTCGAAATCAGTGATAAATCTATTTGAGCTTGAAGTCTGCGGGTCTCAATATGCTCGTGACTCTCCTAGGTAACCTAACCCAAGCATTTATCGAAATGGTCATGTACAAGTCAAAAGAAATTTTGGAAACGCGTACATTTTGAACTTTTGGTGTGAGTAAATGCCAGGATTTATCGGTAGAACTTAAATAATTATTTTTTTGGCTGTTACGGTAACATTTATATTCGGTAGAGAGGGAAAATTATACAATCGAAAATTAGTGTAGAGAAAAAATAAATTTGTAGTAATTTATCACTTGAAAGTAAATTTATTCTAGCATTTCGAAAATAACCTTATTACTGAATAAAATATACAACACATATGGTATTAACCGGACATTTTTGGTAAATTAAAACCTATACTGAATTAATTTCTGGGTCGAAAATCCCAAGCTGAAATTTTTTACAAAATAATACCTCATGAACGTTTCCAGCAACACGCCATTTAGATTTTTATTAAGATAAATTATGGAAAATCTTTTCACTTTGGAGAGAGATGTGGCGCAGTTTCGTTTATTTTTCGTTCACGTATGCCAGGGGTTGTGGAACTTTTTTAGGTACTACACCAACATATATTTCATTTTGGACAGAGATGTGGCGCAGTTTGGTTTATTTTTCGTCCACGTATGCCAGGGGTTGTGGAACTTTTTTAGGTACTACACCAACATATATTTCATTTTGGACAGAGATGTGGCGCAGTTTGGTTTATTTTTCGTTCACGTATGCCAGGGGTTGTGGAACTTTTTTAGGTACCACACCAACATATATTTTTTTAAATAGATAATATCTCCTAGTCTTGAAAGTAAAGAAAAAACTAATTGTTTGCTTTTTAATTAATTGTGACATAATATATGCGCTTCCCATAAAACAATTGGGTGAAGCAAAGAGCTTTTAAATGAGAAAACCACTTTATTGACACCATTTAAACGGAAAATACAGTCATCTAAAGGCTTTAATTAAACTTGGAAATTAAAACTTCAAAACAAACCATAATATCAAAAATCAACTGTACGAAATCAAAAAAATAAATAATGATAAATGGAATCACAATAAGAACCTCCACCAAATAATTCATAACAAGAGAACTTATTTAAATCAATTTTTTTATTTTTTATTTCTAGGTTTAGGGAAACGATATTGGTTATTTTTTTAAATGACGTCAAATATAGGGCTTTGTAATAATCAGAGCAAATTAAATACTGTCATTGCTATATAATTTAAAAGTTTATAAAAGAGGAAAATAATTGTTTAAAAAAAAATAATTCATCCGCTTGAACTGAAATCCTCACCCGATGAATATTATTGGAAAACTTAAGAAAAAAAATAATCTCGACAATTATGTTTATTGTACTAAGGAGCTGCATTTATAACTTTGATAAAAGTTAGCCCTTTTCATTAGAATTTTTGGTATCGCCGATTGGACTATAAATACCCCGTACATACATAAAATGGGGTAAATTACCACAGATTCCCGACCCCTGACGTAGGCGGTGCTTCTATGATTAGATCTTAAGAATTACGCTTAAATGCGAATCGTCCATTTGAATAGTTATTTCTCGGAAAAAGGAGATACAGTATCACCGGGAAAAAATAAACACAAGGAAAACTTTTAAGCGAAATCTGCCTTTCGTATAATTTTATACTAAACATTTTGTTTGAACTTTTTCCGTTTCAAATACGAATTTGGCAAAAATTATTTTAGAAGGGCTTTTTTAAATTGTTAATGGACGATACTTGAACAATAAAATGAGAATACAAAAGGGCAAAGTTTTTAAATATTACCTACTTTAAATAAAACGTTGCGTTTAGACGTTATTTTTTATGGCGTATGAAAAAAGGATTTGAAACATTCGTAGCCACTCGAATTGCACATTACTTATAAATACGAGAATGTAAAAAGCAAAAGGTTATCTTTAAACTGGTTTTATGTCACCATTATTATTTAACCAGCATATATTTACAATGGTCAGAGGCTGAGTTGTTAGGGCGCTGGGTTCCCACCCAGGCCTCGTTAGTTCAATTCCTGCTGGCTAAGTCCTTTATCACGACACAATAATCATCAATCGCTTAGTGTGATGGTAGTAGGAGATTAAAAAATATTGTCAGGTTATTCGTAACCAAAAAAAAAAAAAGAACAATTCTGTTTTGTTCATCATCCTGAATCCTGAGATATTTTCAGTGACTAGATTTGAATAGTCAATTACTTCACACCGTTTATTTACCTCTCCACCCCTTCTTTCAACTTCAAAATATTCACGTGATGCTTGTGCGGTATCACATAATGAATAAAATGTTTTGACAAAGCTTTAGAAAAACCATGTCGTTATTTAAAAACCTGATTCTTGGAATTACGATATTATTTTCGGGGTTCTTCTACCAGGGCCTCATTCCGATGCTTTTTAAGGAAGACGAATTGTCTTTATCATTAAAGATTTTTGCTTAACAACGGTTCCGGTTCTCTCGGATGACAGCTGTCATTCAGCGAATGACGTTCTTTGAAAATATCAATTTTTAAGTTTTAACAAAAGATAAACTCAATATTATCGTAAGTTTTCAGTTTAAACATTATTACTGATTCATTTATCGGATAATAACGCTATTAAATTAACCGAATTCACGATATTGCGATGTTTGTAAATTGCCCAAGCCAAAAGCCCGAAATATCAGATAAATTTTTTAAAAATTAATGATGAACCCATAATTTTTAATAATACTGTTATAATTAAACCATGAACCCATTTTCAAATGTGTTGTCATTGACATGTAATCGGAATCGCAGTTAAGCAAATTGTTTTTAACCCCAAGGATAAGGACATTACCGTATCCTTCAAAAGAACCGAAATCAGCCCCCCGAGTCCTTCCAACAATCCAGGAAAAGAACTTTCCAAACAATCAATTTTTGGGTTTTCCTTAGTTTTATATTGCCTCTCATAAATAATCTTGTGATCTGAATGTATTATATACCGCGGATCCCTATTGTTCTAAATTAATATGCTATTAGGTACCAAGGAAAGGTACATAGCAGATTTGGGTGATTGTTTTTAACGTATTTGTAAAATTAAAAATTACGTCAATCATCAAAACGACCTTAAAAAACCTGCTTCGATTGATTCATATCTTCGTCATTACAGCTGTAGAGAATTGGTTTTGTAAAAAAAAACACCTTTACGGAAATTTAATGATTGCAAAATTTCGGTTTAACATTAAGAATTGCGTGTGAAAACACACTTCAATTATTTGCTACTACTGTATAGCAATTTGGTTCGGTCAGCTGTGAGGCACTACACGAATGTACAATTAAAATACTCAAATACGGAATGCCTGCTTTTAATACGCCGAGTGTTTAATGCAAATTATACTATTGAATGAAGGATTACCGAAATACCGGTCGAATATAAATAACCCCACAAATATCGAAAATTGATGAAAAATGTGAAACAACGTAATATTTTATTGAGGTCCGTTTGGATGGTTAAACCCTTAAGCTGAAAATCGGTTGATTAAATTTGTAAGGTAGAGGTAAAATTAGCCACACGTTTCAAAATTCTGTTTTATAAAATTCGTAAAGTTTTTGTAGCCGTTTATTTTCTTTATTATTTACAAATTGAACTTAGACCTAATGATGGATACCAAACAAAATATTTACACTATTAACTTAGACCTATAGATCGATACTAAAAAAAGTATTGACACTATTAACTTAGACCTATAGATGGATACCAAACAAAGTATTGACACTATTAACTTAGACCTATAGATCGATACCAAATAAAGTATTGACACTATTAACTTAGACCTATAAATGGATACCAAAAAAAGTATTGACACTATCAACTTAGACCTATAGATCGATACCAAATAAAGTATTGACACTATTAACTTAGACCTATAGATGGATACCAAACAAAGTATTGACACTGTTAATATTACTGTTTATTAATATTTGTAAATTAAACAGTGGTGTCTACAAAATATTTATTATTAATATTATTTTTTATCAAGTATCGATATTTTGAAAGATAAATTAGAAATTATTACCAAAGAAATTAATCTTGTTCCAATAATAATAACATTTTAGAAATTTGTGATGTACAAATATACGTATTTTTTCCAATGATCTATCTTATCACTAACTATAGACAATCTATTGTTATAAATTATGGCTAACAAATTCATTCACCAGTGATCTGTAATACAACTGTATGTACAATGCATTTGATCAATGAATGTGATGCCGCGTTAAAATATACATATTATTGATTTTATGTATAGGCAGATAATATTATACAGGATGGTACTTACCTCGCAGATAAAAGCTGATTATTAGCGAAATTTATACACAGTTTTGCACGCAGAAAACATAAAATTTTACTCAATCGTAAGTACAGACATTGTTCCATTACCGTATATTCCAGAGCTATTTCTGTACATTCGGTGAATTTTTAGAATCATTTACAGCTCGCATCGTAATTTCTATCACGACAAATGGAGCTTTGAAATATTCATTAAATTATCTAAAAATAAGACAAGATACCACGTTGTTTGATCTACATTTTGAATTGTTTAAAAACACGTGAGAAACACTTAAAAGAAAAAACTGAATTCTTTTGACAAACAACCAAAAATCATATAAATGGACAATTATTTGCTACTAGCCTTGCTCGGGTTTTTTTAAATAAAGCTATGCAGTTGTGAATTCTCGTTTGTCGTTTGAGTGCTATAATTGATTTGACAGCAAAAGTAATGCCTTCTGACGACTATTACTATCTCTAAATAAGAAACAAAAAACAATCATTTGATTATTTTTTTTTTAAAACATCTATTTTTTAAAAACGTATCTAAATAATAAAATTCTTAAGTAGGTACTTACTTGTGCTTTCCATTTTGAAAATATTTTACACAAAAAAACCTTCTTCTTTTGAACATGTAATCTGTGGATAACCAGAGTGATATATCTATGGGCTAACCTCAATATAACATGGCGGGTTCAATATTTTTCATACTGATTTTAAAACGTTATAGCAACAGCTTTACATATTGGATTTCATTCTAATCTCTAAACCTTTCCGGCACTGATACGAAAAAAACTGTCATATTTTCAACTAAACGGGTCATGTAATATTCGAGAAAATCGAGGACAGATAGACAAACATTCATTTTCATATACAAAGATTGGAAGCGTGAGAACATCCAAATAAAGGAATAGGTACTAAGTGTCTTTCCAAGCCGAAGAAAATCATCTCATTTTATTTGCAAGGCGAGTGAATGCGGGTTAAGTACTGATAAATAAGTAAACACTTCTCTAGTGCTTTTATTCTACGCAGCTCCTAAACGTTTTAGCCTGTAATCCGTCTTTTACAAATCGTTGCCTCTTTTCACACGTAAATCTCAGTTTAGACACAAATACTAAATACTTTGACAATTATATCTCAACAGCTTGCTAAATTAATTTTAACAGTGAATTGGTGAAATATTTTTTGTGGTAGAGGTTTCAGTGAGATCCCGCTTAATTGTTTTATTTTTTTTAGTTCGTATTGATAAAGTGGGACAATGGCGTCCAATCCGCAGACAATGAAGGAAAGACAATACCGTTTCCTTCGGATGAAAAATTTCCGGTGAAAAATTCAGACGTGCGAAAAATAAAACGCGTGATGGAGAGAAATAATGGAGGCTATGGAGACACGAATTACGTTAGGCATAGGGTGGGACTAGAAACGTCGAATTACCTTGCATTTATTGACATTTCAGTATAAGTAAGTTGGGGATTATAGAAAATGGATTGTACAGAACTATAAAATCTAATTAAGCGCAATACCATTATAAGATTCTGTAGGTGTCAAATACCGCGATGGGTTATGTTGAAAAAATACCAGATGACCGAATACAAAACAATTATGACTAAGTGGGTGCCCCAGTGGAAGCGATCCGGAGGAAGACCGATAAATAAGTAAATAGACTACGTGGAAGATGATTGGGGTTGGATGGTATAGATAACAGAGCAAATAATAAATAGAGAAATCCTAACACGCGAGGGGAAGAAACCGAAATAAGGGGGGTGGGGGGCGAGCTAAGCGTTCCGCCAATTTAACTAAAACACCAAATTAGTAAAAAGGTTCCGAGTGTTTACATAAACCGAATATTTTGTAAGAGCGTTTAGTTAGACCCTTCTTATAAATGTTTAAGCTGGTGTCAAAATGGGTGTCACGTGACCTTTGCCTCCAGTCGTCGAAATCGTACTAGGTTAAGTCTATCAATTCTTATGCCAGAGGTGAGGGTGGAGAACTGAATGCGAATGGCGAGGGACCGCACCCGAGTCAAATCCCGAGTTCGAATGTAGCGTCGTGATTATATTGATCGTGAATTGAGTGAAATCATTCGTTTGTCTTTAAAAGCGCGTGGTTCTTTGTTTAAGATGTATATATACAGTGAGATTGTAAAAGTGAGATTGACTATGTTTCGGTCATAGTGTGTCTGAAAATATTTTCGGTAGCCGTGCTGTGCTACAGCTGACGGCCGAAGACCGGGACTCCTCGCCCCACTCTCCAGCAGGATCCTGTCCGGAGATCTAGTCGGACTATCCCAGAAAACTCCACAACCGCTAAGTAAGTACTTACTCTAGATACTACCATTCTTCTAGTTTTTAAAAAATCTCCATAATTTGTATGCAGATTCGTTATACTAAAGTAGAGACGTTTAGACTAATCTATTGTTAAATAATTTAAAAAAATAAAACAATAAGATAATTTACCTATGTGAAAATACTGTTTATTAAACAACCCCACGCCATCCCTATTGAACCTTTGTAAACATTTAGGCACCAGTATTCCAGTACCACGGTATAAAAATGGGAATAAATGAAGTCTTTTGCCCCCTTTTCGGGTAAATATATCAGTAATATCATTTTTACTTGGTGGAATGCAATAATAAATCCACTTGCCAAGTGAAATATTGTAATATGAGGACATCACAATGGACAGTGGTAGAGAGACAATGGCGTTGGTTAATCTCACTTTGGACATATATTCTTTGATGTATTTTAATATTATGAATTTATTAGATTCATACATATTTTTCCAGCGCCCAACCGGCCAATAGAGACTGACGAAATATGAGCAGACTTTCAAGTGTCAGCAAAATAAATGGCCTATGGCATTTGTATATAATTTTATTACGCGAACGATCATTTTTCCTAAAGCTAAATGCAGTTTTTTTATAATGCGGCTACCTCTCTATAACCTTTAATTAGATAATATAGTTGGAGAGTGAGGGGATCGAAGCACCTCATTTCCTTTGCATTCCTATTTCCCCTCAAATCCTTTCACCCTTTCAAAACAAATATTATTTATTTTAGTTACACCACAAAGTGATTTTGCATTAATTGAGGAAGTTATTTTTTTTACTTGGAAAAAGAACCCTTGAGAAAAAACTTATTTTTTCTACTGTACAGTTGCATGGTAAGGAGAAATTGCTAAAAAGCAATAATCTCACCTTTACACAGCATTTAACAGAATGATGATTCATTTAAGCATTAATAAAAATAATGCCTGTCTATTTAGATCTAGTAACTACGCGTACTCAAAGCCAATTGCAGCAATTTTTCCATTCTGATATACGAATACATTAAACGGAATGTAAATTAAAAAAAAGGTTTTTCCTTAATTTTTCCTTTATAATGCTATCGCGTGATCGCGAATTATTAATTCGGTACCCAAAAGTTGGACCGATTTCTTGACAATCGTAAGTACTGAACAGTTTTTATTTAACGAAACAATCTCAATTTTACAGCTTAAAACTACTTAAACGTTGCATTCCCGCATGTGCAAGGCTTTAGAATTAACGTACCTATTACGAGGCATTAGGGTGTGGCTTAGGCCAGAAGTGTGGGCCATCTGCCGCTCTATAATCCTTGCTAACCGTTTCGGGGGCAATGAATGTGGGAGATTTATGTCTATGTAATATGGGGGGCTAAGTATTCCATTAGATTTTTTTGAACATATTTAGTTGAAGCAAGCAAAATTACTCAGGCTAAATAAAATATGGTAGAGCTTTTACACATCCCTTTACGTAGAACGAACGTTAAGTCAATCATGAAGCTCGTCCAGTTCAGACAGGCGCGTAAGCCTCTCTCACATCCTATATAAAACAAGAAGCGTTTCGGACTCTCAGCAAAAACGGAAAAAAAGGAAAAAAAAACGAAGCGGCTGTGCTGATGAATGCTCTAGGTTTTTCCCTAAGTTCAGTTATGAAAAGTAATGAATGACTCTCTCCAAACATCTCTAACGCGAGAGGTAACTTTTCAGAAGTATATACACACATAATGTTACGTAAAAGATAGTTTCCGTTGGCAGCGCTCCTACACGATTTGATTTATTCCTCCCAATTCTATATGTTACCACCAAAATTGAATTAAAAAAAAAATGGAATGAAAGATATGGACCTTGCCTTGTCTCAGAATATTAATAATTTTTTATTTATTCAATTATTTTAACATTTTTTAATTAATTACTTGCACTTTCATCACTAATTTTCAATTTTTGTTTGAGTTTTTAATTTGTTCAATTTTATTATTATTAGTAGATATATTATTTATCCTGATGACCGGAGCTTTACTTCTGAAAAATGTAGATATTACGGTTCAAACGAAGTGAATGATATATTTATTAATTTCTTAAATATGTCTCCACAAAGTTATAATACATCTTTTGAAGAAACAGATTGTTATGTAACAAGATTAGCTACAATTTAATAGAAGAATCTAGCCGTTTAAAAGGAAGTTCCTAGAACTTTCTCGAACACACGCTAAGAGTGATCCCGGCATTTGACACAACTGCGCCACTTCGCTCGTAGCGGCCTACGTGACTTGATGCCCGAAGGCACGCCAGCACGAGAGCTATCCGCCATCTTGCACTCACTCAGATTCTGGCATCCAAACAAGGAGGTGCGTCCTACGTGCCTTGAGCACGTGATCGCCCGGCATGGCTATGACGACATCTCGCCTGCCATTGCATCAGTATATTGTTAACTAATTGTCTTTGCATAAACCTAAATATTAAAGTCAGTGACCAGTGCATTAACTCGCTGTGTCCTGCCTGATGTTGTACGTGTGAGATCCAGAGCCCCTCGACATCACACTTTTTATGCTGAAGGAACGTGACACCAGTCAACTCATGTAAGCAGTATGTTCAACCCTCCTTTCTGTGTTGTAGTTAATTGTGCCCTTTAAATAACATGCCCGATTTGAGATTCACCAGAGAGAGAGATTATCGAGACTCAAAATAGGTTAGGTAATGCCCCCTTGTTTTGAACCCCGTATGTATTACCTTTAAATGTTTTCCTTGTAAAATAAACCCTGTCTAGAAAGCACGCATCTTTTTATTGGTAGTTAAGTACCTTTTCCGTTGAGTCCGATATGAGGCTGCGCCGATCTGAGACAAGAGCTGTGATGCCCTTACCAAATGAGCTAACCTGGTGGAACCCTGAGATCAACCCTCGTGTCTGGCCTCGAGGTGAGTTAACCTGTCTCTGTGCTATTACACTAGCACCCAACGTATCTTTCTTCCCCTTCTTACAAGATATCAACTTTATTCTACGATTTTGAACCTATTCAAAATTAATAATCTACGTACCCGAAGGCGTTATATCGAAATGCTTCAAAATATGACTTTAGACCATCTACATATATACATCAATGTAGTGAAATGAATACAGTCCTTTTTTTTAAATAATGTTATGTAATGCGGGTTGTATGCGACATTGAACTTGGCGACTATTAATAAGGTGCTTTATGAGGAACGGCTGTGCTGCCTGTTTCATACATAAGTTAATTTTGGGTTTGAGGCCTAAATACCACCCAATCTGAATAATACGTATTTTTTAATTAAAGATTTAGTAAATATCTAGTACGTATGAGAAGCATTTTATTTATTTTTGTTTTAAATTAAAAATACTTTTCATAATTTTAGAGGCAACTTAGTAAATTATTTTCGGGTTTATTGTATATATATCTTTTTAAATTATCATATTTGCTATGTAAATGTGATTACGTAATTAAAAATATAATAAAAAAACCCTTTTGCGGGTCAATATTTTAAATTATTTACGGAAAATTTGTGTTCCGACGTAAATTGGTTGTTTTTAATTTAAAGTCCAACGTAATGTTTATTTTTACCCATAAAATTTTTATTATTTTTTTATATTTCATTATATTTTCAAAGTAAACTGGTTGTTAAGGATGCCTCTAAAATCACGAAAAATCAATTCCTTTAATGGCCTATATGTCATCAAAACAAAAATAAATAAATTACTTCTAATCCCTACTAGATATTTACTATACTTATTGATGGTGTAATAGCACGTCCACGACAAAAATTCAATCTTTGATTCCTGAGCATATTTGAGTAAAAATATAAATATTTGTAACCGGTGAATTTTTTTAGATTAAAAATAATTATTTTTTTTAAATTCGGAAACTCGTTTTTAGGTAAAAAAAAGTCAGAGGAGATCAAAATGCCATCTACATTTTATACGCCAAATATGCTAAGGAATCACTAACTAAAATTTGTCGGGTACGTGCTGTTATACCCTGTATATATTTGTTAATGTATATTTTTTGTTTTCTGTGATAGTTGAATAATAAATTATCCATTGAGACAAAATATCACCAAACAAGGGGTCAAAACTGAAATTCGCCCAAAGACATTTAAGGCTCTTTCAGACTATTCCGGGTAGTAGGGGTAGGCCCTGGCTCCAATTTCTGGAAACCGCATAATGCCACTCAGCTGTTTCCCCAATGAGACCAAAGTAGAAAATAATCATTACTATGATTAAATTACATTAATTAATAAGGCTACTACAAATTGCTCAGCGTTGTAAGGAAGCGAGCCGCCTTCATCTTTCTAGTAGTTTGTTATTACTGAAAACGATTACGGTTAGATATTTCTGGCTTCTGGGAAATACAATTTTCGTCAGTCACCACAGGGATTAACACGGTTGAACACAAAGTGCGTATAAAATTAATAACATTAGTTGCCTTATTCTATCGAGAAAATCTCTCTGAAAAAGCCACGAGATTAGGATTATTTCTTTATAGTAAAATTCGATGGTAAAGTATGAACTACTAGAGTGAAAAAGTTTAATCAGTTGCAATGTGGGATTGATGGTGATGCATTAATATCGAGGGTTAATTTACATTACTAGGATGCAAAGCAAATTCCCAAAGGTTTTTATTATAAAAGCAAATTCCCAAAGGTTTTCATTATTTTTATTATATGTTTTTGTTTAAAACTCTCCTATTTGCAAGCAACATTTTAAGTGCAATTTTTTTTTTTAATTAAAAATAATACTTTGATAAATTTTAAGTAAATCAAATTAAATAATTTTTAAATAAAAAAAATTGCTGTGATTACATCATTTTTATTATACTTATTGCTGACCGGATTTCACTAGTTCGTTTAAAATGTGAAGAAAAAAAAATCCGGTTGGTTAAAAAAATAAAATAAATTATAAACCATATTATAGATCGATTAACCGGTGAATGCAATTTGTTACCATAAGTAGTAATAATCGATTGTCTATAGTTAGTGATAAGGTATAGTATTAGAAAAAAAAAAACATTTGTACATCGCCCTTGAGGTGAATTTTCACAAAAATCTTGGCTATACAAATAATCCAATTATTATTATTATTAATATTTTCTGTCTTAAATACCAATATTAAAAAAATATATATTAGGATTCGTTTTCATAGTTAAATAATTCTCAAAGTTAGATTTTTTAACCCACCAAAACGCCCCGAATCCGAGCGGTAAGTAGCGGTGACCGCGTGACGTCACACAAACGTCATACGGTCATATGGGATGAATTTAAACGGAAAGATTCAAGACGCTAACAACCCCGTGACGTCGTTCCAGTGGTACCACCCAAATAGGGCGTTTTGATGAGATGGTTTTTTTATTCACTTTTAAATAATTATTTATAAATTCTAGCATAATTATATTATAATAAAACGCATATACATTATTTAGAATCGTCGTTTGTTGATCCATACGAATACATAGTTTTTAAGCCGAATATTTTAATAGTGCCATATTATTTGAGATAATCTTAAACCATATTAAAAAAAATACATACAGTATATTATTTTTTTACCGCCCTGTACGTCCAGCTAAAAGTTGAGTTTAAAAGTTTTGCTTAATAATTATTCTGGTTTTTACGCAAACAATTAGCTGGCTGCTTACTCTGCATCCGAACGAGGACCCTGCCTCCATTAGGCCCGAAAGGAGTGTGAGCGCTCTCAGGATCAGCCCGGCATTTGAATAAAGGGGCGCGCTTGAGTCTTCCGTAAGGAATGGGCCATTTGGCGTGTATAATTTTATTTCATATCACAGGGCGCGTATATGAGAAGGCAAATAAGTGAACAAGGCGGGGCTGGAATATTTAACGCTCTGTTTTATGACCGAAATAAAAGGGATTGTTTTGGAGGAGTTGAATAAGCAACAGCCGCTTTAAAGGAAATATGCATTTTTAAACGGGATCCCAAAATATGCGAATAAAAATGACTCTGGCTTTTCAAGTCTTTGATGTGATTTTAAGGAATTTAAGCATTTGTAATAAAATACCCTGGTCTAAAAGGGTAAACAAGTTCCTCGCTGAATGACCAAGAACTGTTAAACTATACTAGCTATGAACGCTAAAGAGAGAATTTACTTGTTCTCCCTAGACATCTAACCGCTGTATTTGAGGGTAGTTACAGCTGTTCTTAAAGAAAACTTTGAAATGAAATATAACTATCTGTTCTAAGATCGACATCGCTGCAGTGCTTCAAGAAGTTCAGTAACGAATGGTTGCTGACTATACAGTCAGCCGCACATCATAATTGATAAATAATGAAATGGATGCTTATGTTAGTGATTTTATAAATAAAATAAAAATATTTTTATATTTAAAATCTTATTAATATAATTTTATTTTATTGTTGACATTTTATGTAGGATATAACTTACACTTGATCTAATATCTAGAGGCACTGCTGAAAACCGGTTGCATTCCAGGCTCCGAAATGTATAGCTGAGCAGCGACCTTTTTGTCAATTGCTAAAATTATACAAAAAGGTAAAAATAAAAATATTAAAAATAACTCATTGTCAAATAAATGATTTCTTTATTATTATTATTACCATGAAAAGCAGGAGACTCCTATAGCTTGGTTATATTATTTATGGGGAACGATAAATGGAATATTTATCCAAATGAGTGAAATATTGAAAGAAGACGAAGATGAGGTGATGTTACACTTCATGACTTCGTAATATACGTGCTGGTCCAAATGTAGTTTTTCGGTGTTATTCCGGTCGCAGTCTGCAGGATGAAGAATACCCTGACGATGACCAACCTCCGACAGGAGAGGGCAGCAGACCGAAACAATAATCAAACACTTGGAGATCATATAAAACACTCACATATTTCATAAAAAAATATACGGATAAATTTGTACAGATCTCTATAGGAATTATTTTTTTTTATTCCACACAAGAGTTCTAACTGCCCGGAGCCATTGAAACTATGGCAGACTGATTTTTTCCCACGTCGAGTTTTTAACATGCTACCTCTTGATACATCAGAGCCAAGGAGCAAACCGCTCTTCCACGGAGGTCGTTGCTATTTTTAACCGTGGCGTCTGTGGAACTAGTTTGAAATTTTAGGTCTTTGAGATACATTCTTGAACTATATATTTATTTTACACAAATAATAAATGTACGCAACAATATTTTTGCTTTACTATAAAACGAAAAGTTATTGTACAAATTTTAAGTGGTTTTATTTAAAGAATGAAGACTTTTAAGATTTAATCGAAGATCAAAGTTATTATGAATAGCTAATAAATCGAAAGTGAAGCTATTCTACCATAACATAAATATTTCATTAAACGAATAACATTTAAAATAAATGATTTAATCATTTAATAATCTTTTATGGCTATAATTATTTTCATTTCTTACTACATCTTTACTTTATAAGATTTTTGTTAACACATAACAGAGGTTTTGTTAGTGATATGTAAAAAAAAAATTACGAGCTAAAAGGTGGTATACAAATCTCAATTTGTAAAAAAATTACGTAAATTACTAATTAAGGTGGCGATATGTATAAAAAAATATGAAGCGTCTTAAAAACAGAAATGGATATTATTAATTGTTTTTGTGTTTAATTCGTAGAACTCCATTTAATTTTATTTTTTAATTTAATGTAAATAAAAAAAAAGAGATGGATAGATAAAATAATTATTATGCTTATAATATTAAATACATCATTAAATATTTAATAAATACATGCACAAGTTGGATGATGGAACAGCAATTAAAAAATAATAAGTTCATTGCACCTTATCAGTAAAAACACGCTTAACTCGAAGAAACAACCTGACCTGCGAGATTTGAACCTTTAACCGAGAAATTACAGTGAGTTTTATTTTAATCACACTTTATGAAACGTCCGCAGGTAACGGGCAAGATGAGTACAAAATTTGAAATATTTTATTAATTTTAATCACACTTTATGAAACGTCCGCAGGTAACGGGCAAGATGAGTACAAAATTTGAAATATTTTAAATGGTAAATGCCTGTTATAATTATTTACAAAATTCCTTTGATGCTGAATTTGGAATACTTCTGGTCGTTGGAATGTAAATCTTTCATTTTGGTATTATAATGCTTATTCAGAAATCTAAAATTTAATTTCAGGGTGAAGTATGCAATAAGTGAAAACCTTCAAATATGAAAATTGTTATTTAGACACGATTTATACCTCATAAAATTGTTGTATTTCATTATATTATCAATAACGATAACGTATTATTCCCCACCGTTTGAAGTATAAAATACTTCATTTTATCCCAAATGAAAAATTGAATATAATATGAATGGTAGGCAGAAAAAAAGATCATGGTAAATAAAAAAAATAAAAAAAACATTTTGGATATAAATCTGAGTAGTATCCAATCCGACTTTTTTTTGTTTCTTATGTTACAATACAAATTGTAAATTAAATATGGAAATCGGTATGAAAGTGTATTTATGCAAGGGTAGTAGAGCTACGTTTTTGATTTTTTTCGCGATTTGTAGCTCAGAATAGAATAACACCTAAAATAAAAATGCTACGATACGTTTTAACAAACTATTGCCTTGTATTTGCGAGGTATTTTGCTTTTACGGTTTCCATTTTGGCCCTGTTAAAGGGGGTTTTTGATATGCGTTAAAGCCTTCATTGTCCGGCCGTTTCGCCACCAGTTTGGGAACGATCGCGTTATCCTAATCTATAATATGCCATTGGATTTTCTATCTGGCGCATGCCAGGGGCGCATGTTTTCCTTGTGTGAAATTTGTATAGAATCGGTGCATAATAGCCGGAAGTATTGGCTCCGGGCCAAGTACGGGCCAGTGCAGAGCTTCCGGTCCACAGAAGCGGACAAGAAACACGCATAAGAGGCCCACCCGCCACCCAACTACCACCCACCGCACACTACCCACTACCTACCACCCAACGACCAACACGAATACATTTAAATAACCGACGAAAATTAAAAAAAACTACAATACAAAGCTACAAAAAATAGCTATACCATATTTTTTATGTACATTTTTGTCTATCCGTGAGACGTGTGTGGTAAAACAATATGTGACCCTTTTAAGATTTGTGAAAAAAACCCAAAATTTAAATAAATCTAATGAGCAAGCTTAAGAAAGGGATGCATCGATCTTTGGATATTTTGTGAAAATCGAAGGAACAGAGCATAGAGCTATATAATTAGAGCTACGTTATAGAACATACCTTTCTAAGCGCGTTGAGTTCGTTGTTGAGCAGCGAGGGGACTCGAGTTCGACTATTTCCGACATTCGGCGAGCGAGCATAGCACTACACGGCGATAGGTGGAACTTACCGAATAAACATTGTGGTATTGTATTATTGTAGAAGTGGTGATATCCAAATAGGGCTGTCACTACGGTTCCGCTTCCGGAGACTGATAAGTAACCGGTGTCTATTCAGATAACTTTTGGAACCAATTCCCACTACCGGGGGGAGGTCAGTTGGGAATTTATATAGAATATCTCTGTTTGTCGATATATTATAAATACCGAAGCTTCGAATTACATTAAAAAAAATCATTTATTCAGTTAAAAAAGTAGACGGTTCTTCAGAAAAAATAATACCACAGTAAAAGTCACAGGGACAAAGAAACCGGGATAAGAATTTCGAACAACTCTAGTTACTATTGACAGTTTGTAGATGCATTTAACTTGATGCAAAAAACGAATTCTTGCAACAATTTTAATAAATGCTTTGCTTGTTTAAAAATTATTATATGTACCTACCAAATATGATAACTAAAAAAAGCAATAAACTAGCAAATGATTTTCTAAGTTGCCTCTAAACATATGAGAATTTTTTTTTCTAGCCATATACTTCATAATTTAAAACAAAAATAAGTAAAATACGTACCAGATATTTACTAAACCTTTAATTAAAAAAATATATATATCATTTAGTTTGGATGGGTATTTTGACCTCAAATTCAAGATTAAGTTATGTAAGAAACAGGCAGCGCAGCCATTCCCCTTAAGATAGGAAAACCTAACAGTACACTCATAATAAATTCGGAATTCACCATCCTTTAATTATTTAAACGCATTATAAAATCACCTTGTTAAAAACACAATGCAAACCATTTTTTAATACATTTTAAAAGCGGACAGGCACATAAAGTTATAATATTAATAGAAACAAAATATCTTAATCGATACAATATGTAAAATCAGGATATTGTAATATTGAATAATAAACTTTATATTAAATCATAGTTCAGCACCTCTGATACCTCAAAAGTTGTATGCATGTCGTAGTTTACGAAAAAAATGTACCAGTCTGAAGATGGCCGTGATAGGTTGAAACGGGTCAAGTCAAATAATATGTATATTTTTTAATAATTTTTATTTGAAAACTTTGACTGTCCAACTAGGAACAAATCCCGTTTTAGGACAGTCAAATTGATAAGTTTAGTTCATATTAATATACATGAAATAATATAAAAGAATCCATGTGGTAAATTTAAAAATATATATAATAATCTTTTTAGTTTTGTTTTTATTTTTAAAGTATATTGCTTTTTTTAAAATTTATTGTAGAGTAATAATGAATTACATACGAGATATAAAAGTTTAAAGTATAAAGTATAAAAGTTTAAAGTATATTGCTTTTTTTAAAATTTATTGTAGAGTATGAATTACATACGAGATTAAAAGTTTAAAGTATAAAGTATAAAAGTTTAAAGTACGATATGCATTTAAGTAAAAGTTTAAATAAATAGTGGAAAATGTTTTGAAATCGTTTTAATAAAACGTTATAATGAAATTCCACCTCGAATTATAGTAAGTATCAAAAAGAAAAATATTTAAAAAATCTGCACAATGTTTAAAAAAATATTTATTTCAGAATTCAGGAAGGTGCAATACTGTAAAGCCGTTATTATTATACAAATTTTCTTTGTTTGAACGTGTGAATGCTGAACCATTTTAAATAATGCCAGCGTACGTAAGGCTTGTGCACGCACAGTCCGATATAACGAAATTATTATCTGAAAAAAAAAAGTTCTCTGTCACTGAATTTGATACGATAAAAACATACGCTCTCGAAAATTTTGTTTATTCAAGCTCTATGCATAAAGCCCGGTTCCCGCTTGTCTGAATAAAATTTATCCTGGTTTATCAGAGAATAATAACCAAAATAAATACACCCATTTCTTTAAATATGGTTTCTAGTGATGCTTTTTGATATTGATTTATGTATAATTCGAATAATATATTTATTTATTAGTAAATAATGTTATTTTACATTTAAATCATATAGAACAATATGTATATTCTTACGGCACATTCCAGAGTGGTAGATACTGTCAGTATCGTCCTAGTGAAAAACCACCACACAGAAGTGAAATGGTTTTAGCTACTTTTGTTGACCAGATCTGAATAGCCAGGTACTTTCCCACCTTCCTCTCCCATCTCCTTCCTCTCCCCGTACTCTACAGCCTAACAATATACACCAATTGGGGATGCCATAGTCTCACTGGCTTCGGTTAGAAGGGGGCAGTTGGGATTCTTGTACGGTATTCAGATTTAAAAAATAAAAAGAATTCTGTCTTTCAGAAACTTGGGTTTGAAGGATACCTGATCTGGGGATGTCATTCTTGAAGGTGTTGTGCGGATTTTTTTAAAAAGGATATGTGTGAAATTGTAGGAGGGAGGAATCACAAAAGTAATCACAGGAGCCAGCAAGACAAGCGATTCTCATTCGGCACATTTCGATTGTGCACAAATGAAGTATAAATTATTATAGAAAAGGTACAAAAAACGAATTTTTGTTGATGTGTCACAGATTTCGCGAAAAATATAATCGAGGAAATACTGAATAATCTCTCCAGATCTCGTATTTTCCTCGTCATTAGTGACGGAAAACACTACAATGCAATATAAATAGAATATTACTTAAGAAACTATACTAATCCAATGTTGCGAAACAGTGATGCATAACCGACGGCTCGCGGGCCCAATTAGTATGGTACGCGGGGTTTTTTATACGGCTCACAGCTAAATAAAATATCAAGAAGTTTGCGGTATTTCTGTAAAAAATCAACAACATTTATTGGTTTTACTTTAAGTCTAGCAAATTTTTCACCTGCTGCGCTTTCTTTGTGCGGGCTCTGACTAATATTTTGAAAAGCACACAACAAAATATTGTTTATGAAAGCTTATGAATAACCGAAGTGGATTTTAATATATATATATTTTTTCAGTCGTTAAAATTTCCGGTGCAAATATTTAATCGTTTAATTTTTTGTTTGTCTTCAATATTTTGAATCAGCCACTCAAAAATATAAATGCTTTTTTAATACGATCTTTAATATTTTGAAGCGATAAAACTAGACGATTTATTGATTTGATATTGAAAACAGTAAAATTTCGCCAGTAGCGCTTTATTTATGCGTTATATGGATCAATTTATTACATGGCTACCAATTAAAAAATATACAGATAGGTGTTCGCTTACCAAAAAATCAACACCAGCGACATCACCGATTGGAAAGTTAATTATGTTAAGCTCTGGGTACACTACACCCTACCCAATGCGGACCGCGAACCAATTTCAAACTGATAATTTGGCCTCCAGCTATAAAGGTTGTGCATCACTGTTTTAAAATATAACCCCGTATGATATTTTTTCAGATTCCGTAGTAGTCCCTTGAACATTGAATTGCAAAAATAACAAGCGAAATATAATTTGAATATTAAAACAAAGCTCCATCGCTTAAAAATTGATTCCTGTATGAAATTTCTTATTTTTCCTTCATTATTGACTTGTTTTTACTTCGTATTGAAATATTATTTTTATTTTTGTATGTATATATATATATATTTATTACGTACATTTTTTTCGCCCTGATAAATGTAACGGTGAGAACCAAAACCAGTTTGCTATAAAAAAAAGATAGTTTTATTTTTTATAAATTAACAATGCAAAGATGACTGTCAGGCTCTTATAATAATTTAATCTTTGAAGAAGATGAATCACGAAACCGAAAAAACAACAGAAATTAAAAAGATGGATGAAACTTTGCAATCATCATAAGGATAGCAGCCAATAATATGGGATTTATAAAAATGGAGGATAATATCAACAAATCTTGAACATGAAGTATGATATCGGTGTAAATAGCGTAAATTGAACTGGTCTCATTAGCTAAGTTGGTTAAGCGGTTACCCCGGATAGGTAGAGGTCCTGGGTTCGAGTCCCAGATGCGACTGAAATATTTTTAATTTCTGTTGTTTTTTCGGTTTCGTGGTTCATTTGGGATGTGTTAATATTATCTTCTTCAATGATTAAAATATTACAATGAGGTTTACAAAATTCAATAAGTTATAAAAAAATAAATTGAATATTTTATAATAATACTAATAATACTTGGATGACTTGGATAGCGTCGCTTTTGTTAAAAATCACCACAGAGGCGTTGTACAAATATTATTTTAGGGTTTATCTTATTATGTACAGATACAGAAACATACTTATCTTGCAGGTCACTCCAGATTAAAACGTTAAATTACAAAGTTTTCGCTTGAGATGATATGATTTTGCACGCACAGGACACATATATTAGAAAACACTGCACATTGCATGATATTACAGTTACTGTTTAAATCCTACTTGTCATTGATATTATATTTATTAGAAGGTTATATTTTCAATCATTAAATACAATTGTACCAACAATTCATAATGAAAATATGAAACGGATGGAGACATAGTAAATTAAAAGGTAACCAAACCAACGTCTCATTGGATGATTTTTATCTCATGGTCTCAATTAGATTTACTAACATTATCCTCAATCAATTCCCATATTTTTTTTAATGCCACCTTTTGTTATAATTGCAAAGTTCTACCCGAATATATTTGTAATTTAGAGGGTGTCTCGGAAATACCTATCTAATTTTATTTATATGGGACATCTATCGATTTTTCCATAAGTCTATATTTTATATTAGTTATAAAAAAATGCTTGAAAATGGGACCCCGTTCGAAATTTCTCATTTGTTCCATCTGTGCGTGTTTCACTTTTTATTAGAATATTAATACCACATAATAAAAAAAAAAACTTTGGTCAACTCTGTTACAGGAACACATGACCCTGTATGAAGTTTAGCGCTGTCATCAGCTGAGTGTTTTTGTCCGTGGCTATCCGCATCCTGTAATTGGCCATTCCGCGTCTCATCAGGCTTCAGAGCCATTCGGATACGTGAACACGTCCGTCTACGAACATTTCACAAGCGTTACAGTACCATTTTGGCCGGAGGACCATTTAGTATTAATTATTTCACTGCACCTCCATCATTTTTAATGTTGATTGGCCGAAGTGTGTTCCAATGTATACAAAGCTTGTACACGATAGTATCAAACGACTCTCGGCGGTCATATTGTATTATGCCGATAGCCAAAATTACATATATATATAACTAACTAACTAAACATCACGCCGTTTCCCCGCAGGGGTAGGCAGAGAGGACGGGCTGCCAAATAACTCGATCTTGGCATACACTTCTTGCTTCATTCACTTTTTGTTAATATTATCTTCTTCAATGATTAAATATTACAATGAGGTTTACAAGCTTCAATAAGTTTTAAAAAATAAATTGAATTATTTTAATGTTCATACGCAATTTTTTACATATCTCACAACTTAGTTTTTTTTTGTTTGTTATTTTTATAATTTGTGTATGCTTATTATGTCATTATTTTTCAGTATACATTGAATCCTGACGAAGAAACCATCTGTTTCGAAACATGTGGACATTAATTTATTAAATAGTGGTTTAAACAAAATAATTTTTATTACTTAAATATAATATATTCGTATTGCAAAATGGAGTAAATCTAATAACATTGATTTCAAAACTTATCATGGAAACAGTAATAACACACGGATGATTTATTAAATATCAACTTACTGAAGCTGATATTGGTCGATTTTTGACTTCATGAATTATTTCGTAGGAATGAATAGCGCAAACTTTATTGATTTTTTTATAGTTATAATTAGTGCATTATCGGTCTAAGTATAACAAAACTGATAGGCCCCCATTGTCATTGTTTTCCAATTGTCAACATATTGCTATGAAAAGATTGGGTTAAGTGATAAAAAAATCTGATTCTGAAAGTACTCTAAATATAAGTATTTCATAAGATACGCAAAGAAAGAGTATTAAAGTATGGTGGAAAAAGGCTGATTTCGATACGGGCGCCTACGTATATTATAGCGTAATACGGTGCGGAGAAAGGAACGCAAATCCGGTAGCGGAAAAATTGGAAACTTGAGAAGGAACGCCTGATTTCCGCTCGTTGTGTATAAACTCCACGAATGGAAATTCATGCAAGGGTGATGTGTTCCAGAACATTATTTATATTTCGAAGACGATTATGTAAATTATATGTTTTACATATTGCTGCCTTTTATTGATATACGAACACTAGCACGAGTGCGTCCATAATACAGGCTCAGACGCGTTGTAAGGGCCCCTCGATGGTGATTACTGATTAGTTTTCAAGGTTGCCGTAGTTTTGAGGTAATAGTCATCAATTACGTTACTTACAAAGTAGAGTTCGCAGAAGTTTACCTACATTAAGAACCCCGTTTAAAGGCAATTTTTTTGTAAAAAAAATACGATTGAAATAAAATTGCATGTTTTGTACAAGTATATTGGTGCCAATTACCTAGTGATAAAATAATACAAGTATGTTCATAATGGTTTACAATAACATTGTAATTATGCTTCCGGCTTGTAGTAGGAGTCTTTCAATGTTTTTTTTCGAGGTAACCGCAATTTTGATGTAATTGCCGTAAATTATTTTGCTTCAAATTGAATTTCGTGGATATTTACCTAGATAGATACAGTTTAAATAATTTATTTTTGATGTTATCAACAAGACCATGATCTATTATATGAAGAAGAATGTCCCGGGCTTTGTATAAGAATCTACAGATTTTTTTCAGCCTGATGAAATTTTGTACAGTTGACCTACAAAACATGAGGAAGGTCATTATCTATATGAGATTTTGAAAAACCATCCCCATTTTCCTTTCCCACCCCCTAAAGCAGAATGTTGGTACTTCTTTATGAGATTTTGCATACTTGAGGTTCAAAATAAGAGGAAAACTATTGGGTAGGGGTAGGGGTAGTGGTAGGGGTAGGGGTGGGATAGGGGTAGTATTGGGTTGGGGTAGAGGTAGTGGTGGGGCTGGGGTAGAGGCAGGGGTTGAGGGATAACACATCATAACCTCAAAACTCTCCTCCAAACCATTTATATACCGTATTATAATCATCGATTTGTAAGTTTTCCATTTGAGGCTTTTTATTGATAAAACTAGATAAATCTGCTCATTAAGCAGGTTTTGGCGCATAGTAACAGCCCCTCGGGGGTCATTAATTGTCAAGGTGGCCGCAATTTTGAAGTAATTGTCTTCAATTTACTCACAAAAGTGGATTTTTCCGATAGTGACATTTATTTACACATTTATTGAAGCAATAATTTAACAACCGAATAAAACGATATTTTTTCACTTTCTAGTAAATTAATAATAGTGTGTATGAAATTTCGGTATTACATATTGTATTAAATCATAAGTTAAATTCTGTTCTGAACCATCTACAGTAAAGTCGGCAACCGTAGTAGTAGGTATGTATAGAGTCGTGTAGGATGGCGTATCGATTGCTACCTCTGCAAAGTTCCGAGGATCTGCTAAGTAAGGGCTTTCAGGCGGGAGCTAGCGAGACTTGCGAGATCTCCCCAGTACCTAAACTACCGCATTGACAGACAACGAGATACTTGACACTCTAATCTAATAAGGTGTCAGTTGAGCTCTCAACTCTCAAAGTCAGCGAGATGTAGCACCCTCAACCTTTTCCAACACACTCTTTATACTCGTACATACGTACATGTATAGCATACAACGTACCTACTTGGTGATTAAATTATGAATGAACTCCCACAACTCTTTGTGAAGATAATATACAAATGAACTACGAGCACATTTCCATATTTCTCCATTGAAAATATTGTATTGCTGTGTATTTCTATTTTTGAAACTGTCAATTTGGTTGGAATTCACTTGAAATATTTTATTTGATATTTGAAGAGTTTTATTTTAAAATATACATTATTTCTAATTGAATAATTTACTGTCGGTTTCGACACTTTCGTGTCATTCACTAGCTTTATCAACTTAAATTATACCAGTACAGAAGTAATCAGATATTGTTGAATGGGGGTAGTGGGGATATTGAATTGGAGAGGGGTCGGCGGGAGGAATAAAAATAAGGAGATATGGTAGGTAGAAAAATTGTTACATACTTAATTCTTAAGAAATTATTAAAAATAAATATTAAGGTTAAAAACCGCGTAAATGTTTTTCCACTTGCTTAGTTAGGGGTAGAAAAAATATCTAGATGTTATATTATACAACCTAATACATTATATTTAAATGGTATCAGTTATGTTTTTTTTTCCATTAAATGGACTTTCGAAAGCTTCAAATATCATCTCACGATAGAATTTAAGTTGCTAGGTGAAATTAGTTTCATAGACTTGGTAATTTGTACGTCAATCGTGATACGCTCAGAACCTGTGTGAGTCACTAGAACTCAAAAACCGCGTAACTAATACAAAACAAAACGAAAAAATAAGAAAAAATCCGTGTACATTATTTCAGGGCGGCAACGCCAACCTTCCGACAGTTTACTCTGATTTATAAACACATATTTCTGAATAACTGAAACCTCTACTTTAGGTCACCTTAGGTGGTTCGTCACGTTTGGTGACTTAGCAGGGGTGCCCAGGTTCAATGGGTGAGGTTTGTTCAGGTCTTGGCGGCGGATGCGTCTTCTCAACTGCTGCGTGGTGGGCTGAATCGGGAGAAGGCGGTTGAGGGAGACCCCTTGACCTCTCCAGCAGGATTCTCGACCCATCACCTTGTACAGCAGTGGGAGGGACTCAAACCCTTTTCCTTACAAGAACTTTCTTTCTTTGCTTTTCCTAAAAAAACCCTCCACACAGCATTGCTAAAGGTGTTAAATTATTTCCTTCAGAGCCTCCCGTATGGAGTAAATATAAAAATAAGACCTTTTTTAAAGTTTTCCTTTCCACTCGTCACAATAGTTTAAAATGCTATAGAGATCAGAATATTGCTTCATAAATTAGAGTAGTTTCTCTCCTGTTCCACCCAAAGTTGGTCAAAGGTAGCCATACAAATACAATATAAATGAGCACCTATTGCCTACAGGGATATAAATTGTACAATTCAGCAAACAGCTTACCTGGGGTGGTCGCGATAAGTATCCACAGGAAACACTACCATTTTAATTGTTTCAAATTTGATTAATTTCTTGTGAAGATTAGATATCTCCCGACCGTGCGTGCCAGAGGGAAATAAATTTGATTTCACCGACGCGCGACGGTGAAAGTGTTAAATTGAATTAGGTGTGTTTCTTTGTTGTGAAGAGATTGCGCAGAAATTAAAAGAACCGATTGAGTGATTAAGGGTTTATACACTTGTAATTCTCAGATACTGAAACAAAGAATTTTAGTAATTAATTATCAATTAATATTAGACATGATTTGAAATCAACTGAATACATACCATTTAAATGAAAAATGTGTTTGTTTTAAGCCACTTTATTTTATTTATATATATCTGCATATAAACACATATAAACTGCACATTCCTGAAGAAGGTTGAGTTTAACCGAAACCGGTCGAATTCAGTTATATATATATATAACTAAAATAAAGTGGCACAAAACAAAAACATTTTTCTTTTAAATTATAATGTCAAGCCACAAAGTGATTGCTTCCTTCGATAAATGAATACCTACCATTGGGTAAAATATAGTAAGCGAATGCATAATTATCCGAGAAGATAACGATAAGTGATCAGAATACGATCCATTCGGAATTTTGAAAAAGTTAATTAACGTTTATTTTTATTACAACCTTTATCATTTCAACTTCTTTTGATTAACTTAAAGTTAAAGTTAAGGTTATGTTATAAAGGTTTTTATTTAAAAAAAAGTAATACGTAAATGGAATTCCACCATGAATTTCCATTTTTTTATATGAATACCGCACAAGAGTCCTAACTGCTCCCAACCGTCTGGAGCCATTGAGACTATGGCATTCCCGATTGGGGAATTTTGTGAGGCTAAAGGTATTGGGGGGGGGGGGAGAAGGGGAAGATAAAGGTGGGGAAATACCTGGCTATTCAGATCTGGTCACCAAATACGGCTTAAAGCCATTTCAAGTAATATTTCAATTCTGAATGGTGGTCTTTCACCAGGGCGATACTGAGAGTATCTTCCACTCTGGGACGTGCGCAAATATACCATATATTATTTTTAAATCAATTAATTGTGAAACAACACAAATTAATTAAATAAAAATTTACTTGTGCACGCCGGGATTTGAATCCGCGATCTTCGCATTCGTAGTCGAGAGCTTTACCCCTTGACCATGGAGGCCGTAATTCTGATTCAAAACAGAAATAACCAACTATTCAAAATAAAACTGACAACAATAGATATTACATAAAAAAAACAATAATTCAGTCGACTGAACACCATGTAATCCGTCTTCTAGAAGGTAAAAACCTACCCCAAAGTATATTAAAATATTATTTTATGGCCGTTCCATCAGTAATAAAGCTAAACAGTAAGTTATAAGATTTGTGCAATATTAGATTGAGTAAATGGTGCTGACCTCTGACATAAATATTATGTACATACTATAAATTTAGTTTAAATTCTATCAGTCTGAAGATACCTGTTGTAAGTTGAAAGAGGTTCGGTCAAAAATAAACAAGTGGAAAAAAGTTATAAAGATTTTTAATCCAAAAAGTCATATTAAGATAGTAATTGCTAGAATGTTCTAATCAATACTTGAGCATTATCATGCTTAGTGAGCATTATAACTTAAATCTGGAAAGTCAAATACGTAACAAAAATCATCATCAATTAATGTTCAAAACCTTTCCAATCACCTGCTTAAAATTCAAGGATTACTAACAATTACGCGGAATGGTCCGCAACCAGATGTTTCTGCCACTAGAGGTCTCTAATTAGTATTTAACGACTACTTCTCAAAACTTTGTCTGAACTTAATACTAGTTTTGTCAACTAGTTCAACCAGCGATAGCTCTGAAGGTAGTATTTACGGTAAATATTAGCGAAATAGCCATGGTTTGTACGCAGGAGACCGTGTTTTATGCTGTACTTTTGAGGCTTCGCTACGTGACCGTAACACCTCAAGCCAGCGTTAGAGGTCGACTGGTCAGGTTGATTGCAAAAGTTTTGGAAGCCGTCGTTATTGTCGAATAATGTCGCTTTTATTCCAAAATTGTATTCGGACGCGAGGTTACCGAATAGTGGATGAAATAATATTCATAAATATGTGTTAAAAGGGTAGAAAAGCATTGTCTTGTATCTACTGTTATTATTTTAACATAAAAGTTGATGTTTTATAAAGATTTGAGAAATCCCAAAAATCTCCGAGAATGGTATGGAAGGTTGGATGTTACGTCGAAAAATATAGTTATCAACTACACACTTTAATAAATTGGTCAAAATGAGGCCAAGTCCCATTTAGAATTATTTTTAAATATTTTTTTCCGTATAAAAGGATATTTAAAAAACCGTTAAGCTTCCCTCAAAAACATTTCACTGTAATCGCTTTAAACAGGAAGTCCCCCTTTTTCCAGGTTTTAGTCAAATTCTTTTGAGCGTATTGGAGGTTTTATTTTTGTTAGGGTGTTTAGGTGTTTGTCTTTATTCTAAATAGACAGAATAACAACAATCAAATAGGTAGTACCTTCTCGGAAATGTAAATAACGGTTGTTTATACCTGTTTATTGAGTCAACACCAACTGAACAATTTAGGGGTGTTAATGTGGTTATTTATTTAAGGAAAACTTTAATCTGCAGAACAAACCGGCCAATGTTTATACAAAAGATGGAGGGAGTGTGAATATTTGTGTATAGGATATACTTTGTACCAACAACGCTTCCGTCTGAAGTTGTTTTGATTACTTTAGTTGAATTTATAGACGGAAGCGTACTATCCCCATGTAACCATGTAGGCGCTGTGCCACGCTGCCTACAACCTACGCAATTCCACGTTCTCGTATATTTAGGAGCTTATAAAATGACTTTGTTTCATTTGAATTTAGCGAGTATTTTTTCGGTTCACTAATCAATTATTAATATTCGTTGTCAAAGTCAAATCTAATCAAATTAATCGTAAGGTGTCATCATAACCGATTATGTGCATTAAAAAAATCACGATTAAACTACAAAAAAAAATGGAGAGATAATATTTTGTAAAACAATTGAATTATGCCCACGTAGAAGGGCGTATGTAATTATTTTTGAGTAATTCAACGAAAGCTCGTACACTAAGTTCTATTAAGTAAATGTGTGCAATTTATATGGAGTTGCATTAATAAAACAATAAGAATCATTAGCAAATTTAATATTATTACAAATTTGAAGAAGTATAAAAAAAACCGTACTTTTATGTCATGTTTTAAAAATAAAATAATAACGTATCATACCTTTCTGCGTGAGCACAATTCAATTCGTGTTTCATCTTTAAATTAAGATCTGATTAAGTTTAATACGGCTGAAATGAATTAGATTAAAAAGATATTGAAATCGTTACGTTATTTATGAACTTTGTCGTGATTGCTTCACAAAAAATCTGAAATTGGAAAATTACCTGGTAGTTTCTAAATGAATTCCCCTGTGCTTTCGGCGCCAAAGACAAAGCAGCAAAGTTTCAGTAAAACCATAGTAATTAATCAGATTTTATGGGAAGCTCGGCACACAGGTATTTGTTTTCATTTATCGACTAATTAAAAGGCCCGGCTCAGCGGAAGGGATTGCTTAGGCATCAAATACAAAATATGCCAGCGATATAATAAACAAAACATTTTTGTATAATGGTGCTGGAACTTTTAGGAAGTTGATTATTCATCATTAGAGTTGCGGTATTGTTTACGTGTAACGTTAAAATTAGCCCGATAATGTTTATTAACTATTGGGAATAATATTAGAAAATTTTCAGTGTGTATATCAAACGAAAGTTATATTGTTGATTACGATTAACGCTGGATTGACAATTGTTTCCAAAATGAGTGCGTAAAATCTAATCGCTTTTTTTTACTGCCATCTAACAACACACAGCGCAAACTTTGGAAGTTCGTTTTTTATACCAATTTCATATAACAACATAGCGGACGAACGAAGGCATGAGAATATATAATGCGAAAGTAAATAGTAGAAGAAATTGTAGACTTTAGAGGAAAACATGGCACGATTAAGTGAATAAAATACTTGAGCCGGGTCATGTCAAGAGTCCGAATAACATATCAGTATGAGACGATGTATGAACGCAAATGAAGTATGGAGTATGTGCCAGAGATGTGTGGCGTTAGTTTTTAGTTAGTTGGTTTTTCAATAAGTGAAATATATAATAGTTAATTGATTTGATACTTAATACGTTCTCCGTAGACAATATCATTAGCAAATCACAATTGGAAATCGCCGAAACGCATTTTTACTCCTTTTCAACGTAAAAATATACCTACTGCCAGTCGAGGATAGCATGCTAATGTTTAGGGAGGATATTCCCTCACGTGTGTATATATACATGAGTGGGTAATTTCAATTTAATGTTTCAGTTTCTCTCCTAAAGAAATGGTAAAATCGTTTTAATTAATGTTTTCTGCACCAGGCACAAAATGTTTCCGCGCTGAACACAATCCTTGAATTCGTTTTTAAATTTCGCTCTTGGATTACAAATACAATATATGCTTTGTATACGGTACTCAAATCATCCAACAAAAGAATCATTATAAATAAGGGAGAAAGCAATCTTCAGAATCCGCTGAAGTTGCTGAAAATAAATAACATAAAACAGTTTCAGAGCGCGTCCAAAGCGAGAAGGCCGAAACACAATGCTGAAAAATAAATTGAAATTTACACTCAGCTTTTACTCTTCGCCGCTTGAATATTCAAAAGTTACTTGCAGGCTTTAAGGGTTATATCATGGTGGGCGATATCCACTTTTCTGAAATACGAAACAAGCAAAAGTTTCCATGGAGGCTTTCGCGGAAACGGAAGGAATATTCTCACAGGATTCGTGTCACTTCACTAAGCAATAACGGAATATTTGAAAATGGAATATTTTACCGAAAGGAAATATAAACATGCTCCCGGGGTTCCATCCCAGACTTCGCATGGTCAATAGGCCCGAACCCTCGAAAAAATATTTTCATAAGTGATATCATTTTATTTTACGAAAAAAAAATCTATCACCTGGCATCATCATCAATTGCCATCTTAAATGATGATGATGCTAGGTCATCAGGAATCTGATATATTTCCTGTTTTTTACGCCACTTTTGCTTTATTCTAAAATATATATTATGCGAGCTGATTTTACAGTTTTTTACTAAACTTATTAAAAATGTAATAGTTAGTAAAACAAAACTTTAAATGAAAGAACTAGTTTGTAGCGTCCCATTGAAATATCTCGAACGGTGAGCTCTGGCGTCCTGAAAGTTGCGTAGATTTCAGGACTTTAGATTCCTTGTTCTATATAGTTTAATTATCTAATAAGAAAAGATGTTTCTTCAATATATGGTAGTGCTGATCTTCGGGTAAAGCCAAATAGTAACTTTTAGCTGTTAAAAAAAATCGCATAAGAATAACGTATTCACAAGACTAATTCTTGTGTTTGATATTATATAATTTCGCTGTTAGTAAGTATTTAGTTATCGCAAATAAGTATATTATGCCCTCCTGAATTATAATACGTGGGCTGTGCATGTTAATGGATAGTTAATATGGTTAACAGTGATTTGAATTCACGAAACCGATTAATACAACAGAATAGAAATAACATTACCGCGACAGAAATGCTCTTTCGATATTCGAATATTATAAACCGACCGTGCCGAATTTATAGATATGTTTGCCAAGACTTTAAATTTGTGTTATTTTTATTAAATTCCTAGATGATGTGTACCCGGCCTTGCTCGGGTTTATATGAAGTTATGATGTTGGGAATTCTTGCAAGTCATTAGGGTGCCATAATTGATTTGACAGTGAAAGTAACTATCTCCAATTAAAGAAACATTCATTTGAATATTTTATTTCATTCCAAACGTTTATTTTTTCAAAACGTATCTAAATCATAATGTTCTTAAGTAGGTACCTATTCGTGTTTTCATTTTGAAAATATTCTACCCAAAAAAACTTTCTTCTTTTGAATATGCAATATGTGGCTAACCAGAGTGTTATATCTATTGGCTAAACTAAATAAAACATGGCCGGTTCAATGTTTTTCATACTAATTTTAAAACGTTATAGCAACAGTTTTACATATTGGATTTCATTATCACTACTTTCTAAACCTTCCCGGCACTAATAAAAACAAACTGTGCTATTTTCAGTGAAACCGGTCCAGTGATTTTCGAGAATATGGAGGACAAATAAACTTACAAACTTACATTAATTTTTATATATACAGATGAAATTGTTAACCTCGATTCCGGCTTAGTCTTAATGAGGTTAAGAAATTAATGAAATGTAACACTTGAAGAAACAATAAAACAATACAAATCAATTACCGATTCAGCTTACAACTGCCAAAGTCAAAGTGAGTTCAATGAATCATCTGAATAAACATTTTATTGGTATTCAAATGCGTACCTTTAATGTATTACCTCACGAGATGAACGGAAATTATTGAGATAATCACTATGACAAGAAGATGAATACCAATTATTGGTTAAAATTTGTAAAAACTTAATCCAAAAGAGTTAGCGCTAGGTGTAATTACTGTATTAATTATAGGTGTAATGACTATCATTGGCCACTGTTTATCCATTGTTCGATGAAGGCTTATCTATCCTCACTATGAAGTAGAAAATCTGATCACTTGACATCTGGAGCAGTAAAAACTGTCCAATGGTGCTCTGTGGCACCAAGAAAAGATTTTCTGTCACGTCAAGGTCATTGCCACTATTCAGCTCGGTTTTTGTGATGAGATATGCAGCTTTTAAAACGGTGAAAAAATTAAAGATCGTTTTTTCTTTATTATGAAATTTTTTCAATGATCAGCAAATTGCCTAGAATTAGCTTTTATGCTAAATGCGACACCTATCTACTAATATCATTATACAATTATTATTTAAATAATGTCATGGGGAAAACATGATAAAATAGACTAAAAAAATAAACAAATCCAAAACACAAAATTATTTACTCTATAAAGGCATTAAAATGCATAGCTTAGTTCTCATTAAAATAAAGAATATATCTAGATTGAGGATATTTAGATTATGTAGGTATGTAATAAGGGCATTACAAATGAGAAATATGTTAATTAAAATATAAAAAAAATATTTAAGTTTATATTAGA
Organism: Halesus radiatus; assembly: GCA_022606495.2. Lineage (NCBI taxonomy): Eukaryota > Metazoa > Arthropoda > Insecta > Trichoptera > Limnephilidae > Halesus > Halesus radiatus. Next base: position 247,700 of record JAHDVE020008485.1, on the reverse strand, counting down.
CTATATGAAGTCGAACTCTTTTAAGTTTAATAAGTCTTATTAAAATTGAAAAAAAAAATTAAAAACACGCGGGGCGGCGAAGAACTGAAAGTTAGTAGAATTTTGCAAATTCGTCACTAGATTTTTATTAATTCGATTTGAACATTGCCTTTTTATTTATTTGAATTTTTTTATTTAATAATGTTGTTATTAAGTTCTTCTGCAAGTATTTTAAGTTTTTATTATTGTGACAGCTGTTTCGGGATTCAAGGCCATTTTCAAACTGCGGTTAATCCACATTGTGACGACTTATTTATACAATTTTATATACTCCCACTCCATTCTAATTTGGACGGGTTTTTAAAAATAATGAACGCCGAAACAGCTGTCACAATAATAAAAATAAAAAATACTTGCAGAACTTAATAATAAGATAATCAAATTGGATTTAAATTAAATAAAAATAAATAAATGGAGTACCACGAATTAAACTCAAAAACAATTAATGATATAATTTACATTAGGTACTTGAACGTGGTAAATGCTTAACTCGTCCACTTGCTTCAAAGTGAGTCGGTAAGCAAAGCTCAAGCAAGATTCTCGCTACTATTAATGTTATCATAACTTACACTTCGAATCTCGCGATTTTACGCGGAATAATCAGATTTCAAGGAAATTTTCCGAAAGCGGTAGTTATTATGGAAATTATAAAGTTTTAATCAGGAAATCACTTGAATCATGTGGAAACATTCGATGCTAAGATTACTTACTCGTAAAGGATTGAAGTCGTTATTGCCAAAGATTTAAGTTATAAGAAAACAAACCCCCAACCCTAGTTAAACAAATCATAATAATCGCAACAAGACACATTGTAACCTTTTTGCGCTATAAACTCGCTGTTTGTACTGAAGAAACTTGAAGAACACTTGTTATTTTAATGTTACCGGACTGGTAGTTGGAGTGTTTAATAGCACCTTTGCCTTATGAAAAAGAATTTTTAAAAGCATTAAATAAATTTAAAACAATATGAGCAAAACCGTTTTCTGCGAAAATCGTAATAAAAAAGGGTCGTTGCATCGAACCAAATTTAGTAAAACAGTGACTGCTTTAAACTAGTGAACTCTTGTTGCAACGTTTAGAACCGCTGTGATATGTCTATGTTTTTTTTCTCTGGAGGGATTTAATGCAAACGCATTTCATTAGCACTAAGTCGTAGATATCTGACAGAGAATTTTAATTTCACTATTGCAGACGACATAATAAAATTATGTGCGCCCTGCATTATAACATAGTCTAATATAAAAAAAATGTATTGTTCTAGTTGCGCCTCACCCACCATAAGGTATTAAAATAATTGTCCGTATTATTGTAACATTTACATATAAAATCACGTAAACAATTAAAAAGAAAGCTCTCATACCCTTGTCCGAGACTTGCTAGGCTAAACAACTACACTCTGGCGGCCTCCATGGTCGAGGGGTAAGGCTCTCGACTACGAATCCGAAGGTCGCGGGTTCAAATCCCGGCGTGCGCAAGTAAATTTTATTTAATTAATTTGTGATGTTTCAGAATTAATTAATTTAAAAATAATATATAGTGTATTTGCGAACGTTCCAGAGTGGAAGATACTCTCAGTATCGCCTTGGTGAAACACCACCATTCATAATTGAAACGTTACTTGAAATGGCATTTAGCCGTGTTTGGTGACCAGATCTGAATAGTCAGGCATTTCCCCACCTTCCTCATCCCTTTCTCCTTCCCCTCTCCAATACCTTCAGCCTCACAACATTCCCCAATTGGGGATGCCATAGTCGCACTGGCTCCAGACATATGGCTCCAGAGGGCATATAAAAAAAAACTATCTCATTCCAAACATTATTTTCAAACAGACGAGGATAGGCAAAACTTAAGCCATGCACGTTATAAACAATGTCCTGAAGTCACGTTGCGTGGTAAAATATTTCCCACCCTTCATTAAATATATCCTTCCACTTAGCCTCTCACTTCTCAAAAGCGTGTCACTTGAAATAAACTCACGAGTTTAAAAAAACGCGAGCTACCAGTTAATAAATTGCCATCAGCGCTTTATTAAAGAAATAAACCATTTTTACCTTGGCTCTGTCAAAATTTATTGTAGGCAGAGTAAATTGAATCACAAAATTTACTACCCTGATCTACGGGCGCTAATTTGAAATCTTTGCTCAGAAGCTTTTATAAGTCTCGAGGGCGGAGTAATTCCCTATCGATTTATTCTCGAAGGAATAGTTCCAATACCCTTTTTAGTGATTTCTCTCCGGATTTTTTCGCTAATGAATTAATGGTCACCTTTTTTCACATGTCGGCATATACAATGGCAACGCGTAGAAGTAATTATGAAAATACATTACATCAGGATACGATATAAGGGGGCAATTTATTGTTCGAAGTCAGAGGATGGAGTATGTTACCTACCAACAATATTGGATTTTAATACTGTAATTGAATTTAAAACGCACCTTTTTTTCAAATGTTTTGTTCATTTTGAACAAGCCTTCAACATGTTTAAATTCATCACTTCATTTTGTTACGCTATGTTAGTTCAAGTTACGTTTCAGTTCTAATTTGAATGTTTCTCACCAGGACGATTATAAAAAATCAATTAATTATTGAATATTTCTTTCCAGTCGAATTGAATATTTCTTTCCAGACTTGTAAAATAAGTCAATAGATGTCTCATATAAATGAAAATCGGGTAGGTATATCTGAGACTCTATTCCGATTGCAATTGAGTTCGGGATGAAACTTTGCAATCATCATAAGGATAGAAGCCAATAATTTTATAAAAATGGAAGACAATATTAACAAATCTTGAACTTGAAGTATGATATCGGTGTAAATGGAGTAAATTGAACTGGTCTCATTACCTAAGTTGATTAAGCGGTTACCCCGGATAGGTAGAGGTCCTGGGTTCGAGTCCAAGATGTGACTGAAATATTTTTAATTTCGTGGTTCATTTGGGATGTGTTAATATTATCTTCTTCAATGATTAAAAGATTATAAAAATATTTCTCAAGCACGATCGATGTTCATACATAACAGTTTTTGGCTTTTATTTACATATCAGGTTTTAAAAACGTGTCCTCTGGTCTCTCATGCCGGGCTTGAATGATAGAAAAGAAACATCTTAATTGTTATTCTTTTTCAGATTAAACTGGGCAGTATCGATGACAGCTTTATAGTTTTAAAAGTAGCGATACTGTCCATAGATCATCTATCGTCATTTGACAGTTGGCAGACAAAAATTTAAAATTTCTTGTTTAAACTTTTCTGATCTACGGTACAATCTGTAGTAAGTAACATTTATTGCTGCATTATTAATTTAATACAATTAGAACATCGTTTGGTTTATAACGGCATGTAGCATAATTGTGGTTTGCTCATGGTGTTCATGAAGGTTAAATAATTTTTTAAGACGACTGACTCAGCAATGAAGAAGCCGGTAAAGTCTGCAAAGAAAACTATGGAAATGGTTCATTGAACTGGTTGGAATTTAAAATATATACTTTTTGGGTATTTGTGACGAATTTACTGTATTAATTACTGCTAGGTAATGAAACATTTTATTAAGAAAAAAAAGTATCTTTCTTTCTTAATTTTTTTCGTACTTATTTTACCTGCGTACAGCTAAGAGAGCGATTTTTTTCGTTAATTTTTTTAAAGAAACTTTGCCAACTCAATAAATATTATATATTTCATTTACAATGCGTTTGTGTACCATTTATACTTACTATCTACCTGGCTCCTTCAATATTTCCTGTGGCTATTTAATTACACGCATGAGTTACATGTATGAGTCATTATGAAAGAGCCAAATTTTGATGTTTTTAGAAATATTTGTTAATTTATTTAATCTTAAATTTTAAAATAATAAAAAAAAAACAAAAAAATTGTCACTCATCTCACTAGGATAGTCCCTTATTGAGATGAACTCCTTTACAATTTTACTGAAAAGATATATACAAAAAAAAATACAAAAACATAACACTAAAATTATTCAAACTATAAACAACTATAAAATCTAGAGTAAATCCTTAATTTCTTGTATTTTTTCGGCATTTGCTATATAGCAATTTCTAGACATTTTGTTTGAAAGTTTTAATTTACCATGTATTTTTGCTATTTTTGGATTATTAAATTCGCTACCGGTTTCGACACAACCGTGCCATTGACGAGCGTTCTTAAAACTAACTTAAATTAGACAAGTGCAGAAATTAGGTGTGGGTAGAGAGAGTGGTGATTTGGAGGGGGGGTGGGTGGTGGGAGGAGTCAAAGTTAGCAAAACTACATGGTAATTTAAAACTTCCTAACAAAATGTAAATCTTTAAGTAGGGCTGTACATTTATAGATTAAAAAAATAATAATTTCACTTAAATCAAAATCACTATCATAATGTACGTGTCCTCCAATAACATTACAATGGTGGTGTTTCAAAAAGTTTAACCGGGAATGTTGTAAAGACATTTTTAGTCTAATAAGTATAGATATATTTATTATAAAAATGTCTTCATAAATTTACACGACAAATTCATATTTTCCTGCTATTGTACAACAATATTTTAAGTTATGATTTGATTAATTAAGCGATAATCACTCACCAAACACAAGAACCTTGTTTCTTTATGGTGAGGAATAGCTATATTATATTTTTTGTTACACTATATGAATCATGTCTTATTTTTATATACTCTCTGTAAAAAAAATTATTATATTAAATAAAAAAAAAAAATAAATGTAACCGAAAAAAAAAAAAAAATACATCGGAGAGAAAAAAAAAATGGCTTCTCCATGCTACTTCTCCTACTATGAAATTAATTTATTTTTGTTAAATTCCTAATGATATAATCCCATTCATAAAGTTTTGCAAAACCTTCAAATACCTCGCTTTATATTTATGTTATAATTATCTAAAACAAAATAAACGATTCTATTCCAAGTAATAATTAAGCAGTAAAGCGGCAAGTTTATTTTATATCGTCAATCGAATAACTAATCTTAATAAATTATATTATTTACTAAATATTTTTGCTCGAATTACTTCGGAATCCAGCGAGAGTCATTTGAAAAGTTGTGTATGTACCGCGAACAAAATCCATTACTAAAACCTAATTTTTTTAATGTGCGCAAAATAATTTGTTGAATTTTTCAGCACCGTGTATTCAAATGCAGAATAGTTTAAATTTATTTCTTATCGCATATCGAAACTTAGCATTTCAACTACCTCGCTGAAAGGTGGAACTACTTGACTTTTCATCAGATATGGCAAGGTTAAAATGGCACATTGAAACAATGTCACCTTGCCAGTACACCCCATTAACATTTCTTTATTGGTTCATTGACACCTCAAGGTGTTGGCGACGAGTACTCGTAAATTATACTATGTACAGACCTTCCCGAACAAGTATCAACATATCCGAAGGTGATCATTCAATCAGCGTATCTGGTCTTTCAGGTACCTGTCGCAAAAGCAACACTGCGTAATTTCATTGGTTTGACGAGTAGAATAATTATGGCGGTTATTGATCGCAAGGCGAGGTGGTCATACCTCATCTGTTTTAGTGAATTTTTAAACCATACACGGTGTGTTACATCAAAGTAAATCCGCTATCTACCTTAATAAAGTTAATATCTGAGATCATGAAAAAACCTTGACATTTTTGCCTATCTGAAGATAGAAATTAGATGGTAAAGTTGTGTTGTGTTCTACTGGTATTTAAATAAAAGTTGCTTCGAACAACTAGTATTCCCTTATTTCATAGTCGGGATACACGCCATTCGTATGCCAAACATTCGTATTCGGTTGGCACGTTCCGAATGAGAATGGATCAATTTTAACATTTTTTTTCCTTCCTTTTACAACACGAGTTATTTTATGGCCTAGGTTCACTCCTTTGACTTACAAAAATCAATTATAAAATAATATGACACTACTACCAAATTTGGTGGTTATTTTTTGAAATACCTACGCAGGCATGAGCGCTGGCGTAAAAGAACACTGAAAACATTTGATAGGTACACTATTTAAGTACTATCAATTTTTATTTTTTTATTTAGTGTACTATATATATTTATCATTTTAAGGAGATATCTAAGACATTAATATAATATACATATATTGTAGAATATATCCTTACTCCTCCTCAATAGTGCTGATGCGTATTAGGTTTTGGATAGTGTTTTCAGCGACTTCTATATTTCAACTTCTAGGGTTGGGTAGGTTTTTTTCTGTAATGATGACTTTTTTCTGTAACATGACGATGTTTTTAAAAGACTAGTCGGTTATTTTTCCGTTAATATTACATAAGCTAAGTTTTGTTGGATTTAAAGAAATTATTAAATTTATTGATGGTTTTTTTTCTGTAATATGACGATGTTTTTCAAAGACTAGTCGGTTATTTTTCTGTTAATATTACATAAGCTAAGTTTTGTTGGATTTAAACAAATTATTAAATTTATTGATGGTTTTTCTTCTGTAATTTCTGGATTTTCTTCTGTTTTCTGGATTTAAAAAAGTTATTAAATGATTTGATTAGTTTAATGCTAGGTGGGAGTTTGCTGTATACATTTAGAGCTAAAAATTGAGAGATTATTCGTCTAAAGGTAGTATTACACGTTTAGCTTGCATTTACGCATACATTTTGGCAAACCGCTTTTAGATTGCTGGTATAGTAAATTCTTATTCCCCTTGCTTCTTCATTGCCAATATTCGCCAGATATTATTTGCTGACACCGAATAACGTCACAGTATTTCCGCGTATAGCGAGCAGCCAAATGCGGACGTTCGATCCGTTTGAACAGAGCCGTACAATAAATTAGCCATGTATTTGTCTTAAAGCAGAATGCGTATTTCATCGTTTGAACATAATTATTAATTGAACGTTGCGAAAGCCCCTATCAAATAATCGAAAAACTTTGGAATAAAATTACTTCGTAGAAGATGCAAGAATTTTAATCATTCGAATCACTTGCTAAAACGAATTTCGAGTACTACTATGGGGTCAGAGCCTACCTATTATAGCTTGAATCTAGAATTTCATTAAAATATATTGAAAAATATTCAGGAACTTTTTACAGGAGGCAAAGTGCTTTAAACTACCTGAGGGAAATTTATTTGAAAATTCACGATGCGCAAAACTGTTCCACGCTTATGTACGAAGTCCGGTAGGGTCATTTAACGTCATGGCAAACAAAATCAGAAAATCAAAGCGTTCAAAAGGACCTGTACTTTTGTGAATATTAATAAATTCATATACCTTCAAATTTATTCAGGCGTATCGAAATGAACCGGTCAATGGGAAAAAATAAAATCTGATGTATTGAATAAAAATAATTTTAATTATTTTTAAATTACACGCACGTTTTTAGGAATGTGGGGTTAGCACGATCTCGGAGGTCTCCGTTTCCAACATTCTGCAGCAAATGGCTGCTTTTTCATCATTAAAATAAATTTTCTAATTCAGATTTTTTTTTATATAAATGTCGTATCTATAAAAAAAAACATTTAAAATTTTTTAACCGATGATCATTTTTTCTTTGAAAATTGCAATATTTGGGAAAAAGTCACAGCACGCCACTATTGTATCTAAAACCAGCTGGTTCCAAGAAAAATCAAATTTGGTTTTTAAATTTAACGAAGTTTTTTTATGTCGGAATAAAACATGTTTTATCGCTAAAAATATTAGACATTCTCATAAATATCTGTTATGGTGTTTTAGCAGCGTGCCAATGAATCCTTAAAATAGCAACAGAACGCACATTCCCATGTACTTAAATTATAATATGATTTAAAAAAATAGCTGCGATGAGAGCGTCTTTTTGCCGAAGATCATAACATAATAATAATATTAATATTTGAAGGCCAAGAAAATACGTATAAAAAGTAATGCCTTGAAGAAAAACCTTTGAATAAAAAACGATTCCATACTCAATTTCTCAATATAATGCGAGGTAAAAAGTTTTTCCAGCGCTTAGAGTAAGCAATTTTTTATGACCTTTAGAAATTCAAAGATTATCCTCGCCGAAAAAAACTTACAAAGCCAAAATGAAAGGGTGCCTTTATAGGGTGAACTCGCCGATATAAAAACACGGACTCTGACCTCTTTAAATATGCATTAGCAAGCCGGTACCCTTCAGAAACCTCCACACATACATGCTAGGCCAGTAATTGCTTTTTATTATTTTTATCCACTGTTCTTTCGACAGCAGCAAAGCACGTTTTTAAAGATTTGCCGAACCAAATATACGGAACTGATATTTCACGTAAGTGCAAAAGAAATATCTAAGTTTGCACTGCGGTTGGGATTGAATCGGAAATCTCTAATTTCGAAGAAGGTCGCCAAATACACTTTTACTTAGCCATCGCAGGGTGTTTTGAAAAACATTATTCGGAATTTTTTTGATCATTTTTAATAGAACACTGAAAAATCACCACCTTGCAATGAATATACCAAAATTCAAAGAATATTAATTTAATAGAATGAACAACTTTATTTGAACCACAAGAAGGGACTTCGTCTAAATTATTTTACTCCCAAAACAACAAACTCCATGACCGAGGGGCAAGATTTTAGTAACCTAGTAAATATCGCTTCTTCCCAACCATCCACTTCCACTTCTCATATTTTATCACTTCCTTCGGCCTCACACTGTTAACCCAATTAAAAGGTGCTCTTATGTGGCATCACACAAATTAAAGTTGGCTCAGTAAAATCATTTTTTTGATCAATAGACCTTTATAATTTCTTCAAAATATTGGTATTCACTTTGTGGAGTCATTATTAATAAATTAATTTAAAATTACTTTGTATACACCACTTTATTAATATATATATATCAACATATTTCGAAATTCTATATATTCATCATATTTGTATTATATATATTCCCGATGAGGAAAGCATCGCTTTCGAAACATGTTTAACTCCTGACGTTTCGGACAAATCACACTGTCCATCTTCAGAGGCCTCATGTCTTGAGTTTTGTTTTAAACTGATCGCTTGCGCATGTCCGTCCAATCCAGAAGTCAGGGGTTAAAAAGTCCTTCTAAGGACTACATTACGCGGGCAAACCGAGAAAATTGTTCTACATCAGTAAAAATCTCAACCATAATATATATATTAATAAAGTGACAAAGTAATTTGTACCCTCCTCGCCTTACTGATTATACTGTTTAAGGCCGTTTTACCAACACCTAAGGCGCGCCGCGGTAATAAGTCAAATTTTTCACTATTCCAACCTTATGCGCCGCAGAATATTTATATCGCGATTATAAGTAAGGGGGACTAAATATATTATATTAGGAAGTTTAAGGTGTGCTTTTTATAGATTTTATTTTATATCGAAAACCAAGAGTTTGAAATATTTACGAAGTATGGTAATAATTATAATTCATAAAAACTTAATCAATAGTAGGTTTTCACTCAAGTGTCATAATTATTCAATTGGAAAAAAAGTAAGTTTTGTCTATGGGGATCTAATATGTGTAGAGTAATACGTATTGTCTGAATGTTATTTATTGATTTTAGGTTTGAAGTTGTTAGGTGCTGAGATGAATAGGTCGAACTCACTGTAAGAAGTGTTAAAAATGTGTGAAGCTCGGTGAGCAAATGTGTTTTGTTTTGAGTTAGTGTTGGATCGAGGGAGGCTTAGTGTGTGATTTTGTCTGGTTTGTCCCATGGGCAATCCCAAATGAGTTTGTTCAACTAGTTCAGGGCAATTTATCACAGAGGTGGCCTTTTTTGTAAAAATAGTATGTCTGCAGAGTTTCGGTGAAAAAATCCCGAAAAACATGGCTGACTCTTCACGACGATAGCCCCGAAAATCAAGGGATCGTAGAAAACGATTTTACACTTTCTTATAATTTTCTGTATTCAAAGCGATATTTCTTAAAATTAATTGATTGCTTTAACGAGAAAGCACTTAAATTTGTTTTTGTTTTGCAAATGGGTTCTTAAATATACGAGTAGGTATTAAACCGTACTGGGGATGAATAGGGGGATTGTTATTGGGTATTATTCTGCCATTATCATACCATTATCATATCATTAGTCTCAACAAAGCCTATTCCAAATTTGAAATATATTTAGACTTTATTTTGTTAGGTACCGAAACACGCCGATCATTAAGTGGCATTGTTATGATTATTGAGATGAAATTATACCGATTTTATATTGTTTACGAGATTCTTTTACAAATAAATACCCCTTCTTCCTTGAATACGCGAGTTCAAACATAAAATATATTATTTTCAGTATTTGAATGGGTGATAGATAAAACCTTATTTTAAATAAATACATTTTCAATGAAACAATGCCGACTGGTTTCGGAACATCCGTTCCATCATCAGGCAAAAATATACAGTATATTTCGATACCGGTCGGTGTTAAAAATAAAAAAAGTGGTTAAAACAGAGTTTTATTCTTTAATTTAATTATAATGGATAACCACAAAATGATAGCTTCACACAAGAGTAAATATATTTTCGTTCTTTAATACACGAGTTGAATAAATATTAAATTAAATAAATATTATTTCGTACAAAGCAAATACATTTGTTTTCATTATCAATGCAATAAAAACAAAACACGCATAGTTTTTTAAATGCCGCGCTTCAAAATCAACCAATTTATTGATCAGGCAGTTTTTATATTGTTTGATGTCTGCGAAGGCGAAACTATTTGGCTTCAAATAACGATTTATAAATTCTACGTAGATTTGTTTATGAAAAAAAAAAAAGTTTACAATATTATATTTACATGGGAATTTATACCCGCTAAGCAACTGCAAATAGCTCGTCACCAGGAGTTTAGTTAAAAAAATATTACATAATAAAACCATAAATAAAAATAATCGTACAAAACAGTAGCGTAATAATGGAACAATATAGGTACGTTCATGTTGTGATAAATGTACAAAATTTTAAAAAAGTATTTTTAAAATATGAAAATAGTAGAACAGTTTTGTTATAGTGATAACAGACTTTACGTATAACGAATAAATAATATAATATAAGATATTAAGTATCATATAACTTGAGATATAAATAAATAAAAACAGTAGTACAGTTTTGTTACAGTGTGAATATACTCTTAATATATTCGTAGAACTTAAATAATATCAATACGTAAAGTAATTTCCCATAGACCAATACTTTAACATCACCGAAGATTTCGTCATAGAGCAATTGTGTTTAAATTCGTATGGAAACTTGTTAATTATTAATGGCACAATTTATTTAAAGGTCCGTTGGCCATATTGATTTTGAAACATTGGTACTAATATTCCTATATTTTGTATTAATCATGTATAATTGTGTATATGATCTACCACTGCCTTATACAGACTGTTAGATATATGTTACAATATATTTTTTTCCACAAAAGAGCACGAACAGGTAATGCATTAATTGATTTGTACATGATATCAATGTCTCGCGTTTGTTATATATATAAGAGATAATAAAATTTAAGTATTCTGAATCGGCGTTTGTTGATCCATATAGCTGGTAGGCATTTTTTAAATTATCAAGAAGCATCAAAAGCGAGAGCCGTCGGTAAATATGCATGTATTTCACAGAGGAAATAATACATAGAGGTACTAATTATATACTAACATGCAAGGGGAAGAAACTACAGTAAGGGGGGCGAGCTAGGCGTGCAGCCTTATGCCACTTATTTGATGTTTTTCTTAGCTGTAAGTAAAACAGCAAATAAGTAAGAAGGTTAGCCTTGTTTACAAAAATCAGAATATTTAGTTAGAGCATTTAGTTTGACCGTTTTTATAAATGTTTTGTAATTTAGTAAGCGCAGACAAAATCACGCGAAACAAAGTGGGAGGCAGTGAACTAGGCTGGTGGAAAAAATGGGTGTTACGCGACCCTTGCCTCCAGCCGTCGAAATGGTGCTTAGGGCAAGTCATATATAGATGAAAAAATCCTATTTGTTTTCAATAATTACTGTTAAGATTTCAGTCACATCTGGGACTGATGACATCAGTCCCAGATGTGACTGAAATCTTTTTGGTTTCTGTCCTTTTGTCCGGTTTCTTCTTTCATTTAGGTTATGTTAATATTATTTTCTTCACTGATTACTAAATAAACTATTTAATAAAAGATGACCACAGTTAACATATAAAAAAAATGTGAATGGTTCTGAGAATATATTTTTGTAGAATGACTTATTCAAGTTTGTATACTAATCTGCGTCTAGGATGTATAAAACAGCGAATACACAATATAATATATGCTTTCTAAATGTTACCAAAACCGTTTCGTTGGAAGACGATTTTATCCATGGTGTGAGTTTTATCGCTTGATTATAGTTTATTTGACGTCTGAGCTTGTGCGCGGTCACCGCAACGTAAATAAAAATTGTCAGTCTTGTCAAGGAAGGTTGTATACCTACAACATTTGCATAATAAAATCAAAAATAAAGAGATGCAATCCTTGCTTCGGGGAAAATCAGAAAGTTTTTGTGATTTGAAAGGACTTTTGTTGCAAACAGGAAAAGTTTTAAGAAGGTCTGAAATAAGATATAGACATTCTCATGAAAATTATTTGATTTTCAGAAAATACCAGTAATTGGATCTTTTTTGATAATCAAGAGAGCCTTATGGCAGGGGCGAGCATTGCTCTGTCTTTAAAGGTAGGCTGTGTGTAGTTTTTCGGATACCAGTGGGTACAAAAATTACTAGCAAGGAAAGGATGTTTCAAAAACTTCAAACTTTATTAAGCTTTAAATTAATTTAAACGCATTATTTTGCATCTCCGCCGACTTAAATATATGTTTCTTGTTGTAGAAGTATTATTTCAAAAATCCATACGTATTAACAAGGAGTCTGAATTGTAAAACTTTACGATTATTTTAATTTCGTAACATTTTCAAAACCACTTATAAATATTGACTATCTATTAATAAATTGTAACAAGATCAACTCATTAATCAACAAGTGGAAATGACGTAACAATGTGCGATCAAATAATCGGTTAGTTCATCAAACGGTTCCCCATGCGTCGCAGTTTCAATCCTCTGCTAGTCTTGTACTCCATCATTGTACAAGTAAAATTTTATTAAAATTTAATTATGACGGTAGTAGGATAAATTAAAATACTAATCAGATTATTCGCAACATTTTTCGCTAATTCCGGTTCTTTGGTAGTAGAATAAATTAAAATACTAATCAGATTATTCGCAACACGGAGGCCTATTCCGGTTCTTTTTGAGAAAAATTAAAAACTTTTTGCTTAATTACGGTTCCGGTTCTTCCGGATGACGGCTGTCGGACGATGGAAATATCGGTATTTGCAATGGCATTACAAATACATATTTGCGTAGTTTTAACAAAAGAAAAAATCAATATTATCGTAAGTATTGACTTTAAACTTTATAAGTGGGTTATTTGTCGCATAATAATGCTATTAAATGAACCGAATCAACGAAATTGCGATGTTTGTGAAATATCTATGTCAGAGGCCAAAAATGTCAGATAAAAGTCATTTAAATTCTACAAATTATTACAAACCATCATTGTAAAGTAAGTAATAATAAATTACACGTGTTAAGTATATGTGATGCACCTACAATTTTTAATAATGCTGTGATAAACTCCATTAACGGAGGACAGAGCGTGGTTGGCGTTGACAAAAAGTTGTCCAAAGAAGCGAAGCTAGCAGCAACTAACCCTGATGTATGGCGGTGAGGCATGGAACTGACAGAGGAAGGATGAAAGCAAACTGAATGCTTTAGAAAAGAGATCTCTGAGGCGAATGTTTGTTAAAACCATATATGATCGTGTGAAAAATATTGCGATTCGTAAAGAACGCAATGATGAAAGCGTAGTGAGTAAGATTGAACGAAGAAAGGAGTGTAAGGAGAATATATGTCGTGAATGTGAATGGAAGAAGAAACCGGGGACGCCCGAGGAAGACATCGCACGATTGAGCGAATCAAACACTGAGTAGGGTCATATCAGAAGTCGGAATAATAGAAGAGAATGTATGCGACGACGTCTGAATGCGAATGAAGCAATCGGTATATGCCAAGATCGAGTTGCTTGGTGGTCCGTCCTCTCTGCCTACCTCTGAGGTGGAAGTTAGTCAGTGATAATAAAAACAGAAACTCCTTTAAAAATGTATAGTCATTGACATTTAATCGGAATCGCAGGCTAAATATCTTTAAGCCTAAGGAAAAGGATAAGGAATTTTCCTTAAAAAAGAACCAGAATAGGCCTCCCGGTAATGTTTGCCTTTCTTAAAATAAGTTAATAAAGAGTGTACATAGTTGTATGCATTGTTTTAATTTATCCAAAAATATATTATGTAAATAATTGCCTAATAGAAATTAATACGGCTGTATTTGTAGGAGTGGATTACGGAAATATTTATCTCGATAATTTTGATATTTCAAAGGAAGTTTTATTAATTGAAATTCGACGATTGAAAATTCTTTGTGTTAGATCATCAAATCTGTGAGTAGAAAATGATCATAGAGTAATTATGAACCTCACAAATAGAGTACCGCGCAGTTTTAACGGCACGGGTAAGCCGGCGGAGCCATTACGAGCAATTATCGTAGCCTTTCTTAGGGATTTATATAAAATGACTAATTGTTCCCGGTAAGAAAGGAACCACGGTTAAATGCCGAAGCGGTGTTCTCCTTAATTGCCTCCTCCACGCTTAACCCATCCAACCCCCATATCACAGGAAACTGAATTGCTTCAGTTTTAACCTACATCCTTTGGTTTCGCGTCTGGTAATAATCCCCTTAATTAACGCTGATGAAAATGTTAATTATTATTGTATAACGGTCTCACACTAAAACACAACTTTGAATCATTGAAGATAATATTAACAACTCTCAAAATGAAACAAAAAACCGAAAAGACACAGAAAAAAAGGTATGGGAATTATTTCTATTTTTGAAATGGTTAGTTAATACATGGTGGAATTCCATTATAATGATTAAATAAAAGACTTTTTTAAACACTTTTTTTTTGTCCGTGACCGGTTTCAGCCTATGAAGGCTATCTTCAGACTGGTAGATTTTATTCTTATCGGTACGAATCCGGAGGTCACGGATTCAAAACTTGGCGTGCGCAAGTAAATTTTATTTATTTAAAACCGTGTTATTTCAAATTTAATTCGTATAAAATAATATATGATATACTTGTGGCACGCTCCAGTATGGTAGATACTCTCAGAATCGTACTGCTGAAAGACAACTAATCAGAATTGAAACGTTGCTTGAAATGGCTTTAGCCGTGTTTGGTGACCAGATCTGAATAGCCAGGTACTTACACACCTTCTTCTTGCTCATTTATTTCCCTTCCCCATGTCCTTCAGCCTTACAACATGTCCCATAGGGGGGATGCTATAGTCTCACTGACTCCGGTTAGCAGTGAGCAGTTGGGACTCTCGTATATTAAATATTCACACTAGTACACAAGTTTTGCATGAAATAGGCTGGAACTGCGTTTATCGTAAGTGGCTACAATAACGTTAATCATTATTGTATACTGGCTGATGTGTACCCGGCCTTAGTCGGAATTTTTTTATTTGGAATAAATTTATGGAATTGTGAATTCTTGCTAGTCAAACGGCTACCAAGAAATAAAATTAGCAATTATGGCACCCAAACGGGTGAATCTAAATAATAAAGTTATTTTTCTTGTATTTTTTCGGCATTCACTATATGGCAATTTCTAGACATATTGTTTGCAAGCTTTATTTAATATGTACTTTTGCTATTTTTGAATTATTAAATTCGCTACCGGTTTCGACACAACCGTGCCATTTTAATTCAAATAATTCAAAAATATCAAAAGTACATAGTAAATAAAACTTGCAAACAATATGAAATAAAGTTCTTACCTACTTGTGTTTTCCATTTTGAAAATATTCTACCCAAACAAACCTTCTTCTTTTGAATATGTAATCTATGGCTGACCAGGGTGGAATATCTATGGGCTAACCTCAAAATAACAAGGCGGGTTCAATGGTTTTCATAGTAATTTTAAAAACGTTGCAACGGTTTTACGTATTGGATTTCATTCCAACTATTTAACTATTTCCACCGAAACCGGTCAAGTGATTTTCGAGAAAATCCAGGAGAGACAGACAAACATTCATTTTCATTTAAAGACATTTTGTTTTTGGATGGATGTTTAGATTTATGTACATTTTCAATGAGCTTTATGGACGAGAGAGTTAATTCTCTTTCATTTTATCCGCTTCTAACTTTCCAAATAATTAGATATTTTCGGGTTTATTACACTAAAGCGGAATAACTAATGCGAGCGCTATGCGACGTTTACACTAAAACGACACTTTGTTTGTATTATTTGCTTATCCCCGACATTCAAACAGAATAATTATGAGTGCTTTTATTTTTGTTGTAAGTTTATTAGTCTAAAACCGGCGTGTTCTATTTATTAAATGACAGTATGCAATGCTACAATATAGTCCTGCTCGGTGCAAAAACTGGTGCATGAAGTGAATTTTGAATTTTGCGTATAGCGTTGTGAATTTACTTGCAAGTAAAAATTTATGTATTTTACCTAGAAGGCATGATGTGCATACTCCTAGTGTATATTATCCAGACCTCAGAAGTATGATTTAAAAATAAATAAAAATATCTGAAAATAGCCTAAACTGAATATTTTCATAACGATTCCGTTATTAAATCTTTTTTGATTAAAAGAATTAAAACTTTTACAGTGCATGTTAAGTACTCGTGCAGTTACCGGGAGTGGTGTGGATTGCTCCTTCATCAAGGGTAGGCTGTAGGACTTCAGGTATTGGTTATATTTATTCGTCATGCTATCATCAGTGGCGTGCAGCACATAAAGTTTGAAAACCTGTTCCCACCCTTAGAAAAAACGAACCATAAAATTAAATTAAAAGGTAGCTAATGAAAAAATACGACGAATTTCTGATCAAAATGCATTTTTAAGTTAGTTTGGTGAAGAATTTATATTTATGCTCATTTATTCAGTTGGTCAAAACAGTCAGCGAAAGATGATAATACAATTTATATTTTGAAACATTTAATGCGCGATTCACAGCTGAACTTGAAAAAATACACACAGCCTATCTTTGGTCATAGGCAAATGCTCGCCAATGGCCATCATTATAAAAGGACTAGGCGCTCAAGGCAGATTGCAAATAAATATTAGAGATATGCCAAGCAGAAACAATTTCTAACAATAGAATGCAATGTGACGAAATAAGAAATTTATCGAAAAAAACTTATTTTTTCTGAAATATAGACATGAAGAAAGATGGGCACAGCTTTTCAGCTATTATGGGCTGCACGCCACTGGTTACCGGTATACTTAAAGCATGATGTATTCTTTGATTAATAGCAAGTGGTTAGTGACAAGTGTTAATTTAACTGTTTAGTAAGTAATATTATATATATATTTAATATTATTGGCACGATCAAGTGAATCAAATACTTGAGTCGGGCCATGTCAGAAGTCGGAATAATAGAAGAGAATATATGAGACGATGTATGAATGTGAATGAAGCAAGAAGTGTATGCCAATATCGAGTTGTTTGGCGTTCCGTCCTCTCTGCCTACCTCTGCGGGGAAACGGCGTGATGGTTAGTTAGTTAGTTAGTTATTTAATATTATTATTTTTGGTATTAATCCCGATGAAGAAAGCATCGCTTTCGAAACATGTAGATATCTTTATATCAATAAAGTGATGGATACAACGTATATTATTTAATTTATTTATTGTTTAGTAAGTGTTTTGAGTATACGATTATCACTTACTCTACGAGCCCGCACTTGCTACTAATCATGAAGTAGAAAATCTGTGTAAAGCTATAAATTGGTCTAAAGCTTTTAGGTCATTACTACATTCACTCACCACGTCATTTAATCATGACCTATGAAGCTTTCGTACATTAATTTTGAATATCATTTTATAAAAAAAAAAAACAATATGCTATATTATAGGTTTTTTAATTTTTAAATATTCGATTATAATTTATTTTTTTTGGGTTTATATGTGTTTTTTCGTTCCTTTAATACACCAAACAGTCCGAATTTTCAATTTTCTACATGTGAATATTAAATAAATAATATTAAAAAATTTGCTAAATAAAAGTAATACGGAAGTGAATGACAAAGAGGGTAAATGGGTAAAGGGTAGAATACGTAAGCACATAAACAATTTATTATTGGCACCTGTAGTGCTTGTAGTGCCGATGAAAAACTGATTTGGTATTTAATATTGACTGTTTTTAACAGTAAGCACCCGAAAATACACGCTTTGTAGGTTGCTAACTCAAAAAATACTACAAATGATTTTATGTAAATTCTACACGGGTAATTAGAAAAAAATTATTAGCTTTCAAAAGACTGTTCAAAATATAATCTTTTAAATTTGGTAAGAAATACGTCGAAGAATTTTAGGTAAAAAGTTAAAAATCGCTTTATTAGTTTTCAAACTGCATCTATTTTCTGACCTTTTCCGATGTATTTCATGGAATTTAAAGATTACAGTTTGAGACCTTATTCATTGTCCTATCTACCCGTATAGAATGTCCAGATAAATAATGTGTGGTATTGCTTGAGTAAGCATTGGCGACCTGCAAAGTATGTTTAGGTACATGTTTGAGTGCTGGCCCTTAAATAAAGTTCAACCTTTTTTTACTAACTAAACTTTTTAAAACTGCGTCGTAACGTACTCACTGTTACATAAAAATATGCAACAAGTGTATTGCACCTTTTATTGCATTGAAGCAATATTTGGCTGTCATATTGTTAGTGTTTGAGATACATTATCTATGGTTTTGTGTTGTTTAGATTGGTAACCTTAAGAGGAACTTTCCTGTTAGGTCGAGGAGCAGGAGGAGACCATTCTTTGGACAGGCACTGGCGGCTTCGGGCCGTTTAGCCGTTAGCGACCGTGTGACGAATCAACATTATTACACGTTTATATAAAAACATGATAACTTCCGCCAACATCATTCTCCAAGATGGAAGAATTCTACATCGGGGAGGAATGACGCCCCGTGATGAGGCCCGATGGTAACTTGATCATCCCCCGCTACGTCATACATGAACCTGTCGCCTTGTGATGATGCTTGATGCTACCTTGACCATCCTTTGCTTTACCTGTTTGCCTCACCAGACGTGCCCTGCAGATCATCTACGGACCTGACGTCCCGTGATGGCCTCCGTTGACCTCTGGGTCATTCTCGTAGACGATTCGTCGCCACAGCACGTGGTCACGAACCTCACATACAACGAAAAGCCGGTAAACCCTCTTAACATTATTTCAATAGTAAGCCCTTCTTAACTTTAGTAGGATAAATCAGGTGAGATCATAAAACTGTGGTTCCTTCTAAAGTAATCTTATGATAACCAGAGTAAGATTCGCCGTCCCTAGTGGGTCTAATATGACCTGAGATTATTTGTCTCGATGCTCAAATTGTACAATATCTAGAGACGATTGTAATGGCGCCTGCTATTAAATACATCAATATTGAGGTGAATATTTGCCGATCAGCAGGAATAAGGTAAGTGTAACCTAGAAACCAACTACGTAATCACCTTGTAACAATACATTATAAAAACAGCAAACCTTGAATATTTTGATGCATGTAATTACACGTGTAAACTTACGTGCCTCATAGTATGATTAATGCATTCACTGCACCAAGTTAACTCATGTTTAATGCATATCATATTCTGGCATTTGAAACAGACTTTGGTTGCTGTTATTATTCATCTATTACTTTCGTGATCCTCCAAACAATTACGGCACCGCCACGCGATGGCGCTGTAAAGTTTAAATTCAATTTAAAACGGATGCAATCAAAAGTAAAAACTCCAGGGAAGAGAACAATTAGCCTACTTTATTGTAAGCTTGAAGCTCGATAGTGTAACTTTATCTTCCACGAAGTAAACCCCAATGTTGAATTAGATTCATTCTCAGACTTACTTGGAATTGGTGAAGATTTTATAAAAAGGGCATATCAGAGGAGGTAGTCAGTCGATTTGAAAAATAACGTTTTTGTTTTATTGTAATTACGAAATGCAATGCCGTACGGAAAAGTTTTTATTTCTGCATGGAGTCGATATTATAGTCCCATATTCTATTAACGGCTTTGTTTTAAATGTTTGTATCTTAACCATGAAACAGCAAAATCTTTCGAACCATGAGCTCTGTTGTCACTAAATTAGCACAGCCTTTTCTGCATGATATTTTTGACGTCTACGAGAAACGGGAGTATTTTCAGATCGCAATGTTATTTTTATCATGGGATGTAAAGCTTTGAAATAGTCATTTAACTGTTATCAAATATGATAAAACGCCAATTTTTTCATGTGATTTTATAAAATCAAAGGGTAAAGCTTGTGTATATATACATAAAATCTAATTTTTTTTTTTCTGAAAAGAGGTAAGTGATCATCATGTTAATTTTTACTAATTGGTAAAATATTGATGATGATTAAATAATGTCAAAACAAATATCGTCAAAGCCTAAATGTATGAAGAATTCTGAGTGTGTAATGTTTTGCTTTCGGGTTGCTCAGCGCCGAATATTAAAACGAAGCTCTTCCCCAAATTAAATAAACAGCAATCAGCTCATGAGCGTTTGCGATCCTATAGGAATAGCGTTAATTAAAAATCCACGAATGGCTTGCGATTGATTTTTGAGCAGAGCACGGAACAAAGGTGAGGGTAGGTGGGGTTGGGTGGAGTGAGTGGAGTGAGTTTTCGTTCTGGTGGGCGGAGAGGGAGGCTCTTTATGTCCGGGAGTCGCAATGCGCTACGCCTGAATTAAAGCTTCTAATAATTCCTTTATTAAAAGAAAACAATTCATCCTTTGTAATGCCTAATTCGAGAGCCCCGAGAGTGTTTTTACACCCTCTTGATTTTGTAGCCCTTTCTTAAGCGGCGTGGAATCGCATCGATAAAGCCTATCCAGAAATAAAATATTTTCTACATTCCAAAGAAAGAACAGCCGTCATACATTCAAATGTATGACGAAGTAGAATGCATTCAAGTTCTTTCGTTCCAGCAAGAATTTGACTGAGGAAGTGATAATTATCTTTCATGCTCAATAAAAATAAGTTGACATGAAAGATGCAAAAAATATAGCAATTGACGCATCATGCACCACAGTAGTTGTTTATTTGCAAATATAACCCACTTCTATAGTTATATATTCCACGGGATGAGTGATACTACTTCATCTGGGTTGCTATCAAATTTTAAAATTATTGTTAAAATATCAAACCAGACACTCACAAATGTTCAATTTCTGTTAAAAAAGTTGAGTTTTTTAAGGCCAAAAACTTAAAAATTAAAATATCGAGGTCGTTGAAAACATCTTGTTAACCAGGAATTTTTGTTTATGACGAGCAAAGTGGAATGTATGTTTTTACCAATAATCGTCACGTGTTCCATTCCTCTTCCACATATGTTTTCGCAATTCCCAACACCCTAAATCACACTAAATTCGTTCCTTTGGGAATATTATTTTCTCTTTTGTTGCCTTCCAAGAGCCAAGAACCAGCCTCAATGCTTTTCATTTCCTTTCCAGTACCATTCTTATATTCCATTTTAAAAACCCATTAAGGTGACCCAAAGAATGTCAGTTATTCATATCATTTTCCAGGAAGGTCCTCTCGGTCCATCGCTTAAATAATGCACTGTACAGGTGAACCTACAATTTTACTGAATGGTTTAAAAGTGCCGTCCAGGTTATGAAAAGAGTTTGACATAATTCATAGTATCAACATTGTTTACGTAATAAATTATTACGTTGTCAACGTTGATAACCTCGAAAATATGAATTAATACCTACGACGATGATTTTTAGTGTTTTTTATAATTTCTTCAAACGATTCTCATTACTTTGTGGCGTCATTATTAACAAATTAAATAAAAAATATTTACTTAGTATTCGCCACTTTATAAATATACATTGTTATCTACATGTTTGAAAGCGATGCTTTCATCCTTAGGATTTTGTATTCGTATATTCCTGACCATGAAAGCATTGCTTTCGAAACATGTGTAGATAGATACCAATGAATATTTATAAAGTGGCGAATAGTAAGTATATTTTAAAATTAATTTATTTTTATTGTTTTTATTTATATGCTGACTAATCAAAGTAAACATAATTTCTTATCACTTTACAGTATTTATGACCCCTGGCAAAATTAGTTTAAAGAACATTTTAACATTGGCTTGAGTGTCATCCAATATCTTTTAGCTATTTATTTATCATAACCATAATATAGTGGTAGATTTTCCTTTGTAACTTTCCAAAATTTATATATTAATGGTTTCTTTTATACTGTTCACAACAGTTCTAGTGGTGATGTAAACTTTTATTGATAATGTAAAGAATGAAGGAGGCTTGTACGTAATATGATTGATGATTGTTTTTTAAATAACACCTGTGCAATACTAAAAAAATACGTTTCTATACTGTAATAATGTCAACATGTCCTCGGAGTCCACTAATAGGTTGTAATTACAACATAAAATAGATTACTCCGAAGGCTTTATTGCCCGAAAATTTAATGAGTCAAGTTGATTTATCTTTACATGTTCTCCCGTATATTTGAAATTGAACACATTACGAGTAAAAAAAACCAACCCCTCTCTAACATAAATAAATACGTTCCTACCTCCCCACATGCTATGAAAGTACGTTCCCTTTATTCCTTCGTCACGCAAGTGGAAATGGGAAAACGCTTCTGTCCCGTGTTCCCCCGGGACTCTCGAATTTATTTTGATTGGATTGATTGAAATGAGGCAGCGGAAGATCGAAGATTGAGTGTGACATTTTCATGGGCTTACCGCGAACAAATTAAGACAAATTGGTGTTATTTGTCCAGACGTTAGTCACGAAGTCGGGATATGATGAAAACTTTTTACATGTATGTACATCTTAAAACAATAATTCGATCAACTGCAACAAAATCATTTTAGAACTCAAGTAGAAATCGTGAAAGGTATCGTTAGATATACATACGTAGCAGTCGAATAATTATATCAATGGTATAATTATGTAGGTATTATTTTTAAGTAGCGTGCAGCCACTTTTTGTTAAAATCCTCAACAATATTATTTTCATTATTGTGTATGCTGTATTCCGCTATTACTTAAGATTTTGTAACAATGGTTTGACTAGTTATATTATGTATCATTTTTGTGTCTCTTATTTCTCTTACTTCTATTTGTATTGTGCTCGTTTTTATAATTATATGTACCTATTATATATCCTGAGTTTTTGTACTTAACTGGGTGGTTCACACAGCAGTTAAAAGATCCATAAAAACCTAATGTAAATAAATCTCAATATCAGATGATTATGAAATTTTCTTCCTTTGTTATTAGATTTTCCAAAACTGGAAGAATATTATATATTCATATACGGAAATTTTCTAAAACAATGTACATATTAATTTACCGGAAACTTCATTGGTAACGCAATACTAGAGAAAATAATTAAATAAATATTTTTTATAAAATTGTTTGCTTTCCCGAACAAATTCAAATTAATAAAAAAAAACTGTTTTACAAAACGATTTTTGCATGGACAGGCGCTCAACGTGACAGGAAATGCTTCTTTCATAGTCAAATGTATATAGCAATGTGACGAGCGACGTATTCTAAGCATCTATAACATGTATTTTGGCGCTCTCGCAGCAGCCGGCAGCTTTTTATAAGCGCTCCAGTTTATCTGGGAAATATTGCTTAGTTCTTAATTTTTAGGGTGTTAAAATAGCGTAAAATAACCGTAATAACTTATAGGTTACATTTATAAAAATCATATAATTTTAGTGTGGCCGTTTCGGGCTTAAATCAAGTTTATAATAAAAAATCAAATAAAAACCCAAACATTTTAAGTTCAAATCTGTCATTTTGTTCTAAATTAACCCAAAAGCATCGGTCATCGGTCGCCACATGTGCTTGTTTAAAGACCTTTGCCTGTTAAAAGCCTAGGGAAGTGTCCAAAGTTAATGGTTGATTTACAATGTTATTCTTTGAACTATGGTGATTGTAAACAATATCGTTTACGACCGGGTTGCACGACGCAAACTTAATAGTGAATGTGTTATTTTGGACCATTTAATAGCTGCAAAAAGATATCGTTCTATAACCTTGAACGTTGTACCACAATCGCAACCCGTAAAATTAGATTTCGTGGCTGCCGAGAAAGGCGCAATAGGAAAAGACATTTGACGAGAAGATCTTCTGCTGTCACGGCGACCTGAGTTCTGACCTCCAGTCTACAGAGCAGATCCGGTGCATCATGCGGCCCACGGACGTGCCCGACCAGTCTGCTCTGCGACCTGCTGTGGTCCGACCCCGACAAGGACACCACCGGCTGGGGCGAGAAATGGACGACACGCTGGTGTGCTCTTTCCAGATCCTGAAGCCGGCCGACAAGCGCTACCTGGCGTACGGGCAGACCAACACCAAGCGTCCCGTCAGGCCGCCCAGGGGCGTCACCAACAAAGACAAAGAAAATTGGATATGGATATGGATCAGTTCCCCCGGCCCCCGTCCTCACCGCCGCCCAACTTCACATAACTCCTATCATTTTTATTAGCGTTTTGCAATATATCGTAAGGAATAAATACAGTTAGCATTTTTTTTTCTCTCAATTTAACATGTATGAAAACTTAGATCAAGCCGTATTTAGTTTTGATAATTTAACTGCATCTCTTTATATGGTCTATAAATAATGTGTAATGATAGCCTGTCCAAAAAAAAAAAAATGTAATAGATGTAATATAGGAATAATGTAAGAATAGGAAGTAAGATTTGTACAGCGCCCTTGAGGTGATTTTTCACAAAAACGGCGCTATAAAAATCATCCGATTATTATTATTATTATTATGTACGGGTAGTTGAACATAATTCAATAAAAACATCCCTTATGGCCAAGTGCTGACGGCATAG
Source organism: Halesus radiatus (assembly GCA_022606495.2). Lineage (NCBI taxonomy): Eukaryota > Metazoa > Arthropoda > Insecta > Trichoptera > Limnephilidae > Halesus > Halesus radiatus. Next base: position 222,740 of record JAHDVE020008485.1, on the reverse strand, counting down.
TATAAGTGGGAACAAATCGCATGCAGAGCCTGGTACTTAAGGTACTTACCCTACTATAGCACTTTGCCAGTAAGGGTGACTTCGCCACGAAAAATTCCAATAGGAAAATGAACAATAGCTTTAATCGATAAAACGTATGGTAGGGTGTTGACTAGCTGATTTAAATCAAATCACAATTCAAATCTATCCTCATTACTAAATTACACATCGAAATATTTACTTGCCTAATTTCTAGAGGTGGTCGGTCAATGTAAGAATTGACTCCAATACTTGCCTTTCTTTTATGCAATTTTTTTTCAAAGTGTAAACGATTTAAACATAATACATTTTAAACTAGAGGTACCCAACGAGGGTGATATCACCGCCGAAGGGGCGTTGGGGTGATCCAAGGGGGGGGGCGGTGATGGCCTCAAGGCCAAATGGGGTCGGTAAAGAGCTACGAGGGGGCGGTGAAGGACTGAAATGGGGGGCGAGTGCAACAAAAATATTTTTAATAAATTTTCCATATGAATTCAAATTGGTCGTAGTTACATCGTTGAATGAATCATGCAACAGAATGAAGTGTTTAATTATTCTGTTGATTTATAGATGGATTATATTTACTTTTGTAATTTTCTTTACGGTGTCATAACACCTAAGCACGTTTGCGGGACCTGTTGTCATGTGAAAAATAATGTTCTACATAATATGATATATAAAATGCGCATATAAAGATTTATCAAGAGCTGAAAGATATCATAATGGAGAACAGCGGTGATGAAAAAAATCGTGTTGTGGTATAGAGTCCACCGCGGACACAGTGAATATACTGGTATGTTTAGATGTAATAGCATTGTTGAGCAAGTTACGTAGTGTTTATGAACAAATTAAACCGCACACTATTCTTTTTTTAAATTTATCTTATCGGCATGTTAAAGAAAAACCTTCACAGCATTTTTTAAGGAATTCAAGTTTTTAAAGGTTTTTGTAAAACATGCGCAGAACGGTCAGAAATGTGTAATATTTCTGATTTTATTTTGATAAATGCTAAGCCCGTGCAAATAAAAAAAAATGAAATAATATTTTTCTCTTTAAAAACAACATGTTTATCGTATGGAAAAATAATATTATCGTTATGTTGAATTAATAAATAACAACTCTCCGACGTCCCTCTCCCCGTTAATTCAATTCATTGGAATTTTGAAACCGTTGTCTACTAATTGAACAGAAATCCAACAAATTATTGATACCCTCCGATATACATTAAGCAGATAGACATTACACAGGTCGATAGTACTCGTATTTCGTGTAGTGGCTTGTTTGGCAAAGGTAAGGTTAGCAATTATTCATCCTCAATACTCGGGATCATTGAGCCATTATATATTGGATAATTTATTAACTCGGCGAGAAAACGAATAAACATTTAATGATTAACCCTATTCTGGGCATACAACAGAGAACGATGTGTCATTTTTCCATTGAGGAGGGCTGGTTATTCCCATGTTGAAGGTACATTATGCTAGTGATGTGCAATATATAGATATTCATTTCAAAATAATCGATTAGTCATTCTACTGAAATAGTAGAAATAATCGAAACATTAAAAAAATATATCGCAAAAGATACGACAGAAATATTCCAATTTTACAGATCTTCGTCGTCGTTTTACATGTGTAAATATGTTAGTTTACATTTCTTACAAAAAATGTAAAGAAGCATCCTATACAAACAACAGTGCTACGCAAGCGTGTAGAAACAAATATAATATTTAAATATATAAAAATAAATGTGAAAAGTTGGCATTTCTTCTCAATTTTCTCAAACATATACCGCTGATACATAACCATTAGGGTACTTGTTTTACTCTAATTGTTTTTTAACCATTTGTTATTGTTGTATCAACGAATACGAGTGATTCTTCTAATTTGTTTTTTTCCGAAACGTACATTTCGAGTAAACACGTGTTTCGAAAGCTCCCATCACTACACTGTACATGGATATACCATGTTCACACAGTATGTAACTATAACTGACTCTACGACCTCGCAAGTTATACTAGGTAATCTATTTTTACCGTTGCTGTTGTTCAACGGTTGGGTATTAATGTAGAGAAATTATTCTGGCTTGTTAGCAAGCAGGTATAAGTTGATGACAACTCTCATTACGATATGGATATTACGAAAATGTGCTCTACATGTTGACACTACACATCAATATTACCCGTGATACGTTGTGTGTTTAAAAAAACACATTTTTGATGAAAATTACTACCTTGTGTTTTAGTTATTTATTATTTTTTTCGTATTTATTTATTTGATTTGTTTTAGATTTATTATTATTTTTAATCTTTGTTGATTTAAAATAATTTTTTTTTATGAATTAAACACAAAAGTAAATTAATAGTTACGTTTTATACTATATTATTATTTTATACTGTTTTATACTTTGTGGTTATCTACTATAATCAAATAAAACAAACAAACTTTGTTTTAACCCCATTTATTATTACTATTATTATTATTACATAGGCGAACAAGGGCGAAAAATTTTATACATTAATAATTTTTCAGTTCAATGCTCCGAAAATCTCCCTTCTAATGAATAGTCTTGATTTTTTTTTCTGGGAAAACTAAAGAATAATAAAGACCATAAATTAATCCACTTCGGTATGTAAAAACTAAATTGTAACGACTGTTCCTCATTTTATATTTGAAAAACAAGCCGTAATTTCGACATTAGAATAAAAGAACATATAAGATATCTTAAGAATGATAATTTTACCGAAATCGCTAATCACATTATTTCAAACAATTATAGTTTTGATAAAAATATTCTTCACATTAATAGTGAAGTAAACCCTTAGATAATTTAAATGACTTGGAAATTAAGAAATTCCTGATTAATAATTAGTCTATTATTAACGATCAAAAAATCTTTCTTACAGCCCAATTTTAAATATGTTTCCTTTAATCCCTCCCTCAATCACTCTCTTCCCCCACTCTTTACTAATCCCTAGTCACTCCCCCACCCCCACTGTGAAACTTGTTATGTATGTTCTGCCATAATTTTGTAATATTGTTTAGTATATACATTGCCCTGACGACGGAACGGTTATTCCGAAACCGGTAGGCGTGAAAAATAAATGTGGTTAAAATAAAGTTTGATTGTTTCATTTGATTAATTGTGTTTTAGTTCACTGAACAAAAATTGTTCTTTGATTCAAGTACAAATTTGTCTTTTCTTCTGATTTAAATTTCCAATCGAAATTTCCACGAAGGCCCTATCGCTCTTTTAACCCAATTGATTTGACCATTACAATAATTCACCCATAAAACCAATTCAATTATCTTTCTTATATTCTCTAAAAATGAACAAAAACAATGTTTTTATTTGTTTGTATTATATTATTATGGAAAACTTACGAAACGTTCAATTAATCATAGAATCTGATCTGTTTGGCTTACTTTGCTCCTTACGAAACGAGAACTAAGACTATCCTAGAAATGTGTTCCAGTAAAATCAGTCTCTAAAAGTCAATCAATAAATTTATAAATTTCCCGAAATCCGAGATATAAAAGGCTCAATTGAATGTCCGGGTGGTTCATTTGTGGATTATGAAATGCCATCGGTTAAGCAAGGGGTAAAGCATTTCAGATCGCGATTGCCGCAACAATATTTTAAGGGCTGGAAAAAAAATTGAGAAGGTCGTGATAAAGCATACCAAAGTGCTGAGCGATTTAAATAGAATAAAATAAATGTTCAAACGGTTTGTCACGACTGACCGATTGAGGTGTATACCAGGGTGCCTCCAGAGTTCTTGGAAGAGATCAATCATTTTTTTTTTCAGAATCACCGTAAGTAATTACAACCCCCTTCAATGCGGCAATTTAAAAATTCGCTAAGAATTCGTACCACTATACAGGTACCGAATTCCTCCCGGGCCGTCAGCCGCCTCACGCGATATTCCAATCGGAAGAAATTTTTGTCGATCATTAACTCGATCGCATTATTTGCTCGCATAAGGGCGGAGGGAACAATTTAGTCCTGGGTATATGCGGTGCTAATGCAAAATCCTTGTAGCCGGAGAAAATAGATGAAATAGGAAATGATTTTTGAGTATGGATATGAACACCATCAGCATGAAACATGACATATTGTAAATAAACTCTTAGAGAGCCGGTGACAAGAATGTTTGTAAGATAGAGTAGAATATAAAACATGTACAAAGAACAAAAATAATCAAAAATTTAATGGCTTATTATTAATTTATTTTTTTATAGTCTCATAAAACATTGGTGTAAATAATGGTTTTCCGATATTGCAGATGTATAATACATTACAGTGAATGAGAAACGGTAAAAAAATATACTAGTATTAGGAATAACAAATAGTAGAACAAGTGTGCGAGGTTGAGTGGAAAAGTACGAAACGTTAAGGGGGTAGTTGTACAACTATTTTGTGACATCTTTTGAGATAGTCCCTAAACTGTCTGTGAGTGACATTGAACATGTCAACGGTAAATGCGGCATCGTTGAGCAGTTGAGTCGCTCTGCTGATTGCCGTAAATTTCTAGTAAGCTGAAGTTCTCGCTTTCGGAGCATAAGCAATAAGATGTGGGATCACCCAAGAGTACATAGATTAATAAAAATTGGCTTGCTATAGTTTTGCTAGTTTTTTGGCTATGTATCTAAGGATTAAGATTGGAGTATGAACATACGGCCTATTAATATAAACCTACTTCTCAACCCCTTAAAGCAATTCAAATTACAATAACTCTTGAATACATAGTGCCAGTGATTTTCAATAAATTTAATGAAAGCTATAAATTGGAGGAAAGTGAGAGACTTTGCGTGAAATCGATGAAGTTATGGATTTTAAATGAGCAATCTATGTATCTTTAAATTTTTATCTTTGTATCTTTAAATTTTTATCTATGTATACTTAATGGTTAAGTTAATGTGTCTATAATGTTAACGTCAAATGTAAGTACCTATTTTATTTAAGATTAATATATATTTATTAAACCAAAAAGAAAAAGAAATGTTTGTATGTATTACTATTACTATTAGGACTAATTAATCTTTGTAGAACCTGCAGACAAGCTGTCATGTGACCACTTTGCAGGACTACATATTTTGCTCCTTTCTTTATTTTACCATGCATGTATTTATGTTCTTTGGATGAATAAATAATTAAGAAAAAAAAAAAAAATAACCAGTAATGCGGTCGACAAAATCGACGTCAAATCTTAAACATGTGTTTGTGTTTTTAACGATTGTTTTCCTGACACAATTCCACCGTAGGTACTTCAATGAAATTTCAGAAGCCCTCGTTGAAAAATTGTTGAAAAATTATGAAAAAAATATTTTGACTATATTTTGTATGCATTAACTACAATATTTTTATATGTATATTTTAGGTGCAGCTCAAGATAATGCCCCTTCATTAATTGTAGTTCAGGGAAACCAAAAGTCTGAACAGACGAACACCCATGATGTAGGAAGAAATTAAATTTTTAGGTTAGCATTTTATTTCAATACTGGCACGACTGTAATTAGGTAAGCGTCGTCAAATTTTCAGTAGGTGATCCCCATTAGATAACACTCTTCTGAATTTCACGAAGATTTTGGTAGAACCAATAATCCGTAATAAGCGCAAAGGCCGCCCGTTAAAAGCTAAGAAGCTCCAAGCCTTTTTAAAATTGAAGATATCGGGATAAAAAAATATTAAAATCGTCCAATGTGAATTCATAAAGGTTACAGAAAACGTTTCTCATCAAGTTGGTGGAAGCAAAAAAATAGCAATGGTATAAACGTATACTTGAAATATTAAAAAATATATTTCAAGAGAGCTCATTCAAGGATGAAGAAGAGGAAACATGATTTTTTTTTCGATGAATTCACTAAACTATAATCCTTCTAAATGTTTAGTGAAAAGGAAAAAAAATATATGAAAGGAATCCTCAGCACGGGAAATCTCAGTGAGGATATCATTATTTTTTGATTTGTTATATAAAAAAAAAAAAAAACTATAAAATTATAATTTTTAATCCAGTCTTCTTTGATCTACATATGTAGAACATCTTTGTAATAAGGCTTAAAGTCGGTACTAAGAATTACACACTTTGTAGTCTGTTACCACAAGCAATACTGAAATATGTAAATTATAAACGGGCAGTTAGGAGGTTTCCAATTTTAAACTGTAAGCTTTTATGTTCTATATAAAATACATACTGGATCGTTAGGTAAAACGTTCAAAAAGGCCATGTCTGGTTTTAAAATTGGACCTTTTTGGACATTTTAGTATCTATTTCACATAAGAATAATACAGTTCAAGCATTTTAACAGGAAACGTTAGACATTTTTCTATCCGTAAACAATTATTTACAGAAAAATAATTTTTAGTATTACCTGTATGAGACATTTGGAAATCTTAGTGTTTGAACACCAATTTGAGTGCGTAAGTAATTTTTGGAATTCATAATGGTTAATTTACAAGTAGGTTTTTTTTCTTTTAAAGAAGGACAAACATTCCCGGGTTACGAATAACCTGGCAATATTTGAAAATCTCTTACTATCATCATTAAGAGCGGAAGATATTGCATGTGCAACGAATTAAAAAAAATCAAGCCGACTAATAGAACTTACGATGCCGGGGTTGGGAAGTTGACGCATTGCCAACTCAGCCATTGACCGGGCAGTCATCCCACAACAATTTCTAAAATGCTTAAACGTAATGCTTACAATAAAGAACTCACTTTTTGAAAAGTGCGACTAGGTCAGCTTCTAAGAATGAATTGGCATTTGAATGAATGTTGCAATAAAAAAAAAAAACACCAGGTGTTTTATTGGAAAACTCGATTTATTGGGATAATTAAATCATTCGCTAGAAGAGCTCTTAGATAGGCTACAAAAACACTAGTGTTGATTGAAAGTGGATAAATGAATTAGTTTGTCCAAACATAATACATAAGTACTGTACCTGCTACCTGTGTTAGATGAATATCGGGACACACTACTGGAGCTCCTGCGTTGTAATAAATTAATTACGTAACGAAGATGAAATTTGGCAAGTTTCAAGTAAGATAAGTACGAACGTGAAAGTACTCACGTAAGTCGAATTAATTTAGAGAATGTTCAGGGATGATAAAATCATGAATATGAGTGCCTTTTCGTATCAAGCCAATTAAAATATTATAAACTCTCGGATGAGATGAGCACATAACATTTTTCTTACCTTTATTTATGAATTGGCGACCCCTCTTGAATGCGAAAGCAGTATAGAACTTAGTGGATTAAATTACGGTGGTTTTTTCGCCGTTATTGAGTTAGTAAAAGATTCCTAAATTGCCCCCGTTTGCCTTATTTGTATGGCAAAAACGTATCACACCTCGCACCCTCCCTGCATACGGTCAGTTGTTTTTTCAGGAAGTTTCCTTTATTGGGGTCAAAGCTTCCCCACTCGGGACTGACGCTTCTGATCAAATCAAATAACCTTTAAGGGACATCGAGCTCCCGGCGGCTAGCATCAACTAGAAGTGAAATCAAAGGGTTCGTTCTCCTTCTAAAGAATTCCAGAAAGGGTCTACTGACCTGAGACGCATTACGTGAATTTAATCATTCAAACCTTCCTTTTATTAGCTTTTGGTGTCTTGCAAAGAATGTGAAAGAAATTCTTTATCTGAATAACTCCTTCCCGTTTGCGCTGGTAAATGGGTGATCATTTATTATATGATCTCATTTACCGATCACCGAGTTTTCGCTGTTTTTCCAAAGCCCGGCGAAATACTTACAAGTTTTGTGACATATATGATATATTGTTTAAATGTACCTGTTGGTTTTGTAAAAATACAACGTTTAAACCAATTAAATAATTAATTCCGTATTTATTCACGAAATACACGGTAGGTAGGTACATAACATTTAGGATAATTGTGTCTCCAATTATACAGGTAATTAATGGACTGTTCTGTGGATATTATTACAAAACATAACATACAGGTATCTCATTACATTATCATATTGGCTTTGTAGTTTCCTTGTACAATGGAATTGAGGAATTAATTCGATCGAAAATAGACTTTCAATAAAACAAAAACAAAAAAATTATTTTACATATAAAGAAGTTTAAGAAAAGCGAATTAATATTGCTCTGTAATCACTTAGCTCTCAATCACAATAATAAAAATGAGGTAATGTTAAAATCTTCCTTATGAACAATTAATACTCTTTAATAGATTCCCCTTTGGGCTGTCGCTATTCGCCTTTGATCCTTTTCTTTATCACCCATTGTTTTACCTTGTTATTTGGTGACAGTTCTGAAAACAGGAAAATGTAGTTCGAGGATGTGTTGCAAAGTTCTAACGACAATCATTTGGCGATGCTGAGTGGGGTGAGTAGAGGCTGAGAGTAGGAGGGACGGGGCTGACACGACCGACCGCATGTCCAGAACAGGGGAGGAAATTAAGATGAGAGCAGATTGAAAAGGGCGACACGTGGATTAGATCCACCAGCTTGGAAAATCGCTCATGTTTTGCGGTCGTTTAGGAAAACTTTTTCATTTCCTTCTAGGTAGTGTTCACGGGTCGCAAGTATTCGGCAGCATGTATAATTTCGCCGCAAAAAGCCGTTAGCGTTTTGTTCGCTAGGTCGGCGATCAGAAGGGTATCTCCATTAAGGCAGTAAGTTCTTCTTAAACGAAAATAAATTTGCGTGTTATATAAATTATAACATTTCGCTAAGTAAATGTATTAATCCCTCGAATCGGATGTTTAAAATTAATTTAATAAATCAGCAGCACAATCAATATCCACTTTTGAATTTAGTTTTACAATAAATCGTGCTAATTAAGAACGTCGTAAATTTTAAATTCAATTAGCAGACCTTTAAACTAACATTCCTGGATGAACTAATAAGACTTCACGGAGAACTAACACTCACGTTTCCACTTTATGTCGAGAGTTTGAATTATTTTAGAACTAAGAGAACACCAAAAACAATTTCATCGCCGGAACCGTTAGATAATATTTGTCTAGCTGGAATGTTCGCAGACGATTTCATTTATCGGAAACTAAATTACGAATGGTCCATTTTCTTAGAAAATTTCAAAGAAATAGTAATATACAGGAACTATTCCAATTAATGTGGGCAATCTCCATTGGCAAGGAAACGATCGGGTTTTCTATTTTATATTGGTCTGCTTTGAGGAAATATTCACGACGTTCATACCACGAGGCATAAATATCTCCTAATGAAATCAGTCGACCGAAATAAACCGATAAAAGCTTTGAAAACTATTATGGAAAACTTTTTAGACATGAGAGCCATCTCTGGAGCATTTATCAGTTTTCGGAAACATACTCACACGTATATATCTAAAGGTGCGTAGGTTTAACTGCCTTCTCATTATTTGAAAAACACACGTCTGTAGGACGGAGTTATCCTTGAGTTTTCCATTTACTGGAGATTAAACGAAAATAATTTTATTTATTTATTTTTATTGAATACTATTAATTATATACAATGGTAACTTATACCCGCTAAGCCACTGCAAGTAGCTTGTCAGCAGGAGTTTTTTTCCACAATATTATATAATACAACAATAAATAACAATTATCATACAAATGTAGGGCAAAAATAGAGGCGCATACATGTTGTGATCTATGTACATAAGTTGGAAAAAAAAAATAAAAAGAAAAAAATAATTGAAACAGCATTACAGTTTTGTTATTGAGATAACACCGATTTAAATAATATTATAAAAATACCAGTATTGTAAAAAATATCAATATAATAAAAATATCAACATTATAAAAATATTAATACACTTAATCAGTAAGGTGCTAGAACTTTTATTCTCGGTGTTAATTTATTATTGGTATGTTTACCTTTCCAAGTAAGCGTAATGAGTAAAAGAAAGGGACGCTTAGATGGTTCGTGCATGTAGAGCGAATGAACGAAGAAAGGAGTGGAAGAAGAATGTATGACGCGAATGTGAATGGAAGAAGAAGCCGGGGACGTCCGAGGAAGACATGGCACGATCAAGTGAATCAAATATTTGAGTCGGGCCATGTCAGAAGTCGGAATAACAGAAGAGAATGTATGAGGCGTTGTATGAATGTGAATGAAGTAAGAAGTGTATGCCAAGATCGAGTTGTTTGGCGGTCCGTCCTCTCTGCCTACCTCTGCGGGGAAACGGCGTGATGGTAGTTATTCTTTCCAATTTTATTAAGCATTTTACTGACGAAAACGATTAAAATTTAACCCAACAGAAAGTTTAGCATTACAGTAAATGAACAGAGTTACAGAAAGTAATTACTTAAGGGTCCTAAATATTACCCCTAATTAAAGTGTAAATAAAAGTCCGAAGGCAAAGGTATCTTATAATTGGTATTTAAATGAGTTACGACACATGTGGGATTTATAGCACATTAAATGCAGATAAGAGTGACCAAGTATTTACAAAAACGTTGAATACATATTAAACATTCGTATTTTGTGCATAATTCTTTGTATTACTAAAAACTATTGAAATTTACTCTGCGATGTTTTAATAGTTTATAAATTTGTAAACTATAATGTGCAACGTTTTAAAATTATAACATAATAAAGCCTTTGAAAATATAAGCGACTCGGGATTCCTTTGTCACATTGGAACCTTTTGCATTGTGACATGAAAATAAGTCGGAAGCAATGCTGACTCCTATGAACCTTTAGTTATTTACGTTTCCAGGTAGGTGTAGACATAAACTTGTATACCTCTGTCTACCTCTTGTATATCTCTCTCCAGTTTGTATACCCCTAGTCTGTCGGCAGAGAAGAGTCTTTTCTGGAAGGAGAACTATTTTTGGAACCAGAGAGGATTTTTTATCATAGCCTTTGAGGCTCTTTTCTGTAACTATGTATTTGACTAGTTAAAAGTCGGAATAAAAAAATATTATTATTATATATATATTTTTTTTTTTCATATGAAGCGGTAACTTGGTGATGTGACATTATAATTTAAAAAATAAATAATAACTTTGTTTACATCACTTTTATTTATACTTTAGCCGACCGGGTTTCGCTACTACCGTAGCTTCTTCAGGGCAGTATACAACTAAACTATGAACTAAGATGCACATGTGTTATAGATTGATACAAACAGGCTAGAGAAGGGCCAAGGGTGGGAGTTCAGCAGGTACCTGCTGACCGGGAAGGGTATGTACTTTGTTTATTGGGAATAATTTAAGGATTGGACTTTTATTTCAATTTATTTGATTATTTATGAGTCTACTATTAGTGTTTTTGGCTTTCCTTATTTCTAATGCTTCTAAGTTATCTAGTTGAATGCCGGTTACATTTTTATGCAGTAAACTAGTGCCTGTATTTTTATCGAATGTGTGGTCTGTTTCTAAGAGATGTTTAGCAAATTCGGAGAACCCATGATTATTTAGACATCTTAAGTGTTTTTTTACACGGATATTAACATTTCGTGACGTTTTGCCTACATAGAAACATAAGTATTATGTTGGGAGTTGCTTAATTTCGTTAATGATCAGTTCAATCAGATATTTCAATAAGGTAATGTGTCTTGAAACGCCTGTTAAAATGTTGCTTGAGTGATTCTCGAAATTTAAATTAGATTACAGCAAGAATTAAATGAGTGCTACATAGTTATATTTTCTTTTTAGACGGGTTAACAAACGTGGGGATGTTGGGGATACCTTTTTCGCATTTACCCATTTTGGAAGCGAGTCAAATGGCTAAATTCAACCAATATTATACATACTGCTCACCAAAATGTGTGATTAACAAAATAATGGGCATTTAACATAATAACAATCTGAAAGAAAACAAATTAAGTGAGAGAGCTTGGAAATATACACTTTTGGTTGAATTAATTTATTAACAAAACTACACATTCTCCATAATATTGAAACTAAAGACGTTAAAATAAGTTGGCGAGTCATAAAATACCCGTTTTTATCGTCTCCTGCAATTTCGATTATATTTTATAAATTACGGTAAATTAACAATTTATCTGCAGTCGATATTTACATGATGTTCTATTGAATCGGTGATGCATAACCCGCGGTCCGTGAGCCAATTGCGTGCGGCCCGCGGGCCCTTTCCGACAACCCGGGCAATCATTACATGAAAATAAAAAATTTAAATCGATTTTATAAGTAATCTTCCATATTACATTTAATTTTCTAAAAATCTATTTTCCAACACTTAAACTTCGTTTGTCTTGCCTTTAAATATGAATGAAGTTTTTAAACCCCTTGATATTATTTAAGGCCTATTTACTCACTGTGAAGAGCCCCAGAAGAGATTTATAAAAAGAGTGAGAATTAACCAAATATTCATTTAACTAGCTCGGCTTTACGCGTACGCTTAGCGGGCAATAAGCAAGAGAAATTATTACAACACAGGTTTTTGTTGCGAATGTAAAATTCATTCATTACCTTTCTGCAAATAACCCATTTAACTCATTTAGGCCTATTAAACTCATGAAAAAATTAAAAATATTTAATTAAAATATAAAACGCTTTACTAATAATTGTTAAATTTGTTAAGGTTAATATTAAAAACATGGTGAAAAAACAAATTAAAATTATTTTAGTTATGACGGCCTTCATGGTTGAGTGGTTACGATAATCGGCGACGAATCCAGAGGCTGCGGTTTCAAATCCTGGCGCGCGTAAGTAAATTTTATTTGAATAGTTAGTGTTATTTCACAATTTATTATTTAAATTGATGTATTGTGTATTTGTGGCACTTTCCAGAGTGGTAGATACTTTGAGTATCGCCCTGGTGAAAGACAACCACGCAGAATCGAATCGTTCCTTGAAATAGCTTTAGTCGGAACTTCCCCACCTTCCTCCTCCCATCTCCTTCCCTTCCCAGAACCTTCAACCTTACAACATACCCCAATTAAGGATGCTATAGTCTCACTGGCTTCAGATGGTTCCGAGCAGTTGGGTCTCTTGTGCGGTATTCACATAAATAAGTATCAACTAATCGATATAACTCCGCCGATTTCGAAAAGTTTCGTTATACAATATTTAGGACTTTCTTATATCACCGTCTGCAGAAAAAGATTATTGGTGGTAAACATAATATTGACGTGATTTATCTAAAATCCCTCTAGTCTCTAGTCCCTCTTTAAATCTGTCACTTTCAGAAAAAACTTTAAAAATGTTTCTTTCATATTTCTATCATTTTTTAGATGATTTTTAGAAGAAAAAAAATGACGGTTCTTTCATGCAAAATATTCTTAATAGCGTATTTTGTAAGGCATATAAATAATAATAATGGTCAACTTTTTGTAGTGCCGTTTAGTGATAAAATCACCTCAAGTTGGTAGTACTATCTAACTAACCATCACGCCGTTTCCCCGCAGGGGTAGGCAGAGAGGACTGACTGCCAAACAACTCAATCTTGGCATACACTTCTTGCTTCATTCACATTCATACATCGTCTCATACATTCTCTTCTATTATTCCGACTTCTGACATGGCCCGACTCAAGTATTTGATTCACTTGATCGTGCCATGCCTTACTCGGGCGTCCCCGGCTTCTTCTTTCATTCACATTCGCGTCATACATTCTCCTTAGACTCCTTTCTTCGTTCATTCGCTCCACATGTCCAAACCATCTAAGCGTCCCTTTTTTAATCTTACTCATTACGCTTACCTGCATACTAGATGTAGATTATTATTTTATACCTGCGTACTAGATGTAGATTATTTAGAAAATATATATAATAATAATAATAACGTTTTATTATCGTCTTTTTTTAAAACAATATAATAAATAATGATATCCTTACTGGGATTTCCCGTGCTGAGGATTTAATTTACAAAATATTAAATTACATTATATTATAAATGATGAAAAAAATTAAAACAATTGTTGGGTTAGGTGTTTTAAGTGCAGTTGAGTGGTTTCGGTGTTAGTCTCTATTTGGTGTTAATATATTTTCTATTTCAGGTCTACCTATGTAACGTATCCAGTGTTTTATTTGATTTTTAAATTTATTATGGTATTTGTGAATTTTAAAGGATATTGGGATTTTGTTGTAGAGTTTAGTCCCATAGTATAAGTTTTTTTTATCCAAATGTTGTGTTTGTGGTTCCTTGTTGTATGAGTTTTTGACTCTGAGATCTAGCGTTTCTAATCTGTGTGATTGTTTTTATTTCTTGTGTTTTGTATTTATGAATCTAAAGTAGTATTGCTTTAGAGTATATTTATTTTATTGACATAATTTAAGTTTGTTAAAATTTAATCGGTACGAGTTCTTACAGGGACTTTAAGTATAATTTTCATGATGGCTTTTTGTGTTCTAATGAGTACATTTAAAATATTATCATTAATACTGCCCCATCCCATAATACAATTAATAACACATAATAATTTATGCGGCAGTGGTGTACTTACACAAAAACAGCAAGGTAACGGCGGAATGGCATTTTCGCCAAAGTTTGTACATGGCGTTTTTGCAATGTCCTGCAATTTAGATTGATTTTTTGAAATTGTTATATATAATAATATAGAATATTGAAAATTTATATAATATTGACAGGAAAATTTATTTATTTAATACACATTTTAATACAATATTTAGATCGATAAGATGTGTGTTTCCACCATGTCCCACTTCTACATTCTATTAAACAAAGTCTGATTTCATAATTAATTTCGACTGTGTAAGATTAAATTTGTTGTGTCTTAGATAGCTTACATTATATATTTTTGGAAAATCTATAGTGTAAATCTGATAAAGACTTCTTTAAGTGAAAAAAAGTGTCTCATTCATGCAATGGTAACGGAATGGAAAATAATTATACCCGAGTTGATGATATACTCGTACATATTGTATTAATCAATATTTTGCTAAAATGTTGCTTTCATTAACTCACTAATAGAACAAGGAATCTACTGGGTATATAAAAATCTCTTAATTTCCGTTAAAAAATAAAATTATAAATATTCAATTTATTTTTTATAACTTATTGAAGTTTGTAAACCTCATTGTAATATTTATTCATTGAAAAAGATAATATTAACACATCCTAAATTAACCACGAAACCGAAAAAAAACAACAGAAATAAAAAAGATTTCAGTCTTTGCAATCATCATAAGAATAGCAGCCAATAATATGGGATTTATAAAAAATGGAGGATAATATTAACAAGTCTTGAACTTGAAGTATGATATCGGTGTAAATGGCGTAAATTGAACTGGTCTCATTAGTTAAGTTGGTTAAGCGGTTACCCCGGATAGGTAGAGGTCCTGGGTTCGACTCCCAGTGCGATTGAATTTTTTTTAATTTCTGTTGTTTTTTCGGTTTCGTGGTTCATTTGGGATGTGTTTATACTATCTTCTTCAATGATTAAATATTATAAATGTTTGTATATGTTTGAAATTTTGGTAATATTATTTTTTTCACTAAAATTAGGACTAGCAGATTCCTCTTTCATTAGTGACTTAGTTAGAGCAATATTTCAGCAACGTGTTGATTTATACAATATTTTATTACGAATTTGGGCATGATCATTTTCAATTCCGTTACCACGAATTATTTAAAAACACGTACTTACTTTGGCAAAAATACCAGAATACGGTTTGCAGAACATTTAGAGAAGAAATGGTGATCAATTATATTACAGAAATTGGGAATCCGAATATGAATGACCTTTTTTTTATCAAAAGGTATACCAAATATCTAGTACGGATTAGAAGTATTATTTTATTGTTGTTGTTTTAAATTATAAAATAAAGGCCATCAATGAAATCGAATTGTCGCGATTTTAGAGGCAAATTTAGCTTTTATTTAGAGGTTAATGGTAATTAAAAAAAGTACCCAAGTTATTAAAACATAATGACACATAAAATTAAAAAAAAGTGTTAAAATAAGCATTACGATGGGGTTAAATTTAAATAAAAAACGATCAATTTTGTTTGGAACACTAATTTGCTAAATATAATTAAAAATATCGACTCGAAAGAACGTTTTTTAAAGATATTTTTTAATATTTTATTTTATGCAATCATTTTTACATACCAAAAACGACAAATTATTAAACTGCAAATAATTTCTAAACTTGAGCCTAAAATCATGAAAAGTCGATTTATTTAATGGCCTATATTTCATAATTTATATAAAAAATAAATAAAATACTTCTAATTCGTTCTAGACATATACTGTACTGTACTGTAATTTAAAAAAAGATCATTCAGTTTAGGTGGGTATTTTGGCCTCAAATCCAAAATTAAAACATTCCGCGCAGCCGTTCCTCTTAATGACGGACATAAATCAATGAAATTGATTATTAATATAATATATATATATATATATATATAATTTACATATAAATAATATTCTGCAGCAAAAAACAATACAAGTAATATTTTTTTATCATTACATAAGTTAGTCGCAAACGTTTTGGATAATTTGAAATTTAAACCACCCTGTTTTTCATTGGTAAGTAATATTTGAGGAAGAGCATAAATATCAAATATTTAATAAAACGATTAAAATTGTTTTATTTAAACCACTATATAATACAAAAAATAATTAAATAGTGGTTTATATAAAATAATTTTTAAAATTTAATTTAAAATGGTTCCACAAAGTGAATTTGCATTTATTGAAGAAATATTTAATTACGTTAAAAAATAAACACATTTTTGAAAAAAATAGAGAAAAGAAATGTAATCAAAAGGGCACAATTTTTTTGTATTTTTAAATCTACAACGGATTTATTTTATCTACTGATTCTTTAATAATCTTTGTAGGTTTTAAATGAAATCGTCTTAGAGAAAAAAATAATACAATTTCTAAGAAAATCCTTAGAGACGCAAAACATGTTCTTTGCATCAAAATTCTGCTTTTAGGAAGAAAAGAAAAACTACGCTTTAAAGTTCGGTGCGAATGAAAAAGATTATGAAACTTTACTGTTTTGTCAAAGGAACGTATTTTTCTCCGAAAACAGTCAATTCAATTTTTATTTTTATTTTCTTTATAGCCAGAAAATTAAGAAGCTTTTGAAAAAATTTCATAAAGTTAAACCTTTTTTAGTTTCGTCACTTTATTGATTAGCTAAAAATGCCACAATTCCCATCGTTATTTAAAAAAAATCATTTGCATTTCACCCCATTTTCCACATTTCTCCATTCATTAAACAATCTTATATTATGGATGAGAATTTTTTTAGACACACATGCGTTTGTTGAACGGTTTCAATTGCATATTTATGTTTTCATGCTTGTTGGTCTTCATATAGAATGGTTTTTAAAATGAAAAATCTATTTGCTTTCGGCCTGGAGTAAGACGGTTCACGTTTTTGATGAAACTATTCAAAGCCTTTGAAACGGCTTACGGCTTTAGCGCAAGGCTCTTAAATACATATGAAAATATATAAGCACTGAATGTACATTAGCCATAGAAACATGCGCTTAATATTTTAAGAATATAAACAGGGTGACCGGAACTTAATGATAAATATTTAAGGAGGTAATGGACTAGCTAACAAGGTCATTTGTTAGATCATGACCTCCACTCGAATTGCCACCATGAATTCAGCTACTCCACTCCTTACGGTGCTATGAGGCATGGAGAGCCGCGGACACCGACGTTCCGGACGTCTGGAACACTTTATCAGTCCAACTTTTTTATGGTTTTCCCATGCTTCTCCAGTCACCAATTTGCCAATGACCATGAGCTTTTACAGGTTTGAGTTCTTAATTTGGCGAGCAACGTGTTCAAAGCACTGTAGGATAAGTTCTAGGGAACAGCTTCTTTTGGATTCCTAGCTCTTATGGAATTGATGCGATTGGTGAGCCTGGCTGGAGCTTAAAGTCCTAGTTGAAATATATATATACTTTTTAAACTTTTTTTTTGATTTTTTTAACGAAAGTTTTTAATACATACTAATGTATATTTTGAAATAGTATATACAAAAAAATTACACAAAGGCAACGCCTGTGTATTAAAATATTTTTAAGACATTTTTATGGTTTAAGTGAAAGTTTTAAATTTAAACAAAAATTAGTTATTTCTTCATTTTATTTTAAAAAAATGATAAAAATTATAAATGAAAATAAGAAACATATAAAAAGGACAAGTGATAATAGGAAACAAAAAAATAATATATCTTTAATAAGTACCAGATACTCTGTATAAAACGAACTTTAATAAAATTTGATTCAGCCCTTAGTTAAAGTACCTACTCCATTATTTTACACGCAGTTTATTATTGTTATTCGGATTACAAATGTGAAGGAATAAAAATAATAATAACTGTATTTTCTGTCGGCGTGAAGTTAATATTCGATTTAAGTCGTGTAAACAGTCCGAGCGCCAAAGAAAAGGTAACCTTATTGAAGAAACTCCGTGAAGGATTTATAGGTTTATTTGAGATGTTTATCGAGCGAGAATTGCTTAGAAATACGGTTTTTTATGTACATAGAAAAGTTGATTGTATACTTACCCCTTTAACCTGTCCGGGTTCGGTGTTATCGAGTGGACAGTTAAGCCAACAGAATCTTATTTACTTTTAACACCCTACGGACTCAATTTAAAATAAAGATTTAAAAGTTAGTGGAGAAGTAGAAGCAGTGTTACACACTACAGGTTGGTCGATACTAGAATCGAAATGTTTGAAATCTATTTTATTACAGCAAAAAATCCTCTAATTTGTAACCAACGGAGATGACGAATGTGTAAAATATTAAAATCAAAGGAAAAAGTATAATTGTCTGGGTGGGGTCTTCGGTAGGTCAGTTTACTGCGCTGGTTAGGAGTGTTTTCCTTCTGCAAAATGAAACTTTGCAATCATCATAAGGATAGCAGCCAATAATATGGGATTTATAAAAATGGAGGATAATATTAACAAGTCTTGACCTTGAAGTATGATATCGGTGTAAATGGCGTAAATTGAACTGGTCTCATTAGCTTAGTTGGTTAAGCGGTTACCCCGGATAGGTAGAGGTCCTGGGTTCGAGTCCCAGATGCGACTGAAATCTTTTTAATTTCTGTTGTTTTTTCGGTTTCGTGGTTTATTTTGGGATGTGTTAATATTATCTTCTTCAATGATTAAATATTACAATGAGGTTTACAAACTTCAATAAGTCATAAAAAATAAATCGGATATTAAATAATTAATTTGTTTTAGACATTAAAAATATACATATTTTTTTTAAATATCTATTATAAATAACACCAAGGAAATAACAAGGCACAAAAACAGATAATAATGATAATTAATTAATGTGAAAATAAATTTTAAAGAAAGATATACATTTTTTTGATTATTAATAATATTACTTGATTATTAAAACTTTTTCTAATTTCTAAAATTTCGTATTTATGTAATTGTAAACCAGATGTATTCGTATTTAAATTATTAAACGTTTAGTTATGTCAAGAAAGTGATTCGTTTCCAAAATATGATTGGCAAATTCAGAATAATTATTATTACTATAAGGTGCACATTTCACGTAGATATTTATATATTAATTAATGGTTTGTAGAAAACATTTCATGATCATTTTATTAAAAATGACACCACAATGTAATTTTACATTTTTGAAGAAGTATAAATAATAGACAATAGTGACACGGCCTCCGTGGTCGAGGGGTAAGGCTTTAGACTACGAATCCGAAGGTCGCGGGTTTAAATGAAGTGAGAGATACTTCCAGTATCGCCCTGGTGAAAGGCCGCTATTCAGAATTGAAACGTTGATTGAAGTGGTTTTAGTCGTATTTGCTGACCAGATATGAATAGTCAGGTATTTACCCCACTTTCCTCTTCCCCTTCTTCTTCTCCTCACTCCTACCTCCAACCTCACAATATTCTCTAATTAGGGATGCTATAGTTTCACTGGCTCCAGTAATAATAAATAAATATCCAAAAATAATAAAAAAAATAACCTAAAAAACAATTTTTTTTCATTTTGCTTGGAGGTGCAAGTTTTTCCTATTACGCTCTGTAATATATCATATCCAATGTAAGCCTCCTTTCAAGGTTTTTTAAATACCATTTATGCCAAAAATCTTTAAAATGCTAATACGTTGTTGAAATTTGAGAGTTTCTGATGCAAAAATAAATGTTAACCTACGAACCGTCTCTCCTTTCGAAAATCTTAAAAGGAAAATGTATGTTCAATCGATCCGTAATTTCACTATTTGTAACTGAACTCGAACATCGCCACAGGCAGACAACTAAATTTATAAAATGATTCGTACTAAATTAAGGTGGTTGATTTTTGTGCCCTACCTCAAATTTTTAGTAATTTAACATTTGAAATAAACTTCGTAATGTTTTTGTCAAAGTAGCTGGGTATTTTTAAGATATTTTGAATTGATTAAATCATACGAAGAACTGCAGATACAGTCGGATGTCGTCACTTTGGTTGGATAGGGTTCTAAACGGCATATTTTTCAAAAATGATTTTTGAATGCGAAACCACTTATTTTGCTCATTTCTATAAGGTAAATAATTTTCTAAGCCATCTGTGCAGTATTTTCGGAGATACTTGTATGACGAAGATTTAACGTCAAGCACTTTAAATATCCATTTATTTTACAAGCAGACATAAAATCCATGTTTTCCTTACATGCCACTCCAAGATATAATGGCCAATTCCTAATTAATTGTTTTCCTTTAAAATATGTTAATTTTAAATACTTTACACAAGATTGATCCCCAAATTGAAAAAATGTTAAATAGAATATGAGAAATTGTCTTTGAAATATGTCAGAACCAGGTAAGATAAAGTTAGAACCCTATGCAAACAAAGTGACGAATTGGACAACGCTCAGAGAAACAGTCAGATTCATACAATATGATGATTGCACAAGGTTCTAAGTGATTTTCATTAAAATATTTGTGTTTTTTCGCAATATTTCCTTAAATAAAATAATCATTTTTGAAATAAGTTTATCTTGTTGAGATGCTAATCCGGGATTTCCACAGATTTATATCTACTTCAGACATTTAAAAAAATAAAAATGAACATATGATATCATATCGCTATTAGCATAGGGCCCTTGAGGTGATTTTTCACAAAAACGGCGCTATAAAAATAATCCGATTATTATTATTATTATCCCGATGGAAAAAAGATTTTAAATTTCAGAAGTAGTTAAAATTTTAATCTCGTTATCATTATATATTAAAAACAGCTGAAGCTTAAATTTTTCCATCATACCCAACTTCACAAATAAAGCTGACTAATGGGTCCTCCACACGACTAATTTGCCCGATACTGACTAGAGCCACCGTGTCGAAAGTTTCAACCATCCGGTCGTCCACTACTAGACCCTATATAGATTGTAATTATATTCGGGTAATCGTAATAAAGATAGCAGCCAGTAATATGGCATTTAATGGAGGATAATATTGACAAGTCTTGAAGTTGAGGTATGATATCGATGAAGATGGGGTAAAGTGAACTGGTCTCATTAGCTCAGTCGGTAGAGCGGTTGTCCCGGTAAGACACAGGTCCTGGGTTCGATTCCTAGATGCGACTGATACCTTTTTATATTCTGTGTTTTTTTTTCGGCATCGTGTCTTATTTAAGATTTGTTAATATTATCTCCTTCAATGATTAAATAATACAATGAGGTTCATAAGCTTCAATAAGTTATAAAAATAAATTGAATAAAATAATTATTTTGAATTAATAACAGTTGGTTTTTATTAACGTTGAATAAATAATCACTATGGGCAGATGCAGGGTTAATCTAATATACGTGTGGATTACTTCGATACTCCCCCCAAATTTGTACAAGGCCAATAAATCTACTAAACTCAAACTAAATAAATCAGCTTGAGTTAAACTCATCACGATCTATCGTGAATAATAATGACCAAGGTTAATTAAACTACCAGTACTAATATCGGGGTATTTGCGAATAAACCATTCATGGAGGAATATTGCCAACAGGAATAAATTATATCGAAATCCTCCCCACAAAGCATTAACTATAAAACTGTAATGAAGCACCAGCCGGCCAAATTAAATAAATGTACAATTCAAAGTAACTCAATCAACGGGAGTAATAAACTTTATTTATGCAAATAATTTTCGGTTCGTTTACTTTAAATTATGCACAAGAAACGGTAAGTAAGTTCTTATCAAGGGTAATTCAACACCGCAGTTTAACTGTGTATATAAACTTCGTTGTGTAACCTTGTCTCATCTGTGTAATGATTTATGTATATAGGTGTCGGGACATATTTAAGATTCAAGTGTTAATTAAGGATCAAGTTCCCTTGGCACATCATCGTACCTCCCGAGTTAACTTTTCTTGTTCACTTTGATTCAAAGAATTAAACAATATTTGGATTTAATTATCCTTTATTTTATAACATTTAAAATACAACAAGTAACGTACAATTTCAAAAGGAATTATCATGTGAGCAATACGACAAGCAACTGCTTGGATTCACTCAACAAGATAGATTAATTCACTTAGGGTGAGGCAGCCACTTTTATAGCTGTCCTGATTAATCTAATATCTAAAGTTTATTTGGTACAAAACAACAAAATAGTATTATCAGTTACGCAACGGATGTTGACGTTTTGTATTGAGTACATATGCATCGATATAAGACGGAACTAGATAATGTAATCTTATTTGAGAGTTCAATGCACTATTTTATCTACTAGACAAGATGAAGTGAGGAATGAAGTACGGGGCGTCCTGTGTTGTTGTTGTCTTCTTGGAGGTGAAGGTCAGCTGGGGTAGTTAACTCTCCCCCCTTTAAATGGGAACTCCTTCGGGATGCGAAGAGTTTACATATTTTCCATAGGATATATCCAATTGCCATTATTATTAGGCAACTTGTTAGTGTGATATGAAGACTTCCACTGGTGGAGGTGGTTTCTGTCACGTTGGTGGTGATGCTGGAATCTTCGTGTGGTTTTTCTATTTCGTCCATATGTAATGTGGGTAACTTTAATACATGTAGTTCTTCTCTGGAATACGTAATGACTAATGTTTCCTTGTTTATAGTCCGTCCCATATTAAATGTTTTTCCTTGTATGCTGCATTCATCGTTGGTCACGAGTACTGATTTAGAAATAACAATACTCTGTTTATGTTGTGGGCAATGTGCTTGTAGTGGGGTGGGCTTGTCACGAAATACATACATCATATTGTCTCCTATAATATGGGTATATTCTTCTGGGCATGTGATCTTGTGAAGGCTGCAGTTCTGCTCGTTTTGGGTTTCTAACACCAAGGTGGTGCAATCATCAATGGTATTTACTTCTTTGTTACATAAGCTGTTTTGGTCTGAGATTATTTGGCATTTGCTTGCGACATACATTTGTTTTCCATCTCTCAATATTCGTCTGGATGGGAGGTGGGGTTGGAAGCATTGGGTACCTGGTTTGGATATTATGGGAATAATTTCATTATACATGTATATTGTATTCTCTACTAGTGGAAGGGATAGAATAAAATGCAAGGTTTGCTTGGTTTTTATGAGTTGAACTTGTAAAAAGCGTTGAATAATATCAAAGTCTTTAGAAAATAAGTTTTCTGAATTTATTTGTGATATTGAGTCCATGAAGACTTTTGGTTTAATAATGCTAGGGTGGTACATTCCATGAGCGGCACAGGTAATTGCTTCCGTGATTCTAGTTACTAATTCAGTTATTGTTTCCGTTTGATAAATTAAATGGGTGATCAACAAATCAGTTTGATCTTCATAATGATCGTGGCTTATTTGAGCCCATATAACTAATTGGTTAAGTGAAATATTTTTAAGTTTAGTGTAATAATCTTCTAAGGTTTTCGAAGTAACAGAGAGTCGTTGTTGATTCAAATGTAGATTACTTTCCATTTGTTGCGTTATCTTATTCATATCATTATCATCTAAATTTCCCGTTATTAATTTAATTACCGACCCGATACCATTTGTAAGACCTCGTTTATGTCTAGTTACAATAAGGTTATCTATCAATGCTTTATTATGGTCAATTAAATATTTTAAACGTTCTAAGCCTACATTAGGTAAGGTTACATTATTATTTCTTATAAATTTATTGTAATTAAAATATAACTGTAATCAGTTCTTTTCTACAACATTCACTGACGATTTGGTATAACTTGTCGTCATTGATAATTACCGCATATTTATTCTTGTTTAAATATTTTACATAATTTAAAAATATACATTGCGCATTATCGAGGGGGATACACCAAACATGATCCGTACCTGCTTCTTTTGTTTTCAATTTACGTAATTCCTGATTACATGATTCTGTAAATATCCTATTCATACGTGGGGGTGGATGCTTGTGACGAATCGGGATTCCTCCATTATCGTCCACATGGCTATGCATGGTGTCGGCGACACTCTGGGCATCCGAAGTGATTTCTACTCGTAACGAGTATTGATCATCACTAACCTCACTATGATGGATCTCTACTCTAGATAATAAGTCGGCTACATGGTTTGTACAGCCACGTTCATTATTCTCCAATAATTCATCAAGTTCGATTATGTCCATTACATGGAATAGTTGAACTTGCTTTGTTGGAGTTTTTTTTTTTTTTTCAAAATGCGTCACAACCGTACCTCTATGGGTCGTTATGGTGTGCGCCGTTCGTACCGAAAATTCTTTGTTAATTTAGTTGCAAAAAAAAAATATATATATATGAGTAGAGCCTGAATGATTTGAACTACCAGTATCGATTAAAAATTTATGTTTTATGGAGCTTCTACATATGGAAGTCCATTACAATAAATAAATTAATGAATGTGGTTTAGTTGGACGAGGTTTTTTGGGGATCTTCTTCGTTCGCCCAAAAATCCTGGCCTCCGTGATCACATTGAAATAGCTCCTGTGCCGTACGTCCATTACCCAAGTCTATGACTGGGCCTTTGAACGAGCGTGGCATAGGCGCTGTCCTCATACTAACATCCTCGTTACGGCGTTGTGGGTTTCCTAGATATTTAGAATTATTTTGTTGCGACATGTTATTATTTCGAACCCCGAAATTCTGTCCGGGTTTGTTGTTCGTGAAGTTATTGTGTTGCCACGGTTTATAATTATTATTATTATTAAAATTGGTATGATTCGTTCTATAACCGTTTGGATTATATTGTGGGTTATTAAATGTTCTATTGAAGTTTTGTCCGAACTGAGTTGGGTGAAATTTATTTTGCGTTGGTTGTGGGGAATTAGGCACATGTTTAGTTCTGTTACAGTGGAGTTCACCATGCGCCTCCAACATACGTATCTCAACACACAGGGTGTCGTAATTTTTTGTTAGATTTGCACATTTAATATGTGTGGGTAAAAAATTTAACAACGTATTACGTGCCGTGTCTTTATATGGTTCCATTAGGAGCTGCGCACTCGCTGGTCCATATTGGTCCGAAATTTTAATTTTTATTGAAAATAATATTTGATTCATTTCATGAATCAGGGTTCCGAAATCTCTATTTCCCCGATTGAAGTTAATTAGCTCGGTCTGAAGTAATGTGACCGACTTGTTGTCACCACATTCAATTTTTAACGATTCCAAAATTTTTTCGATATTATTTTCGTGATCGTTCATAAGGATCACATGTAATGCCTTGCCGCGCAATCTCGAAATTACTCTTTCGACATTGCTTGGGGTATTGCCGTTTCGTGCAATGTAACCCCTAGCTGATTTTATAAACAAATTAATATCTTGCGCAGAACCGTCATACTCCAGAATCGACTCTGAGTATTGGAGAGCGGATCTCTCGTTTGGCTGTGCCATTTTATAAAAAGATTTTTTTTTGGATTTTATCTCTAACCTTTTGGATAAGGTAGGGAAAGGATCTATCATACGGATGGGATAGACGAACAATTGAAAAATGTACTTACATGAATGTTGTCGCAGTTAACGATTTTTTTTTTTGGTTGGTCCTTCGCGTTGAGGTATTTAAAAACACCTAGGGAGTCCTGGCTACGGCCAAGTTTAACAGCTTCCCCGAATTTTATGACCCACGTACTGGGCGCCAGTTAACTTTTCTTGTTCACTTTGATTCAAAGAATTAAACAATATTTGGATTTAATTATCCTTTATTTTATAACATTTAAAATACAACAAGTAACGTACAATTTCAAAAGGAATTATCATGTGAGCAATACGACAAGCAACTGCTTGGATTCACTCGACAAGATAGATTAATTCACTTAGGGTGAGGCAGCCACTTTTATAGCTGTCCTGGTTAATCTAATATCTAAAGTTTATTTGGTACAAAACAACAAAATAGTATTATCAGTTACGCAACGGATGTTGACGTTTTGTATTGAGTACATATGCATCGATATAAGACGGAACTAGATAATGTAATCTTATTTGAGAGTTCAATGCACTATTTTATCTACTAGACAAGATGAAGTGAGGAATGAAGTACGGGGCGTCCTGTGTTGTCTTCTTGGAGGTGAAGGTCAGCTGGGGTAGTTAACTCCCGTGACAAAGCTTTCAATAATATTACTTAATACCATTGAATCGGGAAACTGTTATCGATCAGTTTATAGTTTTGTAGGTACCTAAACAAATATTATAATATATTACGTATAGAGTTTATCATTTACATTGGGAACATTTGTATTTGCAAAACATAGTAATTTATCATCAATTGAGGTACATGTAAGTTGACGTTGCATCATGTTTGCCTAGACGATATTAATTCCTAACTAGACATATTGTCTGTTCTAAGGAATTAAATATATTTTGGGTATCAAAATATCGAGTTGTCAGGTATTTTATTATTTTTAATTTATTGTTGATGTTCTTTTCGGTGGGTTCCGAAATTGTTTAAAAAAAATAAAATGAAGATATAGAAGAAAGAAAGAAAAAAAAAAACAGAAAAAAAATTGAAAATTAAAAAAATTAATGGTCCCATCTCGGAATCGAACCCGGGACCTATGTATTTTCGGGACTAGCACTCTAACCACTACGCTAATGAAACCTTATTACATTCGGTCATTTTTATCGGTATCTCAATTTTAGAATTAGCAATCGATTCCCAGATCCCAGATGCGACCGATACATTTTAATTTTATTTTTATTGTTTCGTATTTCATTTGAGATTTGTTAATATTATCTTCAATGATTAAATATTACAGAAAGGTTTATAAGCTTCAATAAATTTAAATTAAAACGGAATTCCACCATCAATTGGCAGTTTAAAAAATTAGAAAAAAATAAACACATTCAATAGAAAATGGCAACGTTTAAGTGTGGCAAATATTTTGCCTTGGAGGAATTATAATAATACCCTCTAAACGCAGATAAGAGGAAACCACGAAATGTTATGATTTGCATTGTTTTATCTACATGCATACATATTAACACTTCTCCGTTGAAGTTTACCCTTTAAGAGGAACGGCTGCGCGGCCTGTTTCATACAAAGCTTAATTTTGGATTTGAGGCCAAAATACCCATCTAAACCTAATGATCTTTTATTTCATTAAAAAGTATATTAAATATCTAGTACGGATTAGAAGTAATTTATTTATTTTTGTCTTACATTATTAAAATATAGGCCATTAAAGGAATTAATTTTTCACGATTTTGGAGGCAGTTTTAACAATTATTTGTGGGCTGACGGTGATTTAAAAAAAAAGTTTTGAAAAATATAATAAAATAAAAATGCCCGTACTACATAATTTAAAAACAAAAAAAACAAAAATGCTTCTGATACGTACTAGATATTAACTAAACTTTTAATTAAAAAAATATATCATTCAGTTTGGATGGGTATTTTGGCCTCAAATCCAAAATTAAGTTATTTATGAAACAGGCAGCGCAGCCGTTCCTCTTGAATGTGTTATGTCAGAAAATTTGTAATTATTCTCGAAAGCTTTAACACCAGAAATGTGATAATATACTTCCTGCCTCCCCGGGTAGACCTTCGAGTAACTAACTACCACGATAAAACTTTGTTGAAAATATATTTCTAACAAAAACAAATCAAACAAATCAAACTCCTCGTAGACATAAACAAAACATTACTACCACTTACCAGAATCATGAGTTCTGGAAATAAAAATGGTGCTGCAATATTTTGGTCTGTTGGAACTTGACCTATATGGATCGTGTTCCAAGTGAAGCTTTAATCACTTGTATTATTTTGGCCTGTGGAATTTAGAGAAATCAAGAAACACGAGCGAAGATGCCATGGTGGGAAATTCGCGGAATCGTATTAAAAAAACACTGTACCGAGATATGGTAGGTAGTATTTCGGTTGCAAGTTGTATAACAAAGCTGGTGAGAGATTAGAAAATTACTCCACCACACCCGTAATGACAGAAGTTGTTGAAATTCAATTCATTTGCAAGTAAACTAAATTATGTCTTACCTAACCTAACCTAACCACAATCAATCGAACTCAGGGTTGGCAGACTGACTTATTAGAAAAACCGGAGGCTTCAGGGGGTGAGAACAGAGAAGGAGGGGTATTATAAAGAAAATTAGAGAGAACAATTTAAATAAGGAGTGGTACAGGAAAATTCTCGCCAACTTGATCTAATCATCTAGATACCGAACTTCGAATACAGGCAAATATAGCATAAAACTAGTGTTTTGTTGTTGGATTGATTTTAACTACACTTCTAAGTTTGCTCGATCCCTCAATTACTGCCGTCGTTAAGATTGAGGTAGAAGTATATTGTTACTTTAAGGGTTGAATATAAAATAAGAGAAGAAGTACCCTAATGATACAGAATGAGAAAACAAATAATTTACGGAGACATGAATCACGTACGGTCTTGCTTGAAACTACATCGCAAAATTTCTAGCTTCTCGTATTTCGTGTGACACCATCTTTTTTTGTCGATTTAGTTTAACTGTCAGTCTGTTTCAATATATTTCTATATTAACTTTAAAACCATATAAAATTTATTAAATAAACAGTCAAGATTCCGCTCGAGTGTTCAGCCTACGAGTGCAAAAGTGTTTTGAATTTTTTAAAAACAACAGTTATATCATTTTGCAGGTAAGTGAAAGTTTACAAAACCGTTCATGTTAACATTTTTTTCAATTAATTATTATATTCAGACATGTTTTAGGGTACGACATTTAAGTATGTTGATAGTTAATATTTCTATTGACTGATGGGTTCTTTTTGTGGAAATTAACAAGGCCAATTTTTATATTATATCGTTTAAATGGGCAGGCGTCACCCAAACATATTATTATACAACAAAAATACAAAGGCGCCAAAATTGCGCGCGGCTTGGAGTTACCATATATCAGTGTTGTTCTTAATATCGCTGATATAATTACCTTGATATTTATATTCATGGAAATATTAAAAAAAAGATGCCTAATCACTTTGTAGCGACATAATTAATACATTAATAAGAACTACTTTTTTTAAACCACTGTTTCTAATACATGATATCTAAATGTTTCCGTAGCAAACCCCTTCTCATCAGGATAACAGGATGACAAGTATAGACAAATAATAAGCAAATTACAACTTACAAAGCTTTTTTTAATAAGTGATGAAAGTAGGTAATTAATTAAAAATACAAAAATAATAGAAAAAAAAATGTTATAAAATATTATTTAAAAAATATTAAATAAAATTAGAAATTTAAAATAGAAATTATTTTTATTATTCGTATGAACAAATACAGTTATTAATGTGAAAATGAATTTAAGAGATAACTATTTGTTTTAAATATTTGATTATCAATAATATTTAATTGACTCTTAACACTTTTTCTAATTTCCAATTTATCTAATTGTAAACCAATTTTATTGGTACGTTAAAAATTTAAAACCTTTATTTATTTCTAAGAATGATTTGTTTTCAATGTTTATTTAACATCATTCAATGATGTAACATAATGCAGATATGAATATTTACGACTATTGTGAAAAGGTTAAGTTTTACATAGAAAATTATTTGATTTTGTTTATCACGAACGAAATATTAGGCAAATCACTATCGCAACTGTTGCTAAAAGAACCCCACCTAGGTTATGTTACAATTGACCAGTCAATGATTGATTTGGCATCATTCCTAAGACTAAGTCCTTCATCATGATACAACCAACATTTGTCGCGTAGTGGAATGGTAGTAGGAGATTTTCAAATATTCTTGGGTTATTCGTAATCCAGGAATGTTTGTCTTAAAATAGTTTAGTACCTACCATTGTCATAGGACATTGATATCTAACTGGGTTGTGATGTAAGTGCACTTTCAGGTTTAGGTGGTGCACGTTTTTTTTAAAATTTTTATTTTATTTTTTTTATTGTATAATATTAATTATATACAGTGGGAACTTATACCCGCTAAGCCACTGCAAGTAGTTTGTCAGCAGGAGTTTATTTCAACAATATAATATAATACAACAATAAATTACAATCATCATACAAATGTAGGGCAAAAATTATTATATTGTGCTGCATGCATCTTGTGCTGTACATAAGTTGAAAAAAGAAAAATTAAAGAGAAAAAATAATGGTAAAAGCATTACAGATTTGTTATTGAGATACTAGAGTCCAATTTTATAACACCGATTTAAATAATATTATAAAAATGTCAATATCATAAAAAATATCAAAATTATAAAAGTACCAATATTATAAAAGTATCAATATTATAAAAATATCAATATTATAAAAACATCAATACTTTTAAAAATATCAACATTATAAAAACATTAATATTACAAAAATATAACTATTACGTAAATATCAGAAATATCAAAGCATCTGTAAGTATTAAATAGATTAAGAAATAAATATTTAAAAGATATATACATAAAACAGCAGTACAGGTTGATTACAATGAGGATAGACTTAAATATAATAGTAACACCGTAACAGTAAGTACACCAGATATCTAGGAGCTATACAACCAAAGAGACCGTCATATTTGTTACCATCAATACACAAGGTTACTTTCCAAAAGCCAAAACTTTAACATCAGTGAGAATTTCACCATAGGACAATTGTTTTTAATTCGTACGGCAATTTGTTAAATATAAATGGTACAATGTATTCAAGGGTTCGTTGACCATATTTATTTTGAAATATTAGCACTATCATTCCTATATTTTGTGTGAAACGTGTATTGTGTACATGATCTACCACTGCCTTATACGAACTTTCAGATATATGTTGCAGTAGAATTTTATGCCACAAAAGACCAAGAACAAGTAATACATTAATTGATTTGTACATGATATCAATGTCTCGCCTTTGCTTAAAAACTGTTTTACTTACTAATAATTTTACCATGGCGTTTTGAATCAGCTGTAAATGTTTTATGCTGGTCTTACAGGAGTGTCCCCAAGAAGTTATTCCATACCTTATAGTCGATTCTGCTAGAGACAAATAAATTAGTTTCATAGTTTTTATAGGCACATATAATTTTACCTTGTGGAGTCTTCCTAGAATGGCTCGAAGTCGCTTACAGAGGTTGGAAATTTGTACGTCCCATTTCATATTACAATCCACTGTAACACCTAGATACACGTACTGGTTAACTAATTCGATACTTTTACACACGCAGGGCTGTTTGGTATTATTGTGAATGCAATTAAATGAATGGGATATGATTACACGTGCCTCGCTGTACCTTGCATGCGGGGATCTTATATGCATCAATTTCGTTTTTTTAGCATTGATTATTAGACCAGAGTCATGTGACCATTTTAATAAAGAAATAAAGTCTACCTGTAACAATTTTATTGCAGTATCCAAATTTTCATGGGATATTATTTGATATTTATTATTACGTGACAGTGAAAAAAAAAGAATCGTGATTCAAAGCCATGCGACTTGAGGGTTGAGAACCAACAAAGAGCTGTTTACTGTGCTGAATACATTTTGATGACAGATTCGTCAACAGAACATTGAACGTGACTCAATTGAAGGGTGTCGTAGTATCCACAACATCATATTTATATTTTTATTAGGTTATGGAGTTAAAAAAAAAAATTGTATTCACTATTTAAAAATTGATTATAATTTCCTTAATATTTACTCCAGCCCTGCCAGAAAATTTCTCATAATTAATACAGTACAGTACACACAAACATGTGTTTTATTTCATTAAGGAATGGATTATTAAAAGTTTCATGATTATTGTTGCACCCAAATGTCCATCAAATGGCAAGCCACTGACTGCATAGTGCGTATTGGGAACGATAATTAAAAAAAATCATCGGCTGTTCATTTTGGTTTGAGTGTATTGCAGTGAAATAATTTCATTTTAATCACCTGACATAATCACTAGTCCTATTTGCCAGGACGACCTGTGATTGTATAAAGGAAACATCGGGATGAACATATCCGTCTGCGTCTACAGCATTTGCATAGGATGAATCGGTCTCAATTGTGATGAATTCAAGTAAGACAATGGGATAGAATACGGCCATTATGCTCCCAGCACAACAGCTACACTGAGGCATCGCCATGAATCTTGATGACACTCTCCCGATGTGAATACGCCGCAGGCAGTGGAAGCATTACAAACAGTCAACTATTGCAAATGGGATGCATTAAGACGTACAGCGTAAGATATTAATTGTCTTGTATAACACTTAGGCTGCTGGGAGTGTATGTAATAATGGTCGAACAAAACGTTACGTCAGATTCGATAGTAAAATATTACGTCATTGAAATAATAAAGATACGAAAAAACATAGCTTGACATAGTTATATTTGGAGGCGGCTTAAAGAATAACTAAAGTTGTTGTTTTTTGTTATTCGGCTGTCAACATATTTTCTAATCGATTATTTGTTGTTAACTAACTAACTAACCAACCATCAACCCTTTTCCCCGCAGGGGTAGGCAGAGAGGACGGACCGTCAAACAACTCGATCTTGGCATACACTTCTTGCTTCATTCATTTTCATACAACGTCTCATACATTCTCTTCTGTTATTCCGACTTCTGACTTTCTGACTTCCCGACTCAAGTATTTGACTCACTTGATCGTGCCACAGCTTCCTTGGACGTCCCGGCTTCTTCTTCCATTCACATTCTCGTCATATATTTTCCTTACACTCCTTTCTTCATTAATTCGCTCTATATGCCCAAACCATCTAAGCGTCCCATTCTTAATCTTGCTCACTACGCTTACATCAGCCTTACATTCTTTACGAATCTCAACATTTTTCACATGATCATACATGGTTTTACCACACATTCGTCTCAGAGATCTCATTTTTACAGCATTCAGTCTACTTTAATCCTTCCTCTGCCAGTTCCATGCCCCACTGCCATACATCAGGGTTGGTATCAGCACTCCATTGTGGACTGCTAGCTTCGCTTCTTCGGACAACTTTTTGTTTGCGCCAACCGCTTTCAGTCCTCCGTTAATGGAGTTTCCTGCATTCACCCTTCTTTCAATATCCCTATCAGTCTTTCCATCTCTCGTAAACATACTTCCCAAATACACAAACTCATCGACCTGCTCCAAGTATTCATCATTCACAACTATATTTGCACACTGTTTTTGTATTCTCTCTTTCAAACACCATGGCTTTAGACTTACTTACATTCATCATTAGCTCATTCTTCATACATACTTCGTTCATCCTAGATACGAGCGACTGTAGATATTCCATACTGTTAGCAATTAGCACCGCATCATCAGCATACAACAGGCAACATACTTGCAGACTACTCAGTTTTGCGCCCAAGCCCACCTCTTTCAATTCTTGCATACATTTTTTTTTTTTTAAAGAAAGACAAATATTCCCTAGTTACGAATAACCTGACAATATTTGAAAATCTCCTACTACCATCACAGTAAGCGGAAGATGTTGCTTGTGTCGTAAATGGAGGACTTAGCCAGCCGAGGAATTGAACTCATGACGCCTGGGTGAGACCCAAACGCGATGCCAACTCAGCCACTGACCGGTCAATTATCCATGTATAGATTGAATAACCACGGTGACATTACGCAGCCTTGCTTAACACCTTTTGTGATGTCAAACCACCGTTTGCCCTAACACATGCAACGCTTCCCTCGTACAGAGATGCGATTGCCTGTATAAGATTTGTATTCACTCCATACTTGGACAACACCTTCCATAACTTTTTCTGTCAATGCTTTTTGTAGATCTACAAAAGCACAGAAAACTTTTTTAGTTTTTGCCAGAAACTTCTCTGTGAGCATACGATTATTTGTTATTTTAATGACATAAAACGATACACATGGGAAAACCTATGAAAGTAGCGCATAAAACATTATTTTCAAAGACTTTGGTATTCATAGACGACAAGACGATAGATTAAGTCTTAGGATCAGATGCCAGTGGAAGTATTGTGGATGTTATCAGCTTCGCGGCAAATAAATACTGAGTAGAAGAGTGAATTATTTTTAATGAATTTATTATTGATTTTCGGAATTAAATTGTTTTTAATATTTATACCAATGACGTGCAACGAATACTGTTAAAACTCAAAGATAAATGAAATTATACAGAAAATAATTATTAGGTAAAAACATTTGACGGCCTTCATGGTCGAGGGGTAAGGCTCTCGATTACGAATCCTAAGGTCGCGGGTTAAAATCCCGGCGTGGGCAAGTACATTTTATTGAATTAATTTGTGCTGTTTCACAATTAATTCATTTAAAAATAATATAAAGTATATTTGCTCCATTCGAGAGTGGAAGATACAATCAGTATCGCCCTGGTGGAAGACCACCATTCAGAATTGAAACGTTGCTTGAAATGGCTTTTAGCTGTGTTTGGTGACCAGATCTGAATAGCCAGGTATTCCCAACCTTCCTCTTCCCCTTCTCCTTCCCTCCCCAATACCTTCAGCCTCACAACATTCCCCAATTAGGAATGCCATAGTCTCACTGGCTCCAGACGGTTGGGAGCAGTTGGGACTCTTGTGAGGTATTCATATAAAAAAAAAAAAGTCAGGTATTTCTCCACCTTCCTCTAACCCCACCCCTTCCCTTCCCCAATACCTTCAGCCTCACCACCTTTCCCAATTGCGGATGCCATATTCTCACTGGCTTCAAACGGTTGGGAGCAGTTGAGACTCTTGTGCGGTATTCATATAAAAAAAATAATGTTAAAGAAATAATTTTTCACTGGTATCCCTAAAATACATAATAGCAATGACACTGACTATTCATTGAAGTTTGTTGATCTGTACATGTTTAAAAATGGGGAAATTCTGCAAGTTCTTTGGTCTTTATTTCCTAAGTTGGCTAAGTTTGATTGGAAACTATAAACATCAACAACAAAATTTAAGGCGAAATTATGTTTATTTTACAATTCAAATTCCGAGATATAATTATTACTAAAAACATCAAAGGGACGTAATACTTTATGAGGTTTTCGGTGATCTTTAGATTTATACATTTTAAATAATAAGGGGAGTAAAAAAAATATCGCGAAAGAAAGTCTACGAGGCGAGTAAGCTTTTGGGTATCGTTGGAGATATAAACCTAAGTAGGTGATATAAAACATTTTCTCAGGAATTCATTTAACTTTGTTGTCAACACGAGATGATAAACGATCTCACGCTTAAAAATATTTCTTTGCTTTGCTGTATTCTTATACGTAATACGAGCAACGGATTACGTGTCATAATGCCATGTTTCTTTTTTGTTATCTTCATATAAATCCGCGAGGGTAACAGGTGCTTACTATGAATAAACGTATTTTTATTAAATAAAATAACATTCTTAACATATAAAACAAAGTCTTCGAATAATGAATATTACTTCTTTTTACTCGTCATAAACCATATAGAGTCCCTGTATCGTAGCTACATATATATATAAATATAGTATTCAATCTCGTAGACGTAACCAATTAATACGGTATTTTTTTTCATTTATTCTAATTTTTTTATTGTGTTTGTAATTTGTCTATTTGTTTTTTAAAAGTTATCAAGTTGTGAGTTCTTAATTGTCATTAGGGTGCCATAATTGATTTGACAGCGAAAGTAACTACGAGTATATCCAAATAAAGAAATATATTGATTTGAATATTTAATTTCATTCCAAACGTTTATTTTTTCAAAATATATCTACATCATAAAGTTCTTAAGTAGGCACCTACCTACTCGTGTTTTCCATTTTGAAAATATTCTCCCCAAAAAACTTTCTTCTTTTGAATATGCAATCTGTGGCTAACAAGAGTGTTATATCTTTATATATTGGATTTAATTAAAACTACTTTCTAAACCTTCCCGGCACTAATAAAAACAAACTGTGCTATTTTCAGCGAAACCAGTTGACTAATTTTCGAGAACATCGAGGACTATGAAACAAACTTACATTGCTTTATATATATATATATATATTTATATATTACAAAGGTAGGAAGTGCGAGTATATTTTCATTATTTTACGCGAAACATTTTAGATTTCACGCAGGAGAAAAACACTATAAATTGTACGCATTATGTAGATGGTTCCATCCCAAATATATCTGTCGATAGGACGAGACGGTATTTAGCTAAAATTCCTAATTTTTAAGAAAATTTTATCAAATAACAGCTACAGTTATTCTACAACGAGTGGGATGAATGGTATTTTCTTATTAAAAACCTTGAATGGAAATTGTTGCATTATTACAATTTTATCCCGGAAATATTTCAACATATTACTGTCGTCACCCACCGCGTAGCACATAGCACAGCTCCGCAAAACTCAATTCAATTTCCAGCACGGAGATTCTGCAAAAACAATGTCACCTCAATATTAAATTGTGTCAGACTGTTTGTTTTATTCCATTTCTTTTATAGTAGCAAGATTCATTTGCGCTTCCAAAGGATTTTATCAATCTTTCCCCAAGGCCCGAGGTAGTACGAATCTTCGTAGTTAAATAAAATTCTATTTATCAAAATTTAAAAATTCTTTTTAAAAGCTTACCCTCATTGTCGACTGAGAAGAAGCCCATTCCAGATCCTCCTTTAACGCTGTAAGTTATCCTGGAATCCATTCCCGGTGGATCCGCGTCGGAGGCTTTAATTGTTAACACTCGCGTACCCACTGGTTGATTTTCACGCACAGAACCTTCCAACACAAAATCATCAAACACTGGAGAATAAAGATTCTCATTCACATCTATTATTTCTATCACGACCGAGGTTTCAGAAAATAATGGAGGGACCCCGCGGTCGGCCGCGCGTACCACCAAATTGTGGATCTGCCGTTCTTCAAAGTCCAGGGTTTTGAGGGTTCTCACAGTTCCAGTAAGTGCGTCTATTTTAAAAAATCCACCATAGTCACCATGTTCTATGATAGAATATTTTATTTCCCCTCCCAATCCTACATCGGGGTCTACAGCATTCAGGATTATGACAACCGCTCCGCGAGGAACATCTTCTCTGACTTTTACAAAAAATGAAGGCAAACTGAATTTAGGCGGATTATCATTGATGTCTTCTATTATAATATTTACAATTGCATCAGAATAAAGTCCTCCATTATCTTTCGCCCGAATAATCAGTTCGTAATGTTCTTGTTTTTCTCGATCAAGTGGGCCGGAAACACTTAGAGCCCCGGTCATCTGATGAATATAGAAATCAGTTGTATCCGTGATTAAGTGGTACTTGATTTTGGAGAATTCTCCTGTATCAGCATCCGTAGCTTTCAATTTACATAGCATCGTACCATTGATTGCATTTTCCAAAACTTTAAATTTACTTAATATTTTATCGAATTTGGGTGCATTATCGTTTATGTCTAATACAGTTATGGGTAAAACTCTTGACAAACCCTTTTGTGGTTTTCCTAAATCAAAAACACTTACATTTAAAAAGTACTGATTTTCACGCTCTCTATCAAGATAGCCTATAACTTTTAAGTCTCCGGTTTCTGGGTCGATTCTGAATACTGAATCTTTGTCACCTCCGGATATACCAAATATAAGTTTGCCATTGTACCCCAAATCGCGGTCTTTTGCCTTTACTCGAGTTAAGGTGGTGCCGAGGTTAACGGATTCGTTGACTTTAATTTCCAGAGGGAAATCAGAAAATTCTGGAGCATGAACGTTTTCTCCATAACGGCTAGGCATCATAGCAAATTCTTCCTGGCTTGCATCACGAACTTGCACATTATTTTTCTCCGCGGATGCTAAAACATCCGCTAATCTTCTTGCAACTCCCGTATCCTTGCACTGAAACTGGCCAATTTCGTCATTTGCATGCCTTCCGGGAGAAATTGTTTTTTTAGCAGCCGCAAGGTGCAATTGAACTTTCATCACATCAGACAAATGCGTGCCATCAGTAGCAGTAATATTAATATCTATTTCATCGTGTTTAATTTTCTTTAAATCACATGTCACAATTAAAACGCCAGAGTTGGAATCGACATTGAAACAATTATCATCATTTCCTGACATAATTTGATAGGTTATGATACTTCCAGCATCTAAGTCGATAGCAGATAATGTAAAAATTTCAGTCCCCAAAGGTAAATGACGTGAAATATGGCTCGAACAATCGATTTTTTCAAATTGAGGTCTATTATCATTCACATCGTTAATTTTTATTGTGAGCTGCATTTCAGTTTGCCGTCTGTATGGGAGACCCCAATCACTCGCTCTGACTCGTAAAATGTATTCTCTTTTCATACTTTCGAAGTCCAGTACTTGGGTTGTTTTGACAATACCAGAAAAGTGGTCAATTTCAAACGGAACAGGGTTTAAATTTGCAATACTGTAAGATATATATGCATTTTCACCCGAGTCTCGATCTCTTGCAGTCACTTTAGTAACATAAGTTCCGGGTGATTCATTTTCATCTAGACGAACTTTTACTTCAAGTTTTTCAAATAATGGATCGTTGTCATTTGTATCTAGAACATTTATTTTAACTTTGGCTGATGATTGCTTTCTTGTTCCTATGTTCCCTTGATCTATAGCAGATACTGTCAGGGTGTAGAATGCTTTAGATTCTGCGTCTAATATAACTGCAGTGTAGAGCATCCCAGTATCAGGATTTACATAAAATTCCCCACCTTCATTACCTCCGACAATTTCTAAAAAAACTTTTGCGTTTTTACCCAAATCTATATCGGCAACTTTCAATCGTATGACAGGGGTATTAACAGGTGCGGTTTCTGGAACGTTCACCTCGTATATTTCTTTGTGGAATACGGGAACGTTATCATTTATGTCAACTAGGTGCACGGGAACAGACTTGTAGCTTTGTTTTGGTGGTACTCCACGATCAACCGCTTTTAATGTCAAATTGTAACCTTGAGGTGTTTTTTCTCTATCCAATAAAGGGTGCACCAATATATTGTATTCCCCAGGGCGATCTCCAGCTCGAATCCGAAAATGACCGTCAGGGTCTCCATCTACTATTTCAAGACTCTTGATTTTTCCGTGGATACCTTCGTCCTTATCGACCACCCGCACTATGGCATAAATTTCTTCTCGAGAATTTTCAACTATATCTGTAAACTGCTTCACGTATATTTCCGGTCCAAATAAATTGACTTTCTTAATCTTTACTGTCAACTTAGCGCGTGCCGCATGAGCGGATCCCGTAGATTGAAAAAGCGCTCCTCGATCTTTACCTAAAATAACCAATTCATGGTACATTCGCTCTGTTAACGTCAGTGGTCTCGTGACGGTTACAATTCCAGAACTTGGATGTATCGCAAATTGATGCGTTTCATCTAAAAAACTGTAGTAGATTTCACCATTTAATCCAATATCAGCATCTTCGGCGTTAACTTTAGCGACACTTTTATGAAGAGGAGTATCTTCTGGAATAGTAACTGTGTACTCCGTCGGAAAAAAAAGTGGACTTAAGTCGTTGGTGTCCAAGATTTTTACAATTACAGTTGTGTCCGTTTCAAGTAAGAGTTTATTTTTCCCATCCCTCCGTGAGACCGAAGCGCGAACTTCCAAGGTGTACTTTTCCTTTCTTTCTCGGTTGAGAACGTCAGAGTTTCCAGTTCTTATCCGGATCAAGAGAAAACAGAAGTCCCCAACCAGCCTTTCTTCGGCTTTGAAGAACTTGTTTTTATCGCCGTTGACGATCCTGTAGTTAACTTCGATGTTGGTTTTGCTGGCAGCCGGTAGCTGGAGACCCAGGGTCTCCTCTCCGGGGGGCTGGCGCGCGTAGGCCTTGCCCACACTGTTCTCGGGGATGGAGAGGTTGTAGAGCGCGCGCGAGAAGCGCAGCTCCCCGGGCCCCAGCGCCAGCAATGAGGGGAGGTAGAGCAGCAGCCATGTCACCACCACGCCCGGAAACATTCCCAGGCCTTCTGAGCGTATTCAACTCATAGGAACTGGAAACAAAAATCAATAAATTAACAAACTTAAATAAGTATAAAATACGCCCACATAATAAAATACACTTATATAATGTATATATTAAATGTATTTTAAAAGAAACATAGAATCATTTCATTAAAACGCAAATGAAAACACTGCAAACATATCATCCTTATTGAATTTAATTATAATTTTTAATTGTAAAAGTACAGAAGCATCATGTTACTTTACGTTTCTATTAAATCTCTGAAAAACTTCTGTATCAATGAAGAAGTCGATGTTTTTAATTAAAAATGTTGGAATTAAGTAAACTTCTGACGGGGCGTACTCCAGAGATACTTCCTGCTTAATACATTTTTACTGCCAATCGTATATTTCACAGAAAAGGTAAGCATCAATTGAGCTGGCCGAGAAGGCTTGAAACTCCAATCGTTAGACTTTTTGAAACTTTTAACATTCTGCAGGGAATTAAATAATGTTCAACAAAATTTCTTTTAATGTATAAATGTATTTCTTTAAAAAGAAGCGCCCACTAATAACTGATAAATCAAATAAACTTAAATCAATTACTTTTCTTGGAGCTAGAAAACAAAAGAAAAATCCCTTTGAAATAGCTTTTAATAGGTACATTTAGTTATTTCAGATTGGTGTTTGTATTTAAGAAACCAGATGAAGTAATTTGCATTGAGCTTAACGTAAAAAAGCCGACTTTGCAATTTGGTTAAAATTATTAAATGGAAATCGTCAACAAAGCTTTACGCAAAATAATTTAAAATTGAACAGTTTATACGAGTATGTCATTCGATATTTTCGGGCGTACTCATATTATGATAAAACACGCCAATTGAAAAATCGTTATAGCTATAGTTCGACAGTTTCCTAAACGGGTTTTCATCGTGCAGACTGCTTTCAACGGGATGGTCTCATACCAGGGAATTTTTGCGTAGGTGCAGATTAAAGTCGTGCGTCTTGAGTTTGTCACAAATGTCCGAATACCGTTTATATATAAGAAAATTTGTTATAAGATCTAATATTATAAATCTACATCACTCAAGACTCCCGCGGTAGATCCCGATTTTCTATTACAACTTGTATTTACTTGAATTTTTTGAATACCCACGCGTCCCAAGTTCCTGGTGAATGTACGATTATGGCATCCAAAATTGGTGTCTTGGTGACGCCGATGGGAATGGAGAGGGAGGGATGTGGGAAAAGGATGGTTCGGAAGTTCCTAGTTATTCAGATATGTTCACCATATACGGGTTAGGCCATTTTAAACAATCTTGAGATTCTGAATATTGACCTTTCACCACTCTCTTGCATCGCATAAATATAGCTGTGGTCTAAGGTCAATAAATGATAGTTGCGAATATGAGATTTATCAGAACACTTCGAAATTTAAAATTTTACCTACAAATGGAATCTGAATGACTGACTGGTTTGTTTGGTTTGGTGGACGATTTGTGTAGGTATTTTTTTACAATATTCAGAAAAATTCTCAATATTCTTACTGGGGTACCATGTTCTAAGGTTTTGCGTAGGAATAAAAAAATGGGTAAAACTTTTTTTTGTATGTTTGTAAAGTGAATGTAAATGTTAATATTAAATTATAAACATAGTTAAGCAGAATAAAAATATATGTCAGGAATATTATAAAGCAACAATGGAACGAAAACTGTTAAATCTAGAAGATAACATAACATGAGTATTAATCTTTGTTAGATTACAATATTTTATCCATATTCTCCTTCCCATCTCCATTATCCAAGTCTTAATACTTTTTTGAAGTAGGTTAATTTTTTAATAGTGCTAATTGATAATAAATATTTAAAAAAAAAACCTGTCCAAAAGTCGTTTTAGTTGTAGGTTGGTGGAATGTAGGTTGTAATGAGAATCTCGTGAATCGTATAAAATCGGTTTATGAAAGTTTGGTATATCAAATGAAAGAGGACATAAAACATAATGAAATTACATACCATTTGCATTTATGTACTTATCATATTTTGACCAAGAAAATTTAAATTTAAATGAAAATACTAATTATTTATAGGCTTGGTTTCAGAATGGGGTAAAAAAGTATTCCTCGAGGAATTAATCGAAACTTT
Organism: Halesus radiatus; assembly: GCA_022606495.2. Classification (NCBI taxonomy): domain Eukaryota; kingdom Metazoa; phylum Arthropoda; class Insecta; order Trichoptera; family Limnephilidae; genus Halesus; species Halesus radiatus. The sequence continues at coordinate 180,434 of JAHDVE020008485.1, read as the reverse complement.
ATACAATGATTGATCAGTATTTACGATGCCGCGGACTTCGGTAAATATACCTCGATTGCTCTGCGCTTTTTAAATCCCCTGACTCTCCCAATGAACAATGTCGAATGTGCAAATTGATAGCTTTGCATTGGAGTTTTACCATTTAAAGCCGCCATTAAAAAATTGTATTACATAAAAAAAGAAGGGTGTTTTAAAAATTATCTACTTCAACACGATTAAACACGTAGAAACGTAACTACGTAAACGTAACCAAACTGTAAGTTTTAGATCATTATTCTTTAAAGATCTACTTCGTCATTAAAATGTATGTCATTAGTTTTAAATAACTAGTTAAAAGTCTCAGTAATTAGTTGCCATCTATAAGTCTTAGTCGTAAGTCATCGGTAATGAAGTATGTTAGTTATTAGATATAAGTCTAAGTGATAAGTTTTAGGTTTGATAAATTAAGATGAAAAGCACTTTTTAGGTGATTTTTCCATACGGAATTATTTTTATAATAATTTTTCCATTATGGAAAAATCACCTAAAAAGTGCTTTTCATCTTAATTTATCAAACCTAAAACTTATCACTTAGACTTATATCAATGGCACTGTATAAGCAATCCGATTATTTTTAATATTATGCAAATATAAATCGGATAGGTATATCCGAGACACTATCTAGATTGCAACAATATTCTGGAAGGACATCGCAATATTAATTGAAAATAATATTGGTAAGTCTTAAATTTGAAGTATGAATCGATAAAAAAATGACGTAAAATAAACTGATTAACTCAGCGGTTAGAGCGTTGTCCCGGTAAGACAGACGTCTTGGGTTAGATTCCCAGATGCGACTGATAACTTTTTAAATTTCCTGTCTTTTTCTGATTCATGTTTCATTATCGGAGATTTGTTAATATTATCTTCATCAGTGATTAAATATTAGATTGGGGTTTATAAGCTTCAATAAGTTATTCCAATACATTTTTTTTAGTCTGTAATGTTATTTCCTCTGTTCCTAATAACTGTGAAGAAATAGCACCAAATTTTCATTGGTTCAAGTAACAAAATATATCAAAGCTCGGTAAAAGCCCAATACTGAAGCTAAATATATAAATATATTAAAATATATATAACAGAGGCGTCTTCCACTTAGATTTAAATAGAAGCCCGTGTGTCTTGGACTTAATACATTTTGGTTTAATCTCCGAGAGGGCCAATGAAAATATAGCAAATACAGCGCCCTGGTTCTCTCACATTGTCTGCATTGTATACTTTCATCTCATTTGATCGGACTAAAATGATGTTGAAATAATGTTTTGTATTGGTAATTTAAGGTCCTAATGGCCAGACTTTTGGATCACGAAACACGTCCACATTGCATTTCCTGTGTTCTACTCTATCGATATATACTCATCGCTTTGTAAAAATAAAACAAACAAAACAGAAGGAATCGGGAATGTCCCAATTAACAATATCCAATTTGAAAATAGGAAACATTGCAGTACAGCTGTTTACTAATAATAACGATAAATGGATTACTTATATAGCGCTGTTTTCGTGAAAAAAATTATGTCAAGAGCACTATATGGGACATCGTGATTTTTCTATAAGTCCAGAATGAATATTTTATTTATTGGAATAACTTATTAAAGCTGATAAACCTCATTGTAGTATTTAATCAACCATTACCTCAGTGGTTAGGTTAGGTTAGGTTTGGTTAGGTTAAGGTACAATTTTTAGAATTTTTTTTTTATATGAATACCGCATAAGAGTCCCAACTGCTCCCAAACGTCTGGATCGAATGAGACTATGGCATTCCCAATTGGGGAATGTTGTGAGGTTGAAGGTATTGGGGAGGGGAAGGAGAAGGGGAAGAGGGAGGTGGGAAAATACCTGGAAATTCAGATCTGGTCACCAAACACGGCTAAAAGCCATTTCAAGCAACGTTTCAATTCCGAATGGTGGTCTTTCACCAGGGCGATACTGAGAGTATCTTCCACTCTGGAAGCGACTGATACCTTCTTATTTTCTGTGTCTTTTTCTATTTCGTGTTTCATTTGAGATTTGTCAATATTATCTTGTTCAGTGATTAAAATATTCTTATTTACGATTGTCTATAATGCCAGTTTGAATGCATTGTAGTTTCACACAAACAAACAGATTTCCGCTTTATAGTTAAGTTATCTTAACCTAACTATTCCAGAAACCGCGACCGGTTTTATTGTATAGTTGCCGTACACCATTTAAATAATCAATAATATTAAAATGTATCCGATAATACAATTTGTGAGTCGAAAACATTGCACATGTTTTAATTTCAGAAACAAATACGTATAAACAACCGCAATAATACATTTATTCGCCGTGAGGTATTACAAACTAAATAATCATACTTACAAAATACAATATTAATCATAAAACGTATTTATTAACTGCCGAACTACTGGAATATTCCATGTTCGACTTTATTAATATAAAAAATAAATATGTTAGAATAACCCCAAAAGCTATCACAAACAAGTCCATTGTTTTGTTGCGTAAGGTAATATTTTTGCGGCTGTGCTTAAAGGCTTCTCATTTCCACCTGAATTTACATGAACCCTTGCTTCATAATATGAATATTCGCAAGGACATTACGACGTTAAATTATACAAGTGTTTCTCTAATATCTTTCTTCGTTAGAACAAACACCTTGTAAGATCAAACCTTCTATAAATTTATGCTTCAAATCCGTCTGATTTTAATAATAATTTGAATTGTTCATGGGATCTTTTGATATGAAATAAAGACAATGATTATACCCCCTGCCTTAGTATATTATTGTTACAAAGTCCTATTTTTTGCCTAAATAAATAAGTAAATGTTAAGAAGACAAAATTTTATATCGTGCTACGTAACCAATCCTACCTTGGTACCATTGGCGAATATTGATATGTGGCCAAAGGTAGGCTGTGTGTAGTTTTTGTAAGATTTTTCTTATCAAACAGTTATATTATGTACGTAATTAAAACCATACGGCGTATTATGTTGTAGTAGGGAATACTCAGGAAACACAATCAATTGGCATAACGATAGGAAAATGAATATTTTAGTAATATCTTCAAAAATGTTATTACGAGATTAAGTAAAAAAATTGATAATTAATTTTTTTCTTAATATATGACGGTATCGAAAAAATATTTTCATATTAGTCTTTAACCTTGCGGTTGTGTTTGAAACTGAGAAACTATCTATCATTGTAGAATGATTGTGACATAAAAATATTCACAAATTTATGAAAAGATATAAATCAGTCGCGGATTTTTTTTCTTCTTTTTAATGTTCGATTTTCTTAGGATAAAAACAGCTTATTAGTCTTTTCTGCACGCCACTTCTTGGTACACACTCTTTGTTTTATTCTGATTTAACTACATCCTTCTGTTATACTGAATCTTGACCTATTTTTCCACCGCTTGCGTACCGTAAATCCGTCTGACGTCCTTTCTCCGTCCATCAGTTTTACATATACATAAATTCTTAGCTTCCCTTTATTAAGGCAACAATAATTGATGAAATTAACAACGTTTGTTGTCATTTAAAAAAATCTACGAAAATGGAGAGGCAAGACTGTGCTGAAGGTTATCGCGGTAAGAGCAGTCACCCGGTTAGCCATAAATCCAAGTGTTTCCTTCCCGGTCACTGCAGTAACCATGTTTCTCGTATGCATATAATTTGATAGTAAAAACTTATTCTGTGCTTAATACCCTCAAAAGTTCCTCAGGGACAGCGTTCAAAAATGCATATAATACTTGTAAATTAAATAAGTGTTTTTCATTACTAGGAGGAAATTGGAAACTAGATTACTCTTAAATTACCGAGTTACCGCGGAGAATATTATTTTGCATGCTCCCAAAGGTTTTATTGTTCCACGAGGTTCAATTTTAATCTACGTATGTTCTATTTTAGCAATCCATTTTTTTTATCACAAACCGCTTAGAATCATTTTATAAGAATCTGGCACGTGAATGAAATACCTCGAGTACATAATGGGGTTATTGCTATGGTAAATTCAAAAAGTAATTTATCATTCATGTGATAGGGCGGTATTTCTGGTTAAACTATAATCCGTATTTACTATTCTTTTTGATGAAAAAAGATCATTAGGTTTAGGTGAGTATTTTAGCCTCAAATCCAAAATTAAGATTTGTATGAAACAGGCCGCGCAGCCGTTCCTCTTAGATAAGTGAATTTATCAAACGGACCGCCCGTTTATGCATACAGTCAAGGGGTTTATCTGATACTCGTATTTTGGGGCTCCAGAACAAAGGAGGCACTTAAATTCTACAATATGGCATACTTGCGATTTGTACAAGGTCAGCAGTTGTGTAGTATTAAAGTATCTGCGGGCCTTGTAGAGTATGCCTAGCTTCTGAGATGCTAACTTAACTTTGGCTTCGACGGAGCCCCCAAGCCTGAGCTGATCACAAATATAAAGCTTTGGATATTTGGTTCCGTTGAAGGAGACTAGATTGTCATTTTGGTCCCCTTTAGATATAACCAGACATGATTGGGTCTTTGAAAAATGGAATCGGAAGAGGTTATTGTCACTCCAAGAGGAAACCCCCTCGAGGCAACCGTCTATTCTCTTATTCAAATCCTTCCGAGCTGTTAGAGTTTATGTGCTCTTTGGGGGCTTATCGAACAAAAGTTATAATAGACTGTTCATAAGCGTAACAATGAATTTGTGTACACGACAAAAGGCCATTGATGTTCATTAATAACAAAGTCGGAGACAGAACCGATCCTTGTGGAACGCCAGTATTTATTGAATGTGAGGAACAGGTGAATCCGTCAGCAAGTGCCTGAATCGACCTCTTTCTCAAAAAGTTGACGATCCTCGTGCACAAGAGCGCGGGAAGTCTGTAAGAAGGCAGTTTGTTTACAAGTCATCGGTTTCAAACCCGGTTAAAGGCCTTGAAAATGCACAGTGCAGCCATTTGGGTCTGACTGAAACGTTCAAGGAACTGCCTCCAGAATCACGTATGCAAAAAGATCACCCCACAAGCGATATTAACGGTCGTTAATAATTTTGTTATGTAATAATTTTATGAGCGGTACCATCCTTGGGAAAAGGAAAAATGATGGAGAACACAATTCCACACTTTAGGGAGGTTTTGAAGAGCTTTGTCAAAGTTTGAGCTATTTCTGCAGCACACTTTGCAATATAAGGGCAGTCTAGCCCCAGTACATCAGCCTTGCATTTTTTACGAATCTCAACATTTTTCACTCGATCATACATGGTTTTAACACACATTCGTCTCAGAGATCTCATTTCTACAGTATTCAGTCTACTTTCATCCTTCCTCTGCCAGTTCCATGCCTCACTGCCATACATCATGGTTGGTATCAGCAAGCGTAATGAGCAATATTAAGAAAGGGACGCTTAGATGGTTTGGGCATGTAGAGCGAATGCACGAAGAAAGGAGTGTAAGGAGAATATATGACGCGAATGTGAATGGAAGAAGAAGCCGGGGACGCCCGAGGAAGACATGGCACGATCAAGTGAATCAAATACTCGAGTCGGACCATGTCAGAAGTCGGAATAACAGTAGAGAATGTATGAGGCGTTGTATGAATGTGAATGAAGCAAGAAGTGTTTGCCAAGATCGAGTTATTTGGCGGTCCGTCCTCTCTGCCTACCCCTGCGGGGAAACGGCGTGATGGTTAGTTAGTTAGTTAGTCCCAGTAAAACGTGGAGTATATCCCGATTCGTGCTTTCAAGTGCTATGTACATCTATTATGTTATGTAGTTGCGAGCTAAAAACCATGTAGGTCGTATTATGGATGAAGAGATACGAACATATTCCAAGTCTGATGAAATTGTAAAGAAAATGATGCTTAGGCGTTTTGAACATGTAGACCGGACGGACGAAGAAAATGAATACAGAATAAAGAAAAAATAATGTGTAAAATGATGTATGAATATTATTCAAGCAATGAGTGAGTGCCAAATTATTGTTGTTTCATATCATCTTCGCTGTCTTTTGTATTTAATAATGTACATCATTTCTGCTTTAGTATTTACATTATTAATTTTAGAAGATTAAAATGCCTTTAGAAATGTTACATAAAATGAATACACTTGAGCAGTTTTAAAAGTTCAAGCTTAACGACGGAAAGTTCTCAAAAATATTCTGTTAGTGTACGTTAGTATTGGACATAAACTTTATAAACGGCGCAATAAAAAGTCTCTGGTGCTCGCCGGCTGCAGCATCCATCCGAAAAACTTTCATTATTCCCTTCAAGTGTCCGCCAAGCGTGCAAGAGCTTTTCATATAAAAGTACAGATAAATGCACTGCTGCAGCGAACAGTACATTTGACGCACTTGTTCAAGCCTTTTATCACCGTAAAATTCAGATATTTCTTTGTATTACATTTAACTAAGCTTTGAAGAAGGACTGAGCGGTTAAACTTTAATAAAAGCTTTAACGGTATGTGATGTTCTTCTCACAAACGATGCGAATTTATTTCAATTACGTGATCAATTGTATCTTAAGGGATGTGTATATTCTTTATTAATTGTTTTTTTTGGTTAATTCGTAGAACACCACTTAATTTTAAAAAAAAATTAATGTAAATCAAATTTAATAATGTTATTATTAAGTTTTGCAATTATTTTTAGCTTTTATTATTGTGACAGCTGCTTCAGTGTTGTCAGGTGTTTACATATAATCCGAAGTTGTGTAAAACAGGGTTTTGTTAATCACTTTCTCATCAAAGTATTCTATTGCAAAAAGCACGTTGATATAATAATTATAGAAAAAAAATAAAAACAGTTTATTTGTTTATGATATTCGCCCTAGTTGTAGATAGAGAATTAGCTACGTGAATAATTATTGTTGTAGTTTGATACAATAAATACCAAGTTTCCCTTACCATTTGATTATGATGGGTGATCGAGGCAATAACTAACCGAAACTGGAGCTCTCAAGAAACAACTAAACAATTTTAATCAGATCATTAGCGTGTTTAATGCAAATAACATTTCCTCCTTCTTTTTTGGTAATTATAACTTTGATAGAAGGGCTTTGTAATGGTGACTGAGATATGTGAAGGTTTAACTTTAAGAAAGAATTCTTCCGATACCAATAGACATATTTAAAAATGTACAAGTACTTAATTACTTAAAGTATTTATGTAACATGACAGTGCTTTCAAAAACAGTTAATTAAATTGGGTAATATTACAACAATTCGTTCGTTTACTTAAGGAAATATTGCCTTAGATGACAAGTGAGGCGACAAAGAAAAGTTTACTTTAGAAGGATGAAATTCAATCCTTTGAAGGATTTGTGCGGCTGTTCAACTCCCGGAACGAATATCGACTTAGAGTCCACCCGTGAAAAGAAAAAAAAATACTACGACGCCTACCCTTTGCAAATTTGAAAAATACTTCAGTACCTTGCGAAGGCATATTTCTCGATACATTTCAATTGACTGGTGTAGAAGTAGAATGAGAGGATAGGAGCTCAATAAGCTTATCAAATCCTCAGATGAAAAGAGTTTTTATTATTCATTTGGCTCTCTAGTATTGAAACCATTTATACCGTCACCGGAAGCTTTGCAAAGTACTTAAAATATTTGACGAGGAAAGCCTTTAAGTGGATAAAGCAAGTTATCGGATAATCGCTAGGTATGTGAACAGATCTATGAGGAGGTTTGGAGGAAATTTATTGCTTTTGGGATTATAAAAGGTTCATACTTCTTAGAGTAGTCACCACTATTGAAAGACATTATTTCTTTCAAGGACCATAACATCGAACCCTTTTATAAAGGTAATTGAAGTTTTGAGTTATAGGTACTAGGTTTGATTTTAATGCGGATTATAAACATCTGTTTTTTTAACATACCTTGTTATCAATTTTTCTGTTTATAAAATAAATAGATTTTTTTTCAAGGTGGCTTCAATGGAATAGATTACGTGTAAATACGAGACCTTTTGAACAAAGCTTACGTTACACTTCTTTAAACACACCTTTCAAATAAATAAAAAAAAGGTTTTTTTAAATAAAAAAAAAAAAAAACCTTTAATACATTAGTACTCTTTTTACGTTCGTATAACATTATTATGAAATAATAAGTATGTGGGTTACGTCATTTAAAACATAATAAAATAAATTTTAATAGGTAATATTGCTAACGACCCAACCTTCTTTCATATATATATATTTTTTAATTATTAATTGATAAACTAAAGTTTTTAAGACAAGATTTTTGTGCATAGCGCAAAGGGTAACAATTATTTTTATAAACAATAATTATTAGCCTGAAACACTCATCCAAATTGAAATGTCGCCGGCAGGATACGAACCCACACCCTTCTAATATCCGGTCAGATGCTCTGAGCATTTGGATGAGTGTTTCAGGCTAATCATTATTGTTTATAAAAATATTTTTAAATCGTCAAGCATTAGACATTATGGTGTTATCCAACAATAACCTTTTAACTAAGCAAATAAATATTTTACTAAACAATACATGTATATTAGAACCTCTATATATCTCTTATTTGTAAATAATATATTTGGAACCACCAGTAAAAGCACAAAAGACAGTAATTAAAATTTTTCTTCAAGTACCATACTTTATAGATTCTGCTGAAATTTTCAAGTTTTTAGTCGTTATGATAATTAGCTAATATTACGCCAAATTTGCAATCCTTCAAACCTAATCTTCATATTCCACTGCAATCCCTATCAACTATTTTAACAAGATCTTCAACAAACTACACCCTTAATATCCCATTAAAATATTCCACCCACAGACAGACATTTAAAAAAAAAAGCAATTAAACTATATAATGTTGTTTAATTACATGCCTACATCTTTAAAATAAACAACAGAGAACACATCAACACATTTAATACAATTTAAAATCTCGATCTGGATAAAATCAAAAGGAATAGATTTTTTTCCATAACTTTAGTATACCAAATCAAACAGAATAACATTTACATTAAATATAAACAATTAATTTGCATTTTTATCATTTTTACATAAATTTAATTTAATTTTTATTATTCTTAAACATAATTGTATAATCATTTCATAATAACACTATACCATAAATACGTGACCACCTCAGTACAGGTTCTCCTAGTTCTCGCGTTCACGATACGCTATTATGTATTAGTAATTTACAGTGCCTACACATCATCCTATAAAATAATTGCTAATATTATTAAAAAAATGTCTGTAAATAATAGAAATGAATAAAAACAAAAAGTGTGATCGAAGATCCTTCTAAGTTCGACGTTCTAAGTGGAAAAATGATTCACTGAACCATTGGCGTGCCGTGTTTTTTTCCGCTTTTAATAATGTTCGTTTAAATTTGTTGTTTTTTTTTGTGTCGTTTTTTCCTTGTTTGTTTTTTTTTACTAAATACAAACATTTACAAAAAAATGGTGAAGCCATTAATTGTTATCATCAAGTGGTGCGATAATTATTGATTTGTTTTATTACATGTTGATTGAACTGCTCGGGAGTCTACGTTTATTTTCGGTATCAATTGATTTTAGGTATTTTGTATTTACCCTACTAAAATATAAATCAATGGTTTTTCAACCGTTCAGTCTTTAATTGCTAGAATTTGTTTTAATTACTTGATGAAAATTCAGAGTAATCAGGGGTGGGGGTGAGGGAGAAGAAAAAGATGTATACAAAAAGAGGGAAGTGATAAATAAGTTTGGTAAACACTAATTTCGCATGTAATAATCATGGAGCGCCCTGTGTTACAAAATATTACACGCACGTAGATATGGAAATATTTTTGCATACCCTGTTTTGTAAAAACTAGTAGGTGGGCTTTAGTAATTACTTGAGGTGATTTTTCACAAAATGGCACTATACAAACTATCCAATTATTACTTAGTACTAAATTACGTTAGATATTATCAATTCACATTTTAATTTCATTTGTATCAGACCTACATAATAGTAGAAAAAATAAACATTCTCGTATAAAATATGGAACAGTAAGATATTTTTATTTGATTGTACGGTAATAATATGCGATAAAAACATTATACCTAATGTTAAATTTTTTCGTACAGCTCATAAAATGTATTTGTTTTCCATCGTTATTTAAATTAAATTGTACTTGTTATGGAAAACTTAATATAGTTTTCCGACCCTAACAAGCGTTTGAAATATTGGTCGTGAGAGCGTATGTTATTGCGTGACCCGTAAGATTTATTCGATAAAACATTTCTTCATTCAAACAACCCAGAAATATCGTACAATCTTACGATTGTTGGCTTTTACAGGCCATATTTTTATGAATTATTTATTTATTATGTCCTGAAAAAAAATGTATTAGCTCTCAATGCTGTCTGTGAGACAGAAAGGCCTCTTTGTTACGGAAAATGTATTTTATTTGATGTTAATTTTAAATGATAAAATATGCAGAGCACTCGGAATATATGAATAAATCTTGTACGATTATGTAACGCGATATTAGGATATTATTTTATTACGAGGTCTAAAAAAATATGTTCATTGAGCAATCGCTTTCTTAGCTAGTTTCGCTCCAGTTTTTTTCTCAACTATAGCGTAACCTAAAACTACATTATACATAATTCGTGAGCACAAGAGTTGAGCATAAGTAATGTAGAATTGGCATGTGGGTAGTGTTTTTTTTTGGGTGGGAAGAGAAAGTTTGCAAAGAATAAAGAATACACATTAGAAGTGCCTTTCATGTAGATTTAAACGGAAGCCGGTTAGCCTTTGACTTATAGCTTTGTAGCTTTTGGTTCTACCCACGAGAAAGTCAACGATAATACAGAAAATACAGCGCTCTGTTTCTCTTACACTGTCCTCATTGAATACTGTCATTACATTTGATCGAAATGAAATGATGATGAAATAATTTATGTACTAGAAATTTTATGGCCCGAATGCCAGACTTTTGGGTAACGAAACATGTCCACCTCGCATTTATTGTGTTCTTCTTTATTCTATGGAAGTGTGCAGGTAGAGACTATTTTATAATTGCTGTAAATGCCATAATGTGAGGTACAAAATATCTGCAGATCAAAAGGGGATTCCTGTCACAACGAGCGACTGTCCTGTTATGACTTCGATTGACAAAAATTTGAAAATCAAACATGAACGCATAATTTGTGCAAAAACACCGAAGTTGCATAATTCATAGTACAGTAAACAAAACCCAGTATTATTAATCATCTATGAGTTATACGAGAGCCTCTTGTAACCGTATAGGCTGCCACACTTCACACAGAATGCACTGGCTTCGTGGTAAAATACAACACTCGTGCGCGCTCATCGCTTCCGAAAAGCATATTGTTACCAACGCTGCCAGCGTAAAAATGTAGGTAATGTCATTATTCTCTTTTCAATATTAGAATGGATTCAAGCTTTATAAAAAAATTGAAATGAACAGTTTTTTTTTTGGAATAACTAATTGAAGCCTATATACCTCATTGTAATATATTTTTAATAATTGCAGATAGTATTAACAACTCCCAAATCGAAACGCGAGGCCGAAAATACACAAAAAAGAAAAAAGTAATGGTGGCAGCTTGGATTCGAACCCAGGACCTACTTATTATATTCAGTGATAAAAATATATATAAATATTACAATGAGTTTTATAAGCTTCAATAAGTTATACAAAAAAATATCCTAGATTTATAGAAAACAAATGTCCCAATAAATAAAAATCGGACACTTGTATCCGAGACACTATCTCACGATTACAAATAAATTCGGGCAGAATCTTGTAGTTATAAAAAGGTAGCACCCAAAAATGAATGGGATTTAATTGAGGATGATATTGATAGTTCTTAGAAGTCGAAGTATGATACCGACAAAAATGAAAGGATATATCCCTAGTTGGACTTGGATTTGTTCCTAGTTGGGCAGACAAAGCTTTCTTAAATTTTGTTGTTAAATAATGTGTTTTTCAAATAAATAATAATAATAATTGTTAATTGATAAACTAAAGTTTTTAAGACAAGATTTTTGTGCATAGCGCAAAGGGTAACAATTATTTTTATAACCAATAATTATTAGCCTGAAACACTCATCCAAATTGAAAAAACCTTCCGAGCAAAGATAAATGTCGCCAGCAGGACTCGAACTTGCACCCTTCTAATATCCGGTCAGATGCTCTACCATTGAGCTCAACGTAGCTCAATGGTAGAGCATCTGTTATTATATTAAGGTAGCCGTAGCTTAATTGGCATATAGCGATCGATCATGAGGTCCTGGGTTCGAATCACAGATGCTACCAATAACTTTTTCATCTGTGTCTTTTCGGTCTCGTGTTTTGATTTGGGAGTTAACATTATTTTGAGAAATTCGGAGAATGAATCCAAACATTTTAAAACTTTTATTAGTTATTGAATTGATATGGATAATTAAACTAAATTTAGAATCGAAAACAATTCTAAGATCATTAATTTCGTTGAGAGTCAAGAGAGAAATATTGTTGATTTTGATGTTGATTAGGCACAATGATATTAATGTGTAGAGAGATAAATAAAAATTTAATCAAACACTTTGGGGATTATGGAGAGCATACAAATGGGTTCTCAATTAGTGACATCATGAATATCCCTCTTTGAATACAGCTGTTAGGTAATTTTTTTTACATAGATCTAGGAAGCAGTCAATATTTAGTGATTGGTTAAATTTCTGACAATGTGGCTTGGTTAATATTGATACACAGTTAATTAGAAAAACTGGAGTAATATTTTCTGAACCTGTTTTTTTCTTTAGGTCTGTATGGACAGCGGAGACTTATTAACCGGAATACTATATTTGAAATAGTTAAGAATTTATACATATAGTTATCACACATTTTTACATGACTCACATTATTTTGGTTAGGTCCTTTGTTAGCCTTTGTTTGACTGAAATCACCCTACACGTGTCTATGACTTTCGAGATTGAATTATTCGCAATGATAATTAATTTTCTTCTCTATAACGCTTTTGTTTATGGTCCTTTACTGCTTTATTACCCCATGTATTCCTGTAGAGAAAAGATTAATTGCTGATAATAACACGTGTAGAAACTGAACAATTTATCTATATGAATATAGACACAATAAGTCCAACCAACCAGTTGTCCGATGACTTTCGTTAATCACTGATTCATTTGCAAATCCTTACCCAAGGTCCATGAAGAGGAAGCCGGCGACTTATGGTCAATGTCACTGGCGTGAGCGTCTAGTATAATTTGAAGTGCCTTTATTTTGCGTATATCATCCGAGACATTTATGTGTAGAAAAGGAATGTTGATTCCACCGATTCCTTTGAAAGAAAGGGTGGAATGTGATCGTTTGGGATATCATTTTCATTAACAATTTTAGAAAAATTGGTCAAAAAGTTGCCAATTTCTTTATTGTCACTGGTACTTTTTCCCTTAAACATGGTAAACATGTTTTGTTTTTCCTTAGTGTATTAATGTTTGAAAAAGTGTTAGAAATTCGAAGGAATACATTTTTCTGTATCAAGTAAGATGTGTATTTGTGTGATATAATTTTTTGGAAAAAGTTTTATAGTCAGCTCCATATTTATGAAATATTTTATAATCTGAGATGGAGTTGCTGTCCTTGTAACTTCTGTGCCAAAGTTTGTTCAATATACGTATAATTACATTGCGGTGCTATTATTAACAAAAATAAAATTGAAATTGGAAAAAGTAAATTAAATACTATAATCAAATATTTTTTAAAAAGAGCTCACTTTTAAATTTATTGTCACATTAATACCTATGTTTAGAATATTAAAAAAAAAAACAATGAAAACTATTATTATCTTATTTTTTATGCCTTGTTATTTTCTGGATTTTATTTTTGTTGAAAAAAAATAAATTATAACTTATCATGTAAATTTATTATTTAATATTTTATAATAAATTATTTATTTACGTTTATTCAATAATTTTTATTTTTTATTACGTATACTGTGTATCCTGATTAGGGAGACTTCGCTTCGGAAAAATATTGACATTTATATATCAAACAGTGTTGCATACAAAATATATTTTATTAATTTTATTTTTATTATTTGTTTTAAGTCGTAATTAAAACATTTGGGGAACTTTAAAAATATGGATTGAGTTGAGGGTACAAATTTATAGATAGTCGTGTTAATAATGGAGTAAAATGATTCTAAAATATGGTTAACATTAGTGTGTGTGTGTCTATAAAAAAACAATCTCCACTTTCTAGGTATTTTATAAACAGTGGATAATCTGCTTTGGCAAAATTGTATGAATATGTTGGAACAGTAGTGGAGTAAGTGCTAAGGTCATAGTTCGTAATGGTTATGTTTAAGAGAGGGTAGAGAAAATCGATGAGAAGAAGAGGATCTACCGATTTAAATTTCTTGATTGAATTATCGCTACTAAATGCGAGGTCTAATTCACATGTCAACAATTTTTAAAAAAAGTTTGTCCTTTCAATAAAAGCTAAATATATTGAAGAAGGCTGCATGTCTAATGGGTAAAATAATAATAAAATAGTGATATATGTAGATTTAAAAACATAAATATTTACGGTCTTATATAAAATATTACGCAACGTTACAAAATCACTATGATCTTACTACTGAGGTCAATATTATTTATCAATATTTGGAAGTTGACTTGCGCTTGTGCACATCTGTGGAATCTTTTTGAAGTGCTAGCAGTAATCTAAAAGTGTTGATGGGCTCAATTTTCCTCGATTCCGCTTTTCCAAACTGGCTATATCATGATGAAGATGCTCACCATGCTCCTCACTAACGCTACACAAGTTATCTGAGAAAAAATGAAATTAGAATGCAAAACAACAGTTTTCTGAGACATGCTGCACCCCATGTTTTCATAGGCTGTAATGCGATCAGTGACAATCTTGAAGAAGTTTTCGCGCTTTTTGTTTCTCAAGAAGTTGTCTACGGCAGACTTAAAAGCTGATCTTGCAGTTAGTTCTATGAGTTTTAACACCGGGGAAAACTGTAGATTTTTCAAAATCTTTTCGGTTTGCGGTCCTAAAAAACTTATCTTCGAAAAATTTTAAACCGAAGTATCTAGCCCGATTTCCAATGTGGAGGGTGGTGTTGGAACCGGCAAAGTTTCGCAATGAGACACAGATTTCATAGCAGACTCGTTGAATGTTAGGATAATCTACATGTTTCTTTTTTCTTTTTTGGCACTCCAGATATATTAGTTTGGCAAATATATTAATCATTGATGTGATCCTTTGGCTCACTCCAAATCAACGGAATTGCAGCGGGTATTGATTTTCGCGATCCTTTTAACCATCCTCTCAGAGTCCGTGTGCATCGAACACAGCTTATGTGAGGCGCCCATGGTTTATCCTGATCGTCTAATTTGCACTTAAAATACTATTTGGTTGCTGTTTTTAAAAATCTCAAAGGGATGCATTTTTGTCTTTCCGATGTTAGAGTAAATCAACACTTTTTCTACACGTTCGAGGCAATTTTTAATATAATTTTTCACAAAAATACGGTCAAACACAATGCTCACTCTAAAATACGAAATTAAAAAATGACAGACACATTTGTAAAGTGCAGCAGTGCAAAAAATATAAAACAGGGTTGCGCTGCTATATTATTTTTCCCCAATATTATAATATATTATAAAACAAATATCCGAAGCCCTTAAAGAACTGATGTGCTACAAAAAAAAATGATGGCATTTTAGAAATCAGAACACAATTTCGCATTAAAATCAGATATCTTTACCCAATAAACAAAACGTGTGTTGACGAGTGATTAGACTTCAATACAATAATACTTTGTTTAAGACCTAAGCAATTTGATATATTGATAATTTCACGAGGATTAGCAGAAATATTAAGATGGTTAGTTGAATTACTTTGGGAGAATATATTTGGAATTAGCAGAAGTCCGGCTTCTGATATTTGAGTTTAAGGGCTGCGACGCCTTCGGTGTGGATTTCATATATATTTGTTTATCGGACACATTCAAGAATAACTTTACTTGTGTAGACACGTCTTGATTAGATCAAACAGCCGTTAAATATCCATTTCAGTCTGGACGAAGTGATTAATTTGTAGACAGATATTAAAACTCCACCGTGCTAGTTTTAGTACCTATATCATAGAGGTAGATGTTGTGGGAGATGAAACCCAATTCCTCTGTGTTAATTGGCGGATCCAACCGTCAGTTAGGAAATATATATGAGAGGGATGGATTGGAAGCGCTGCTCTTAGTTGATTAGGTTTAGTGCGGCAGCCTCTGATGTTTTGAAAGTATCCGTCAGTGGGTTGTAGTTTTTTGGGTTTGTATTTACTATTACAGGTTTATTGTTTTTGTATTTTATTGTGAGGTTTGGTTCACCGTCTCGATTTATTTGTTCTAATGCTATTCTTCGGTTGGCGAGATAGTTTATTTGTGCTGGAGTTTGATCTGAATAAATATTTATACCGGGGCACTCAGTTATATGTTCTTTTTTCAATATGGCGTTTTGAAGGATTCGTTTTAGGGGTCAGAGTTTGTCCATTTTTTTCAATCCCCAGACGGCAAGTGATGATGTTGGTGTGCGTTATAGATGGGTTTAGAGCTGCTAGTGTAGCTGAGATTCTCATCGTATTTTCCGTCATTTTATCGACTTAGGCAGTGGTTGGGCTTCCCGGAAAGTTTAATATTATCATATTTATCGATATTTTGTCCTCTCCTCTAACTCATCGGCAGTTTCACAATCTAATGAGATTGTAGAATCTTGTGGTGAGTTTTATTTTAACAGTTTAGATGAGATCTAGTGTTCATATGACTTAACCTGTCTCTCGAAGATGCCAACTCTGACATCAACGTCCAACATGGTGCCAGAGAAGTAAGAGAGTTTTATGATTAGTTGGGCCATATGGTCTTTTGTTAGTTTTAGTGCAAGATTCGTAATAGTGCTATGTAATACACTTATCTCTTATTTGGCCTTGTTAATGTATGATAGTGCGTCGGATGCACTCATTTCGCAAGTCAAATATCTTTGACAGAAGGCGAGGTGACGACCCTGTTTTTGAATAATTGTCAGCAATAATTTATGAAGCTCTATGTGCTTATTCACACTATCCAGCGGTCTCGGGCGCGATCGCGATCACAAAATATCACACCTCTACATTTATTTCAGCATGTTTACATACATCACGCGAGTGCGCGAGCTAATTCGCGATAAAGAGAAAATAAGAGATTTTGCTAGCGATTCAAGTGCGGCATCAGCCTAGATCAAATGGTTTTGAACTTGGTGCTAACAATAGCTACATTCTATGGAAATTTGAAAATTGATTGTAGATCAGAGCGATGCAATATTTTAAAATGTTTTATATGGCAACACCATGGTGGCTCATAGGAAAATGAAGGTAAGTTTTTTTTTTTAAACACAAAGGTCCAAGTTCATATATTCGACTTTAACCAAACGATCTTAAGAAATTAGTGATTCTTGTCGAAAGGAGAAAATTGTAAATTAAACATTAACTATAACATCTTATCTTATTTATATAAATAAGATGTTACAAGGAAATATCTCATAGGTATCTAATGCGTAATTTTTTTTTCTGGAAATTGTTTCTCAGCGTAACTAATGTACTGTTTTGTTTCTATAAAACAAAAAAGTATGTATATATTAACTATTATGTATATTGATTAAAAAAAAGTGCGCGCGTTTGTCGCGAGTTAGTGTTGTACGTGAACATGCTGAAAGAAATGTATGTTTAATATGTCGCGGTCGCGCCCGCTGCCGCGACCGCTGGTTAACATGAACACAGTCAGTCGCGAGGTAAATCGCGCTCGCTCTCTCGATTTCAAAGTGATCACGCGCTATGCGTAAGTATGTGGGTATTTAAATTAAAAAATATTATTGATCGAATTCAGCACACGAAAATAAATTTCATAACTAAGTAGGTATATTTATTGAGCAAGAAAAATATAAACTCTCCCATACCCCAGTATCTTATCAACGTGCGTTAACTATAACATGGCAAAAATGTTTTCAATGTTCCGTGTTGCCCACCGAAAGTAAGTTCACGCTTTTGCAGTAGTATTCGCGTGTTCGCGTGCTTGTAGTATTTTGTCACCTCGAATATACACTGCGGGCAGATAGCGCTAAAATGATTAATAGAAAACAAAGTGATAACTTTTATAAATTTCATTTTCAATAAATAAAGAGCAGCGTAAGTTGTTCATTTTGACCAAATGCCACCATCTGAGGTGCCGAAGACCTGAAAATATCTAGGCAGTGGAATGATTAACTTAACTGGACCTTAAGTTCTTTACTTTATTTCAGAGTATTCAAACTCCATAACACAGCATTTTTTCCCTAAATGTTCATGGAATAGTAACAAATAACGTTCAATTTATTGGAATAACTCATTGAAGCTTATAAACCTTATTGTAATATTTAATCAACAAATTTAATATTAACAAATCTCAATTGAAATACGAAACAGAAAAGACAAAGAAAATTTTAAAAGGTAACGGTCGCATTTGGGAATCGAAAGCAGGACCCCCCCGCCTTACAGGGACTAGCACTCTAACCACTGACCACCACCTTATTATTTTCCGTGATTTTTATCTTCATCATACCATAATTTTAGAATTACCAAAATCGTCTTCATATTTTCCATATTTTTGTTGTAATAATAACATAATATTTGTAGTAATAATGTTCTTAGGTATTTATATAATTTGCTGTACAGTTCAAAATCCTAATATTTTAATAATTTTAAATAGGTACTATATCTTTATCTAAATCTTTTGAAACCTGTCACCGATGTAATGTATTATAGCTCGGAAATTCATTAGAAAACCATAATGGCTTCCAGTTTTTTGATTGAATCCATTGGGATCGGATCTTTTATATGAGGCCAACACAACCAAAGGGACTTAAACGTCAATTACGCCTATATCATATGTGTCGGATATGTATACGAGTATATTTAGATTAATAAACAAATTGTCCCTCATTCTCATTCTAAAATAATATGAAAAAAAAACAATTTTAACTGATAAGGATATTTTGATTGTTTTTTAATGGGACGACCCTAAATATTTTGTTTTTGATAATGACAAGCAAAAGCAATATTAGCTTTTGAACGTTCAATGTATTTAAGAAATATAAATCATAAAGTTTTTTTAGCCACTTTACCCAGAACCAATCAAACGGTTCTTAAGCTGGTATAAGCCTGAGCCCCCAATTTTATGTAACGCAATCTGGACGAATCGAAACAAACCGTTTCTGAATCGGAATTTCTGATAAAAATCTTTGGACGGGAATTTCATTTGCGTTAGAACCCAAATTAAAGAAATAATTGCTTTTTGCTTGTCCAATCTAGCTCACATCGGAATCCTCGTTATATGCCTTGGGCCTTGTAATGTGCAAAGTTTTGCTTTATATTACGATCTATTTATTTATTTATTGCTGTGTTTATTTTACAAATTTAATTAACTTTACCTTGGTAATTATATCCAAATCAAATTTTGAAGGTTATGTTATCGTTGGACATAATTCGCATAGTAGGCATAATATTCATTTACTGCTGCTGACTGAAGGGCTGTTATATACAAAACGTAATTTTGGATTTAATGCCAAAATAGCCACCCAAACTGAATGTTCTTTTTTTAATTAAAGGCATAGTTAATATATAATGCGGATTAGAAGTATTTTTTATTAATTATTAAATACAGGCCATTAAAGAAATCAAGTTATCATGATTTTAGAGGCAAATTTGAAAATTATTTGTGATTTCAAGGTAAATTTCTTCCTAAATTGTCATATTTGCAATCCAAATATGATTACATAAAATAAAAAAATAATAAAAAACATCCTTAAAAAAACGATTTTTGGGTGTATATTTTAATTGTGCTCGGCAAATTTGTATTCCAACGTCAACAGGTCGTTTTTAATTTAAATTTTAGTCAAATCATAATGCTTATTTTAATTTATTTTCATAGGAATCTGGGTAAAAATTAAATTAAAATTTATTTTTAAATTGCCATTAGCCCCCAAATGATTGCTAAATTCAAAAACTTTTTTTTAATATTTCGAATCCGTATTGGACATTTGCTACACCTCTTGATGAAAAAAGGGTCATTCGGTTTAGGTGAGTATTTTGACGTCAAATCCAAAATTTAGTTTTGTATGAAGCAGGCCGCGAAGCCGTTCCTCTTAAGAACGCAAGTAATGGAATGGGTATATTCATGTATTCCAACAAAAAAATATACGTGAACATACGATTAATTCTTAACCATCCTGCAGCAGACGTGAAGAAATATTATTAAAAATAAATTATTTTTTCCCAAGTATGGGAGGTTAGTGCAATCCCACACATCACAATATATTAAAATTAGGTTCGAAATCGGTAGACAATTAAATAGTTCACTAGCATCGCCGCGAATGAAATGATATCGGGGCCAGGTCTTTAGGAAGTGGGTACTTTTTCCGCCAAGCGAGTTGGTAGTCTATTTTCATAAAATAGTACCTACGCCAGTTTACTGGTGCTTGTTATTAATGATTGTGTACTTGTACAACAGATGCATATCTAGTCCAAATTGCTGCACGTTCCGTTTTAGCCCATTTGTGGACAGGACTAAGAACAACATTATTACTTACAGAGCATTTATTGGTTACGATCCTTGGCTACGAATACGGAGGTCGCGGGTTAAAATCCCGGCGTGCGCAAGTAAATTTTATTTGATGAATTTCAAAATGTATTAATTTAAAGTAATATGTAGCACAATCGGCACGTTCCAGAGTGGTAGATACTGTCAGTATCGCCCTGGTGAAGCGTTGCTTGAAGTGGCTTTAGCCATGTTTGGAGATTAAATCTGAATAGCCAAGCACTTATCCACCTTCCTCTTGCCCATCTCCTTCTCCTCCTCAATACGTTCAGCCTCACAACATACCCCAATTAGGGATGCCATATTCCCACTGGCTCCAGATGGTTGGGAGCAGCTGAGACTCTTGTATGGTATCACATAAAAAATAAAAAAGCCCTACGCGTATATGATATTTTTGTGTATCTACATGTTATCTCTTCTTTTCGGTGGCGTTTCGTGGCCTATCTTAGTGGGATGTTCAATCGAATATTAATTTTAAGTTAAATAAGAAGATTTAAATACCATAATACAGTGAACATAACAATTAAGCCGGCTAAAAGTTTTCGTAAAAAAAGTGCAGTAATAGTGTGTAAACAGATACATCGTGTTGAAAAGAAAAGTCAGATTAATATCACGAAATAATAATTATTACGTTATTCAAAATAAACTGGTGATCTTCAAGTTTAAAATAGATTTTGATAAGGGAGTTAATCATAGAATTTTTTTGAAATAGACGGTGCCGTCAAAAATAAAACGCAAGAGTTTATTATTTTCTGTGGATATTAATGGAATCACTCATAAAATGAACGAAAATGAAATATTTTGCAATATCAATTTCAGAATTTTTTTTCTATAAAAAGTAACGAGGACTCATCATCGAATTAAAACCACTTTGTAAATTACCTAATAAACAAAATCAATTATTACAGTTCCACAATAGTTAAAACAAAGAAAACTTGTCTTCCAGAATGGATAACAAAAGATTTACTAAAAATATGTACTGCATTTAAAAATTTAAAAAACAACCTAGTAACCTATTACTGAAAACAGGTTATAATACTAAGATACGAAAACGCATAACTGAAAAAAAAAACTAAAACTAAAAAAACAACACTGTGGTGGCTTATTTGAAAAGTGTGAAAATAATACCAAAAAATCATGGAACAAACAAACACTTTAAACAAACCTTGTAAAAATTAAAGATAGGTGAAGAAATCATCACCAAAGACATCAAGATATGTGAAAACTTCAAAAACTACTTTTGTAATATTGGCGCTTCTTTGGCTAGTAGTATATTCAACAAATATACCCAGAAACTGTATGACAATATTACGTTAAAACATGAAAGTGAAGAATCAACCCACCCACAACAATCAATCCGACCCACAACTGAGCTCGAAATATTAGCTATAATAAAATCCCGAAAATCAAACGTAAGTGTTGAACATGATAAACTAAAATGCACAATAGTACAAAAACTTGCTCCACTTATAACACCTATTGTAACTAAACAGATCAACCTGAGCTTGAAAGAAGGTTAGTTTCCAGATAGTTGTAACAAATAGTATTAACAAATCTCAAATGAAATACAAAACAAGAAAAAGATAATTAAAATGTATCGGTCGCATCTGGGATCTGGGAATCGATTGCTAATTCTAAAATTGAGATATAATATCTATAAAAATTACCAAATATAATAAGGTCTCATGAGCGTAGTGGTTAGAGTGCTGTCCTGGTAAGACATAGGTCCTGGGTTCGATTCCCAGATGCAACCATTAAATTCACAAGACAAACTAAAATGCACAATAGTACAAAAACTTGCCCCACTTATAACACCTATACTAATTAATCTGATCAACCTCATCTTGAAAGAAGGTCAATTTCCAGATAGTTGCAAAATCGCAAGGGTTATTCCAATATATAAAGGTGCTTTAAAAACTTAATCGTCCAATTACAGACCCATCTCTGTATTACCGATTTTATCAAAAATATACGAAAGTGTAATTAATATACGATAGGTTAAATATATTTCTTAAAAAAAAACATTTTTACATACTAAACAACACGATTTTAGAAAAAAAGTCAAACTCTTTCTGCAACTAATGACTTTATAAATAAATTTAGAACCAGTATAGATAATGAAAATTATGTCATAGCAATTCTAGTAGACCTCCGAAGAGCCTTCAACATCGTGAGTCATGAAATATTGGTTTAAAAAAATAGAAAACAACAGATGTAACTGGACCTGCTCTTAAATTTATCTAAGTATACCTAAACAATAGAAAACAATATGTTAGCATAAAAGATTAAAAAAAAAATTAAAAAAGTCAACTCAATAGCATAAACTATGGAGTTCCTCATGGTTCCATATTGGGGCCACTTTTATTCCAAATTTATATAAACGAAATATGCCAATTAAATCTAAATGGTGAAATATTCTTTTACATTTTACTTTGGCAAAAACCTCGAAACTTAATTAGTAAAATCTCAACTAGATCTCAATTGGCCAATTAAAACATATTAACAATTAATGTAAAAAAAACTGGTTACATAATCTTAAAAACGCCGATTCATAAACCATTCCAAATAGAAGAAATAAACCAAAGCATTTCAGATAGTGAAAAATACCTAAGCCTATATATTGATAAAAACTTATCCTTTAAACAAAATAATTAAACTAATTACAAATAATATACAATAAAGTTAAAAAAAAAACTATACCAAGAAATGAACTTGCAGAAAATCAGAAAACTGTCCGAATAAAACATATGCATATTTTTTAAGTTTTTTTTTAATATATTTATTTTATTTTAGTTATTTGTACATTTAAGTTTACAAAATAACTAATTATACCTCTTATAATATTACATATACATATAATGATAATTTAAAAACTATGATTTTTTTCTTGTTCAACTTAAAGTGTTTTTTACAATCTATTTTAAATTTATTAATTGTTTCACTTTTGATTGGGTCCGATTTTTGATTTTGATTATTAATCTACAAAATACAAAATGGACTTATACAGACGAACATAGCAAATTATTAACTTATTTTAATAACAACTTAAAACACGAAAATCACAGAAAAAAATCTGTTGATTCTTCCAAATACACTATTACGTACAAATTTGGGATTAACGAATCCCATATTAGCTGCACACCCGGGCTGCTTGAGGATTCGCACGTCTCCCGCTGTAGCGCTGTAGTATGTTTTGTACGAACTGTTTCTTAGGATAGGATTCATTTTGAACTCGCTCTTTGGCAGTATTGCGGGCGGGTGGATTTTTAGCACGGAATTAGAATGGCGTGCTGTATAAAGGTATTGTAAAATTTAAATAGGAGTTTGTTTTCTTTTCTTAACATTTCTTAAAGGAGTTCACTGTACAAAAGCTTTTTAAAGAAAACCACCAATGCCTTTATTACAACCTTTAATATTTTGCATCATGCCTATTAAATGACCTACTAGTCACTTTCTATAAATTATTAAAGTCAAACACCCAAAACTAATAATTCCGTAAAAAAACTTTTATTAGTTTGGTCAGCAGGGGTTTTTGCCACGCAAAAGATTGGGCAAAAGATTCTTTGATTTTATAGTGTAAAACTTCGGAAGTTAAATCGACCTTCTGTGACATTCGCGTTAGCTGCCATTTTGGATGAAAGGTGCTAAAAAATTGATTTTTAAAATAATTCTATAACGGTTAATCCCACAACAAAATATTGTAATATAAACTAAAATTCTTTACATTTGTTTTATATATAACGAGTTACATTGGCGAAAGGATGAATTTTCTTTTCAAAAAATCTTCATAATTCCCAATTTTATTATTTTATTTTATTATTTCTGGCTATTCATTACATAAACATAATAATTTGGTCTACTCATTTCTACACCATCACTTGGTAGAGTAAATAAGATTTCTTTATTTATTTCGGTATTCTCAGTAGGTCTAATGCACAGATGTCCCTGTTTCGCCAAAAGAAATTCAAAAAACTTCTGTTAAAGTCTACCACTCAATCTCACTAAATAAGCCTTATCAAATAGTACATAGAGACCTATTTCACAGAATGAAATCATATTTATATAAAATAATCTTGCCTTTTTTTAATATTCATAAATGACCTCGGCTCAAAATTAAACTATGATTATGATTTTTTCGCCGATGATCTCAAAATTTTTCGTAAAATTAAGTATTTTTCTGAAGATTACCTGCTTCAAAATGACCTCGACACACTCAATAAAAGGTATATTGTCAATTATATGCACTTAAATGTTGAGAAATATTACACTTTAAACATTACTGGAAATAGAATTATAAAGATTTTTATAATTCTATTTCAAGTTATTAATAATACTATTAGTTATTAATAATACTACTCGTAAAAAAGTGTCTTATATAAAAGATCTAGGAATCACTCTCGATTCTACATCCATATTCGACGTACATGTTAACGACATTAAGTGGAAATCATTCAAAATGATGGGATTTATTCATAGAATATGTAAACCATTCAATAATCCTCAATTAATTCCACACCTTTACGGCTCCTTAATTAGAAGTAAACTGGAATATGGAAGTTCTATTTGGAATCCTCATTACTACAAATATGAAAACATTAATGAATCTGCTCATAAAAAAATGCCGAGAATGTTATCTTTAAAATGTGGTTTACATAACCATCTTAGATCATACGACGTTCGTCTTGAATACTTCAACATCAATTAAATTAAAATTAGAAGTCTATTGATTGATTTAATATGTTTATACAAAATAATTCACTGTGATCTGGATACTATATTATGTCTGAGCAGTATTGAAATAAATGTACCCAATTCCTATTGTTTAAGCTCCATAGCACATTCCAACTGAATACTTTCGGAAATAATATTGTTTACTTTAGTCTTCTGCCTCAAATTGGTCGACAATATAATATGGTGGAGTGTGCTAGTGTAGACATTTTTGTCGGTAATCTATATAGTTTCAGAAATAATATTCTCCTATTACTTAAAAATATGTAACAATGATTGAGCTAATTATATTATGTTTCACTTGGGTCTCTAGTTTCTGTTGTATTATTTATTATTGAGTAAGTTTTTGTAATTTTATGTTTTGTGTGTCCTTTGTCTGATTATTTGTAAATTGTGTATAATAACTGAGTTTTTTATAACTGGATCGATCTCACGTAAGTGTGAACATCTGTAACAACCAAGTATAAATAAATAAAATGGCGATTGTACCGGGTGGAGAGAGTTATTCAATTTCAACATAGTTGTGATTTCGTACATATTCAACATACTTCTGGCAAATAAACCCAAAATAATGCCATACAACTTTGTGAAAAAGATATACCTCATCTACAATATTATTTCGTTATCTCCGAGCTCCGTGACTTCTTGAAGTTTTTCGAAAACAGCATACAACAAAGATGCCGTGCCTTTGCGCAGTCCTTGTTCTGAGAAAAGCGTTAAGTTAATCCTTCAACTCGTCGGATTACATCGGAATGCACATTCTCTGGAACAGCATTACCCTTTTCCCACCTTCCTCTCCCCCTTCTCCTTCCCTTCCCAATACCTTCAGCCTCACAACATTCCCCAATTGGGAATGCCATAGTCTCACTGGCTCCAGACGGTTGGGAGCAGTTTGGGACTCTTGCGCGGTATTCATATAAAAAAATAAAAAAAAGTGGATGGAAATAAAGTCGAGGGACAATCTGTGCATAATAAAAATCATTCCCATTCGATATAGCTATGGTATATAATTGTAATGTGGAAAACATTTAAAAATTACGTGGTCAATTTTTTCCACCAAAAATGGAGGTATATTGAAATATATTAAAAATGGAGGAACGTTTTAATCAACTATATCTTCTTCTGCTCTTTTATAGAATTAATTTTGATATCGCTTTTCGATGGTATTATAAAAATGTTGAAATTGAAATAAATATGTATATTACGGAACACGACCCAGGGTCAGCCTAACTCCCTCGGCGTGGCACAATCGCCATTTCGATCTCTGTTCGCGAAACAGGAACATCTGTGGATTTGACCTACTGGGGATGCTGCAACAAAATAAAAATAAACTTTATTTACTCTACCAAGTGGTAGTGTGGAAATATGTCTACAAAATTATTATATTTATGTAATGAATGGCCAGAAATAATAAATTGAAATAAGAAAAATGGGGAATTTTACGATATAAAAAAACACGTTCTTTCGGCGCTGTAACTCGTTATATATAACAACAAAAAGTGCTTATACAAAATATAATCAATTTTATTTCTTTTCAGTTTGTCTTGCACAATTTCGTTGTAGGATCAACCGTTGTGGATTTCATTTGAAAAAAAAACAATTTTTGGCACCATTCATCTAAGATGGCTAGGAAGGAGGTCGAAAACATAGATTTTTTTTTTCAGTATCCAAACCTTTATAACATTAAATCAAAAATCTTTTACCCCACCCTTTGCAACCAAAGGCCTTTTATTCTTTCATCTGACTGGACTATATAGGTAGGTACAATGATTTTTTTATTTTTTTTTTAATTTAATATGATTATTTTTTTTTTACAGTAAGTATATAAATAAAAGATGATTCATATATTGTAACAACAACATAATATAGCTGTTATTCATCATAAAGAAACAAGGTTCTTGTGTTTGGTGAGGCATTTTCACTTAAATAATTACATCATAACTTAAAACATTCTTGTATAATAGCAGAAAAATATGAATATATTATTTGAATTATTATTTTCCTTAATATTAAGCCCATTTGGTGAGTATTAGAACTTATTACAGAGCTGATGGTTTAATAACGTCTCATTTAAATATAACTTTCATACAGGGCAACTTTAAACGTGATCGTTGAATAAAATAATTTTGGTAGTTTTATTCAAATTTATGGCAAACAATAATGAACTTCATGCAGATGTTATGTATATTCGTCGAACTTCGAATAAATTAATACAATTAATTTCGTTATACCAAGGAAACGGTAAACGCATATGACTATATGAACGTAGTTTCAAATGTCAACAGTTATTTAGAATTATTATTTGGGAATGGTCCGCTTAGAAATGTCGGCAAACTGTATATGCAGTAGCTTCAATTAATTCACTAAATATGTACACAGTATATTCTTTAAAGCATAATCCTACTATTAAATAAGAATAAAACAATTCCATCTACCGAAGACCCCCCTCCCAACATTTGTTTTGCAGCGATATGAGGGAATTATTTAGTTGTCTCTCCAATTTGAAATTACTTATGAAATATTGTTTTTTTTTTACTTTTATCAAGAAAATATAAATAATTTTTAAATGTTTTACAAATTGGTAGACTTAACATTGGTAGACTTAACAAATCATCAAAGTATTATCTTTTCTTGATTTCCATCATCGCTAACGACATCCTCCGACATTTTAAAATGAAACAATGGCAAGCGTATAAACAACGCCTGATATTGTATGTAATCTTTTCTTGCGAAGAAACTTTTCTTATCGGCTTAAGGAGAAACAGCTTCGAGTATAAGTTACAGCGGGCATGATTATTCCACTCGAAACGTTCACAGCATTTTGTACTTAATTCACAAAGTTTGACACATTATAGTCGCAATTTCCCTTAGCCTGCAGTCCCACTAATGGCTCTGCGTGAATGAACCGCTATATTAATTTTTAAGGTACTTCATTTACTTAGATAATTTGTTTATGCTAGCCAACTTGCATTACTTATCGATACCATATGCCTTATAAGCCAGTTTAGTCATAGGCTATTTATTTAGAGTTGTATTTAACCCAAAGGTGGCACAGGGTTTCATAAAAGATATATATAATATTAAAAAAAAGATAAATGGACATAAATGAAAACGGTCATACTTCACAGCACGTTCTTTATGCTCAGTAGCTGGGTTGTAAATGATTTGCCTGTTGTGTTTCTTCATTTCTACAGCGTGGGTCTCTACAATAAAGAGATATATTTTTAAAATTTCTTCAAAGGACTGGTAACTTTGTGGCATCATTATTAATTAAGTAATTAAGAATGTACTATGTTTACACCACTTTTATAAAAATAAATAAATATCTCTACATGTTTCGATAGCAATGCTGTCATCCTAGGGAATATATGAATACTAAAAATAATTTCAAGTATAGACAAATGATAAAAATTAGAACAATAATTTAAGAATAAACAAATTATATATAAACAAAAACAAAAATTAATTAAAGTAGGTAAGTAATTAATCAAAAATGTAAAAAAAAAAAAATTTAAAACTAATACTACAATATTCATAAAATATAAGTTCATACAGCAATGTTTTTTACAGCATTGCTGTCGAAACACGTAGAGATATTTATTTATTTTTATAAAAGTGGTGAAAACAAAGTACATTCTTTATTATTTAAGATATATTTAATTCATTTATAGAATAATAAAAACATATTCCCAGCTTAAGAATAAACTA
The DNA here is from genome assembly GCA_022606495.2 of Halesus radiatus. Lineage (NCBI taxonomy): Eukaryota > Metazoa > Arthropoda > Insecta > Trichoptera > Limnephilidae > Halesus > Halesus radiatus. The sequence goes on along the minus strand of JAHDVE020008485.1, from coordinate 151,368 downwards.
ACAGTATTTTAATTCGAAAAATGATGAAGGCCTTAGACAGCAGAGGATTGAACCCACGATGGCTGGATGGGAACCTAACGGTTTGGACTACCTGGCTAATAACTTTCTCCTTCTCTTTTATGATAATCCAATATTAAATATTTATTACGAAATACAGATTTTCAGTCCAAAAAATAATCAACAGTAAAATTGGTAGTGACTTGGAAGTTTATTAGACATTTCAAATCTTTTATAATTACACAAATTGCATTTGAATTTGACTTAGTTTTCCTCTCTCCGTATTATTTTGAACTGCTTGTATTTACGGCTTCGGTTCGGGCTCAAATAAAAGTCTTATTTACTGGAGTGAAGCGGTTTATTTGAAATGGTCAAAACTTTATACAGAGATGAAAAGCACAAACATCAATAAAGTACGGGAATGGAATTTCTCCGAAAATTTTCCCCCCTTTTCAAGAGTCCATCAACAGTTTCAGAGAGAACACTTCATGAAAAGTTAATAATTATGTGAATTTCTCTAGGTATTTCGTGCAATCATATTTTTTAATGATCTAAATATTTTTTTTCAAATTAAACTGAACATGGTCATTCGATCTATTACGTGTGATTTTAAAGGAACAGAAAATATTATTTCGCGTACCGTTTGATGCATTAAGGTCTATTTAAGGCACGACAACATTAGTTGCCTACATTACTTATGAACACATTCATATTACAGCGTACACCAGCGCAACGTATCCTCATGTGCATGGGCAAGCACCTTCCCAGATTGTCGGCTAGAATATTTTGACGAGCTGGTGCGGCTTGTGACGTCTGCGCCTGCGCAGTTAGTATGAACACATACTGTTATTACCGTCAACTTCGTCAGTTGGCGTCATTAGGCATAAATATTGCTAAAACTAAGAAGATGGATAATGTTAAAGATATTGATTTGGTCAGGGAATTTAGGTTATAAAATAATAATAAATATTGGAATAGGAAAATAAAATCGTCAAACATTTTGTGGCGGACGCTAACGCTCAGTTGACAGCCGTACTCGCGTCTGTGCTGTGCCTGTACTGTACTGTTCTGCTGTGCGCGGTGCTGGTAGATGTGAATAAACCTTTAATAGTGTATATGCCGTATATCGTTACAAAGTTGGTTGACCGAGGTTTGAAACATGTCTCAATATCGTTTTATCGATGTTATATATACATATTTCATTAAAGAATACGGATGTTCATTTTTTATCTAGTAGTTGCTTTGCCAGATGCCTTTTAAAACTTTTTTCTTTATGAACAATTTTTTTTTATACGAATACCACACAAGAGTCTCAACTGCTCCCAACCGTCCGGAGCAAGTGAGACTATGGCACCCCCAATTGGGGAATGTTGTGAGGCTGGAGGTATTGGGCAGGGGAAGGAGAAGAGGAAGGTGGGGAAATATCTGGCTATTCTGATCTGGTTACCAAACACGGCTAAAAGCCATTTCAAGCAACATTTCAATTCTGAATGGTGGTCTTTCACCAGGGCGATACTGAGAGTATCTTCCACTCTGGAACGTTGGCAAATATACTATATATTGTTTTTAAATGAATTAATTGTGAAACAGCACAAGTTAATTAAATAAAATTTACTTGCGCACGTCGGGATTTGAACTCGCGACATTCGGATTCGTAGTCCAGAGCCTTACCCCTCGACCATGGAGGCCGTCAGAACATTATTGGAAAATTAATGTGGGTCTTATCTTATATTTTGAAGGCTCTTGATTTAAAGGATAATGCCATATGAAACTTATTTTCTTTTGGCTTTGAAATTCAACAAATAACTTACAAAACCAGAAAAAAAAATCAGAGGAAATTTTACTATACCAGAGCTACCTGTTCGCAAGTTTTTAGTGGAACACAAAAACAGAATTAATGTTTTGTAGTTAATTCGAGTTTTAATTTAATCACGTAACCAATGTCTGGCCGACGTTAAAATGTTGTCAAATTAAGTCGATTACAAGTTTTTTAAATATCATCGAAAGATGAAGAGATTATAATTAGGTTAATCATAAAAAAATGTATAACTCACAAATTTTGTTCTACGTTACCTTAGAAAAATACGATTTTCTAAAAATAAAATACATAGTAACAACCATTCCTCTGATCACAGGTTTTTTGTTCTTGACACCAAAGATATAACTACTAATGGATACAAATTAATCACCGAAGAAAATAATGTTATCAAATCTCAATGAAATATGAAAGAGAAAATAAAATGATTACGGTTGCAACTGGGACTCGAACCCAAATCCTCTGTGTTACAGGAACAACACTATACGATTGTTTTATCGATTTCATATTTCAAAGTAAGAATTATTAATATTGTCATTGATTAATTATAATATTTTTGGCTGCTATCTTCTTGTCTCTTTCCGTTTCATATTTCATTGAGAATTGTTAATAATATCTTCATCAATGATGAAATATTACACGAGGTTTATACGTTTCAATAAGTTATTTCAATAAATTGAATATAGATTATTTTTATGTGGGTACGAAAAAAATAAATTAAGTAGAGTTATATCGCCACTACGTTGTTCAGTTCAAAGGTGATTTTATGTTTAGTTGCGTATTAGTACCTACCCGTTCTCGTACGTTTCATTAGAAGAAAACTCGTAATATTCTCGATGGGAAGTGGTGATTGAGAACACGCGGCGTGATTCGGTAGTAATCCGTCCGAAAACCCGTAATAACGCTCACAAAGTTGGGACTAGTGGAAAATAAATTGGATCGCAGGGGCGCAGAAGGGGCAGAGTTATTTCCTGTGCGGGGTGGAAGGAAGAATTCATTTGAAATACACGGCAAGCGCTATCTGATAGGGTGTGATATGATACGCACGATGAATGGGTGACTTTGAAACTTATCAGTACAACTTTTTAAACTTTTTTTTTCGATTTTGAAAAGTTGTTAAAAGACTTTGACTCTACCTAAACTTGGGATCATTGAAGAAAAATAAATGTTCTTGGCGATTGTGATGTAATCTTTACTATAAAGCTGAAAATCTGTTTGTTTGTCTGCTGTCGGAAGCAGTAAAACTATCGAATGATGAACTCTTGTATAATAAAAATGTCATGAGCTATGTAGTTTTGAAATATTCATTTAATTTTCACAATTCTTGTGATTATTATAAAAAAAACGGGTTTGAAATTCGGGAAAAACCGGGTAGTAAGTAAATTTAAGCTTGTGAATGTGAAGGATCTATATATAAATATATATGGTTAAGATTTATTTTTTTATTTTTTATTTCATTTCGCAACTTGCAATCATGCTAGATATTAACGGATTCATAGATATAAATTTAGGTAGGTACGTTCACGAAATTAATAATGTAATGCTTATAAGCCGTAACATCAGCTACGTACCTCATTACACAGTCATCTTAAAATACTCACCCTATTCCTTCTACCTTATAACATACCCCAACACCTGGGTTGAAATATAATCCTAACCCAGTATTTTAAGTTTTAAAAACGCCCTGATATGTATTTATGCGAGCAGCTACCTATTACACGTCGATTTTGAGTAAAGATTATAATGAAATAGAATGGCGACCCTTCCGGTTCAGAAAACTTTTTGTGTCGAAAAGAAAAACGTTTCTGTTTGGACATTACCTTTTATCGAGACGCACGAGCTGAATAAGGGTGCCAAAGCTATCGGGTAGGGTCTGCCCTTCACCGAGGAAGGTTAATATCAGCTTGCCCGGCACACTGCAGAATTATATAATTGAGCAATTGCCATGTTACTCGGCAGTTCTGAGAAATTTGTAACTTCCTTAGGAGTGGTATCATATTGATTTTTGCCGAAGTTCGTAATTTCGTTTCAGGTCAAATTTTAGGCGACATCGACCTTTGTTAAGTGAGGAATTATCCGAGATTTTAGTCCGGAGACGTCAGGAAAGTTCGAGCTGTGCAGCACGTAGGGTTTATTGAATAACTTGTTGTTTTATCCCCAAAGTGGTAGGCCTTCCACAGTAAACTGTAAATTAAAGTCGTAAATTTGAAAATGTTCGGTATGCGTCGTTTCAAAATGTCTTTACATTTAAAGACTTTTCTCAACTTCGTGTTGTCCGTTATTAAACATTTGTAAAGCTCTTACACAAATCAGTGAAATACAAACGAAATAAATTATGTTTGACATGTGCGTCCCTTTTAGAAATTTTATGGAAACAAACGGTAAGACACACCACATCAATAATTTCGCATAATTAATTACTGAGGCCCACTTTATCCGCTTATGATTGGCTATATCAACGTTATGAGATCTTTAAATCACTTTGCAAGAAGGCTGATATTTGTATCTGAGAAATTTCATATTTATGAAACCATTTCTCTGTTAAAAAAACCGTTATATTTTTATTATGTTATTTGTGAAAAAAAAGAAAAAGTCGAAATAGATTACTCAATTATAAGACGAAGGACCAAAATATTAAATTAATGCAATATGTAAGTAAAAACTTTGATTCTTAAGAGTTGAAATAACTTTTAAGATGATAGCTTAATTTTGGACTCAAGTCTTCCTAGTTGTAAAACCCCCAACTACGCCAAGTATTCCAGATTGTAGTTTAATTAGTTGTGTAATAAATATTTATTACCGTGGGAAGTCCCGACTCAGCATCAATTTGGAGTGTAAAATATGAATACTTGGTTCAACTAATTACAGTGAAACGCAAATCAATTTAGATGTTTATTTATTTAATTAAATACATAGTTAAATTTAACAGTGGTCTAAAGAAAACAATGCCGAGCTTTCAACTTTTAAATGAAATGGATTTATTTTTAAAATTCTTTCGCTTTCCATCGGTATCAGCTGTCTTGATGTCTCAAACAATGAATAAATAAACCGATTTACATAAAAAAATCGTTTTATAAATTTCGACGGACCTAAATCTCCTTCGAATTAGGGTGTTGAAAAGCGAGCGAATGACAATAACGATAATTTTTCTTTAAAAATTCAGCGCTTTGCTGAAATCTTTTTATTTGCAAAATAATTTATTTTGAAGAACATCACTTTACGCTTTTAATTCATAAAGCGTTGAATGAAACAATAAAAAAAGGTTTTGAGCACAAACTTGAGACATTAGTCTCAAAAGCGTTGTCAGCAGAATGACTTTGTTGTGATGAGTAGCAAAATTGAGTGAATTAGAAGGCTTCACTTTGCTGCTTTTGAAAGTTTTAGAGGTGAAACTGTTGAAAGGTGGTATTATTGTTAACACGATAGAAGTAATAGGATGAGGTAACACCTTCAGATATTATGTAAGATTGCGGCGAAGTGTGATGGGGTTGAACGATAAAGTAACATGATAAGGCAATATAAGATTATAGTTGTTTGGTAAAGTAACATCATGAGGTAACCTATGATTGTGAGGAAGCGTGATGCGGTTACACGATAAAGTAACACGATGAGGAAACATAAGATTTTGACGAAGCGTGTTGGAGTTGCATGATAAAGTAAGATGATGAAGTGATATAAGATTGTGACGAAGCGTGATGGGGTTAAATAATTAAGTAACATGATGAGGTTACACGGTGAGAAAAGATTGTGACGAAGTATGATAAGGTTACACGATGATGTAACATGATGAGGTAACATGATGAGATATGTAAGATTTTGAGGAAGTGCGTTGAGGTTACGTGATGAAGTAACATGATGAGATAAGATTGAGTGGAAGTATGATGAGGTTTCACAGTAAAGTAACATGATGAGATATGTAAGATTTTGAGGAAGTGCGTTGAGGTTACGTGATGAAGTAACATGATGAGATAAGATTGAGTGGAAGTATGATGAGGTTTCACAGTAAAGTAACATGATGAGGTAACATGATGAGATATGTAAGATTTTGAGGAAGTGCGATGAGGTTACGTGATGAAGTAACATGATGAGATAAGATTGAGTGGAAGTATGATGAGATTTCACAGTAAAGTTACATTATGAGGTAACACTGCGAAGTTACATGATGGAGTATGTTCAGGTAAAATGATTAAGTAATTTCGTGAGGTAGCGGGATAGGGTAACACAATGAGACCACATGGTGACGTTATATATCGACTGCTCCAATAAAGACCGCACTAACTCAGAAAATTAAGTGTTCGATTTAATTTCACTCTGGAAGTCATTACCATGTTGAGAAAAATACTAAAAAAGCTACAAAATTGTTTGTAAATGAATACATATTCAATAAAAAATAAATTAAAATAAACACCTAAAAATATGAATAAGATTTTAAACATTGAAATGGCTCTCCTGCAAAATTACTTTAAGTGAGTTACTGCTTTCTTCCTTGCAGCAGTCGATATGATATATATAAATAAATAAATGATTTTTTTTATATCCAAACTGTACAAAAAAATAATTGCTATATTTAATTTTGTAACTTATAAATATATTGAAATTATTTCTGCAAAAGCTTTGGTAGTTTATTATTTTCGTTTTTTCTGCGAAAGCATTTTTAAAAAATATTTGATTTTGTACGATTAAAATTATGTAGGAACAATTTTTTTTTTTTGATAGATGTGTAATTATTTGGTGGCGTCATTATTAATATAATTAATAATAAGTACTTTGTTTACACCACTGTTTTTAATATATAAATGACTACATGTTTCAGAAGCAACGCTTCCCTCGTCTGGATAAACAGTACACTCAATATGTTTACTGTTTATTCTAATAAGGGAAGCTTTGTCTCTAAAATATTTATATATTAAAAGCAGTGGTTGTAAACAAAGTACTTCTTATTAATTATATAAATGCATATTTATTAAAATGTTAGCATAATATGGATATGGCTCACTCACTAAGATAATCACTCAGTCAGCAAAAGAGGCGGAATGTCGGTGGTGAATTGCTCTCTTCACGGTGATCGTTCACTTTATGGCGAACGATATGACAGAGAGTCTCGGTCTGAAACAAAAATTCATCATAATGTATTATTGATGAAAAACATAATACACGTTTACATAGACGTCGATAAGATAAAACAAGGAGAAAACAAATTAATAAGAACTTTGTAAAATGACTTCTCATAAGATAATGAAAACTTTTATAAGTGGGCAGTATAAACATGTATGTTGTTGAAAAAAAAACCACAGAATATAGAAGAACACAAAAATGCGATGTGGGCATGTTTTGTGATCCAATAGTCTGTTCAATCGGGACATAAATTTCTAATACAATACATTATTTCAAAATGATTTCATTTCAATTAAATGGAATGGCAATATACAATGAAGACAGTATAAAGGAGACAGAATGCTGTATTTGCATTCGTTCTCTTGGGGCTATAACCAAATGGTACTTAGTCAAAGGCACACCGGCTTCTATTTAAATCCACGTGGAAAGGACTTTAGGTGTGCATTATTTATTCTATAAAAAAAGAATGGACGATTGCCAGAATATAATGAGGGAAATAGTTAGTTAAATCCTAGATTATAAGAGATATTGTTGAAATGTTCATACTTTTAAAGACACGTCTTTCCGAACCACGGTATTCCCAAGGGTTTATAAAGTGACGCCGCGAATACGGAATTCTAACATTTTACTTGTAGGGCATAAACAATAAAAAAATGTGACATCCTTAGAAAAAACTAACAAAGAAATGTATATCTGAGGCAGGCTTATTTGTTAAAGCAAAACAAAAAAAAATGTCTGTGTTCGAAGACAAAAAACACCTGTTTCGACGGAAACTTTTGAATAAACTTCACCTTCATTTTATCTCAAAAGAACCACAATTTATTTTACGTGTTACCACCTAGTATCGTCGGAGTAATAATGATTCAACGTTGTATCTTACTGAGACAACGGCAATTGTTCGATAGAACTTTTGTTAAAAGAGCTTCGCGGTTAGCTTTGATTCGGCTACCGAATGTCTACCTTGTTCGAGTACAGTAGGCTCTCGATTCAGTAGCGGGATAGATGTTAATCAAATGGCAAAAATATCTCGGTTGATGGAAATATTCTGAAAATGCTCCATAATGTTGGTGCGTTATTATAAAATCTCATGCTTTTCTTACATATTAATCATATACCGTTGAATGGGTGATATCATTCTACAACAAAAACAAAACGAATCCCAATCTCCGATTGGGTTAAACATTTCCCCAGAATTTTCCCTAACAGTTCCATAAGTCAAACTACCACAAATAAATGCAATTACTTAGTTATAACACACTCAGGGCATAAAATAAAAGCTTTTTACAATATTCAATGTACCTACAGTAGATAAAATTTATAAAAAATATGCAATTATTCAAATCTTTAAAGAAAAAATATTAAATAAATTACAATTTAATATATCCGCAAGGTATCAGCAAAACATTAAAATCCCGCCATTCAATACTAAGCATACGCAAAACACATACCTATATCTAGGAATAACTTTTTTAACAATCTGCCATCTGATCTTAAAATTATAGAAAATATCCATGAATTTCAACATAGATTAAAAAATTACCTCAAACTACTGTAACAATTTTTTTAAAAATTTTATTGTTTTTTATTATTATTAGATTTTTTTTGTCTTTTATTATTATCTTCTCTTCTTTTCTTCTACTTTCTTTTCATTTCTTTTCTTTTCTTTAATACTATTACTAGTGATAAATTACAAAATTTACACGACAAATTCATATTTTCCTGCTATTGTACAACAATATTTCAAGTTATGATCTGATTAATTAAGCGATAATTACTCACCAAACACAAGAACCTTGTTTCTTTATGGTGAGGAATAGCTATATTATATTTTTGTTACACTATATGAATCATGTCTTATTTATATACTCTCTGTAAAAAAAAAATATCATATTAAATAAAAAAAAAAAATAAAAAATAAGAATATTATATATCCTTTGTATGCTGTAAAAGGGTACTGTTACATAATGTATTTATTAGATATTTTTATGCCATCCAAAGTTGGGAGTAACGAAACAAATATAATAACGGTAATTCTGAGCGCTATTCCAGATGGAAAACGTCCAATGGGCCGCCCCGGACATAGGTGGGAGAAGCACCTCCAGAGCTTGTGCGAGCAGAGGATGGACCTACTTTGGACGGATGCCGTTTATGTAGCGTGGAACAAGGACGCCTGGATTGGTCCCCGACAAGGGGAAGAAGATGTATGTTTTATTTTTTCATAATAATAAAAGTGAATTAATGGAAGTTTATAATTTCAAAAAAAAAACAGACTCAAAAATTTCCCCAATTTATGGAAACATCCGATTTTGGTTATGTTTTTCCCAGATTTGGAAGAATTTTCCACGACATCACATCAATTTCAATCGTATTTAAGACTTACTTTTCACATGGAAAAGAATGATTGATTTTCTTCCCGGAAAAGCTTCTTCCCGGTTAAGATGAACCAGGTAAATCGAGAGCCTGCTGTTTTGTAATAATCCCTCTCGTTTGGCGCGGAAGCAACCGTTCTGTGAACAGTGCCGCAGAACAAATCTCTGGAATTTCATAATGTTGAGAGATTTATTTTGCTGAGTACTTGTTATCAATTAAATGTTCACCTTATTTGGAAATATTCTCGCATTAAAGTTGAGGTATTTTCAGAATTATGTGCTTGGGCTGTACCAATTTATTATTACTACACAAAACGTTGTTTACACAGATTTTTTTTCTCAATAATTGTAGTTTTGCAGACAGATATGACGGCGAATACATTTACAAGTTCGCATTAGTATTACTAGATATACGAGTATATTGTTTTTACATAATAATCAGAACCTTCGACACGTTAAGTGTATTCGATTGGATAATAATTTATCTTGCTTCGTTCACGTTAATACACCATCTCATGCATTCTCTTCAATAATTCTGGCTTTTAACATGGCCCAACTCAAGTATGTGATTCATTCGACCGTGTCATGTTTTTCTTGGGCGTCCTCAGCTTCGTCTCCTCCTTAAAATCCTTTCTTCGTTCAATCGCGCTACATGTCCAAACCATCGAAGTGTCTCTCTCTCTCTTATACTTACTTAATTACGCTTACATCAGCCTCGACTTCTTTACGAATTTCAACATTTACCCTGTGGTAAATGTTGAAATTTTTTTCAGATATTATTTCTACAGCATTCAGTCTACTTTCATTCTTCCTCTGCCAGTTCCACGCCTCACTGCCATACATCACTGGTATCAGCACGTTTATAGGCACTTGTATAATATAAGTAAGTTCTATAAACATTTCATGATTTTTACACAGCTTTTTGGCCTTGAATGTCTAGGTAAAAGAAATTTTTTTTCTTTGATAAATGTGTAATTATTTCGTTGCATCATTATTAATTATAGAAGAATTTTCAGCTCAGAGCGATTTTTTTATCCCGAGCTATAGAGCTTTGATATTTCTACTTAGCAGTCACAACATGAAACAAGACGCCAAAAGCGTTTGTTCCGAAGGAGTATTGAAATTTCTTTAAAAGCTGGTCAGAAAAAAAAGAGTTTAAAGAAAATAGATAATGTTTCACCCGTCGGGAATCAAAATAATATTACGGTTCATACATTATTCCACTGACGGGGAACATATTGTCTGATCTATATAAAATGAACAACTAAATAGAAAAGAGATCGCACTGTGTAGTGTAGTGTTGGATGAAAAAATCTTTTAGCCATCAGAAAAACTTGTTTCATCACCGTATATTTAGAAAGATTTCGATGATATGATATGTAATCTTAAAGGGCAGAGTATTAAAACACCGTTAAATGAAATGGTATTTACGGTTAAAAACAACAATGAAAAAATCTTTAGGCAAACAAATTACGCTGTTGATTTTTTAAGCACTATTTAAATTCATAATTATTTACTTACGTACAAGTTAGTAGTTAGTCATCGCATTACAATTTTTATGATGTTAAGTATAACTGGGCTACCATTCCCCACACGAATAGTTGAGATTTATGCACTGCAGAAATTTCCGTGCAAAGTATAGTATTTAATGAAATAAACTAGGTTGGCTCTAACTACTGTAACGCGAGAAATTTTCATCATTTTTTTTACTTTGTGCACATTGCACGGGTATTTTTCAGCTGAATAACACGGCATGGATATATTATTAAATGTTTTTTCGTGTAACATTAATATGTAACAACTATAAATCTATAATATTCGAAACAAATCATTTGTTAGCACAATTACAAATACCTAGGAGTGATGTTCTCTTCAATGGGTAATTGCAGTCAAAGAACATAAGTCAAATATTTTTTTCGAAAGACGTGTAATTATTTTTTGGCATCATTATTAATATTATTAATTATATTGACGGCCTCCATGGTCGAGGGGTAAGGCTCTCGACTACGAATCCGAAGGTCGCGGGTTCAAATCCCGGCGTGCGCAAGTAATTTTTATTTAATTAATTTGTGTTGTTTCACAATTAATTCATTTAAAAATAATATAGAGTATATTTGCGCACGTTCCAGAGTGGAAGATACTCTCAGTATCGCCCTGGTGAAAGACCACCATTCAGAATTGAAACGTTGCTTGAAATGGCTTTTAGCTGTGTTTGGTGACCAGATCTGAATAGCCAGGTAGTCCCAACCTTCCTCTTCCCCTTCTCCTTCCCCTCCCCAATACCTTCAGCCTCACAACATTCCCCAATTGGGAATGCCATAGTCTCACTGGCTCCAGACGGTTGGGAGCAGTTGGGACTCTTGTGAGGTATTCATATAAAAAAAAAAAAAAATTAACAAGAAGAACTCTGTTTGTACCACCGTTTTTAATATATATATATATCTACATGTTTCAGAAGCAAAGCATCCCCCATCAGTAGAAATACTAGGTATACTAAATATTCATGACTACTATAGACAGATAGAAAACAAATAGACAAATTACAAACACAATAAAAAATACCATATTAATTGGTTACATCTACAATATTGTATACTAAAAAAAAACGAATTAGGAAGACAAAAAACTTACGTTTTTAGATCAGGTAAAATAGATTGATGTCCTTTGAATGTTTCCACCGGAACATCACATTCTTCTTCAATCTTTAATCAACCAAAGGTATTTTCCCATCTCATTCAAGTCACCGATACCCTATCGTCTATTACTCGACCTTTCTATTATTGTTCGCAGAGGTAAACTGTTTTCGGGTTTATTTGATGATTAACCGTGGTCTATCAAACAAACTTGATGATCTCTCTTATCCTTTTTAACGATGGTTTTGTGGAACTACGGTTAAAATAGGGGTTTGGATGGATGGGTTTCAAATGGAATTTCAAATTCGTGATTCATGTAAACGTTATTACCCATCATGTAAATGTTTGAAGTATGAAACAAAGCGTTACCCTTCCATGGTCAGACATTTCGGTTGGAAATAAATAACAGCAGGTTACAAAGTTCAGTAAAACTTCGATATAACGGTTTGCTCTAGCAGACACCCCCAGTGAGGGGGTGGGATTTAAAAAAGTAGGTTCTCCAAATGCGTTTCTTTTTATTAAGAAAATAAATGGCACAATGCGTGGTCAGTGATGTTTCTATAAATGAATGGAGAATATTATGTGATTTCAAATAATGTTGAGCTAGATATGAAAACTCTAATTAACAGAAAACATTTCTGCTGTCAAATAGAAATAAATAAGAAAACTATTTTTTTTTTAAATTTTTAATTGTAATATTTATTACAATGAGGTTTTTAAACTTCAATAAAATAATTAAAAATTAAAAAAAAGAAAACATTTCTGCTGTCAAATAGAAATAAATAAGAAAACTCATTTTTTTTAAATTTTTTAATTGTAATATTTATTACAATGAGGTTTTTAAACTTCAATAAAATAATTAAAAAAAGAAAACATTTCTGCTGTCAAATAGAAATAAATAAGAAAACTCTTTTTTTTTTTTTAATTTTTAATTGTAATATTTGTTACAATGAGATTTTTAAACTTTAATAAAATAATAAAAAATAAAAAAGACAACATTTCTGCTGTCAAATGGAAATAAATAAGCACACATTTTTTTTCGGAAAATAAACTTTATTTGCCTGTATAAATAAATTTTAATAGATGAAAAACATAGACAAAATCCCGTGTATTCGTCTTCGGATGACATGTACAGATACACCCGCTGTGAAGTGACGTTAATGTTTATTGTCGACGCGAATGCTTTCGGCAATTATGATTTCAAAAAAATTTACAAGTCTTGTTTGCACTTCTTGAATTCTGCTTTTTTATAATCAACTCTCTAAAATTGCGAAAATGCGTGTAATATAGTTTCGTTTTCTAGGGAATAGTCAGTAGATGTTATTTCGTCGTCAAGATGCGATTTTATCACTGATTACTTTGTTTTTGGACATATTGCTTTTTATTCCTCACTATCTTCACTTTTATCCTGTCAAAACTGTATAACTTTTCAATGTTCTATAATATATAACAATTAAAAAATCAATCTAAATTGTAGGACATGGCAAAAACGCAATGTACAAACATTGGCGAAAATGCCCATCTGCTATTCCATTTTCAGTCATGATGTGATATCCAGGATCACATTAATCCACTTCTAACCATTGTAAACCCATTGTTCGATGCCTTTCCACATAATTTTGATGTCACGCGTTGGCTGCGTTCGATGGTTGTAGGCAAATACTGTAGAAATATTCTAATATGCGCAACTCTTGATATTTACCATAAATTGAGATGGCAACGTGTTACATTAGCGCTCTTTAGTGGATGGAATTGTACGAATTGGGTTTCCCCATATGTTTGAATAGATGTTCTGGGAAATGTATTTTTAATAAATTATAGAAATCGAAAATTAAAAAAAAATAAATTAAGTGACTCATATATGATTTTATTCCTTTTCGCTAAATCACGTTTTTTTAAAAGAGGCTCTTATGATTGTATTAAAATTTAAAGCCTCAAAAAGCCACTTCAAAAAGTGATCTTCCTACTGATCAATGAGCAATCTAAACATAGATACTACTGAGCGTGTAAGCTATATTATATGTTATTATTGGTAAAATTAGTCAATCCTTATGCAAAAAATATCTAATGTCAAATATCTTTTTTTCAAAATATTTTTTACCGAGATTTGTTTTTTACAATTATTTTTTTATGTAAGTCTTATAAATCTGAGTAGATCCATTTAGTTTTATTCTAAGAGACATTTCATTTTTACATATTTATTTGATTAAAATGTAAATATTATTACTAGTTCTTTTGTTTGTTTAATATTTAGCATTGTGTAAAAAATATAAATTTGATCATTTACAGATTTCCACTTGGGTAAAATATACCTATAAGTGAATTTACGAATATATCCGAAATCTTTCTGACGTCATTTGTACCGTCCGGGACGTCATAGGTCACTGAGATTGACAACTGATCTGGGTAAATGTGATGCTGGACCACCTCCGGCACTTATCGCTTTAAAGTAGGCCTCAATACTTAAACTAGGCTTATTAACGTGGATTATTTAATTTATTTTAATTTTATGGAAATTAGAATTCACGTTGCTTTGTAGGAAGGTCCTTTTTTAAAAACTGAGGAGAAGAGAATACTTTCTACGACGTTCACATATTTGAATATTGGAAGAGAAAACAAAATTATTCCAAAGAAAACAAGAACTTGACATTTCAACAATTTTCTGTCATTGTTTTCGCAAATGTGCTGTGGTCCGGAAAATGTTTTTCCGTCTGCTTTTCTTGTTAATGTTTTCTACGCAGTGCTTAACCAAAGTGACTAGGTATAAAGTTCAGCCTTCTATTCGATATGAATATATTTACGAACCCTTTTTCCATAACTCCTCGGGAATGCGTAAAGATAATTGTAATTCCAAATACAATGTTAAGATGTATAAGGATGTGGCAGAAGCTCCGATAATAGCAAGCAACGGGTTTTACTATGAAATTAGTGCTCCAGGACATATTTGCTTTTATATTATGGATTCCGAAACTAAATATCATAATCCTGATGGGAACATGTTAACACATAAAATATTAACTGAAAATGATCCAGAGAAAGTGAACAATCTCTTATTGTATTTGAAAATAGTAATTCCAAAAGTATCGATGAGTTTGACATATGAAGACCTTTCTGGAGAGAATAAGGTCCTATTAACAATTCAAACATTCAATTTCAAGTCTAACTGGAAGACAGTTGCGCTTAAGGCCAGAAGTGCTATATTAGGAAAGAGGGTAATAATTAGATTAATTAATAGTTTAGTGCTTTTTATTTGGTCTAATACACGGATGAAGCTTAATTATCAATAGTCAAATTACTATTAACATTTTCGATTATTTTTTTAGATTAAAATGTCATTCGCTTCCTCTAAGTCACCAGCTGAAGAATTTCTCGTGTTTGTAGACCATTCTGACATTGGTAAAGTGAATAAGCTTGCGAGAGATGAAGAAATAAGGAAATCTATTGAAGACCCAGGATTGTCCACTGTTAAGGAAACTGTTCCTAGGGCAATACGAGTGTCTCGAGATACGGGAACTTTCTGTTACATTATGCATTTGTCTGTGTGCTTGCTCGTGATATATTTATTTTACATACTTTCTTAATTAATTAATTGAACAGCATGTTAAAAGAAATTATTAATTGAATTTAAAACTTACTAATATACCGCAAATACCCGTAAAACAAAAAAAAAGTTGCATGTATTAAATGTTGTATAGTCCCATCAGTCACACGAATCTGTCGTTTTACTTGGAAGGTTCACTTCAGCCCGAATCTACTAAATGTATTCAATCACCCATAATATTTTTTAAAAACAAAATTTCTACCACAGCAAATACCCTCGGGGATTCTAGTTTCTGACCGTAAAACATTATTTACATGACAACCAAATTCGAGGGTGTACTGTAGGATTTTTATAAATGTCAGCTAAGGTTTACCTGGAATCCTATCCTCGCCTTTACTTTTTTGCCTGGTAAATTTGCGGTGTTCTGGTGAAAACCCGCACCTTAATCCTGTAGGTACTTTGGTTGAAAATCTATCCGTAAACCTGGGATATTTCGGCTCTCGGGATTTGCAAGGGTTTCCAAAAAAAACGGGAGCAAAAAAAGGATTGTCTCAACAAATTTCAACAATTAACCGGTCTATTGCGCGCATTACGTTAGGTAGAGAGGATTTTCCAACATTCTTCATTCGATTCATAAGGACATAATGCCCTGTTCACGGAATTCACAACAGGATACTCATGTCAAGAACGCTATTAAAACCATATCTCGAATTGTTTTCAATAAGTGATGGATAATGACAAAAGGAATTATTATATTGCGCATGATATTGACAGCCAACACACAGAAACAATTTTATTTATTAAATATCAATGTTTTCACTTTTTCAGTGTACCCATTTTATTTATGGCGAATAAATTCGAAAAGCATCCCACACTTGATTTGAATCTAAACGGGTGATTGACATCTCCTCAAAAATAAGTTTGTTCTTCAATCTTTGTATGTCATGCGTCACACGACCGTAGATTTAGATTTATAATATGGTTTGTAAGGCGGTTGGGATAAAACAAAAAAAAACCTCGTATGTAACAGAAATCTCATTAAAGGGAGCACCAAAAACAATCCAAGGGTGAGCTCCAAAATAAAGAAATTTGCACAGATATTTTTAGCCTACAAGGTCATATCTATCACAAGCTTTGTTGATATGAAAGATTATTTATTTGCCCAAGAAATGGGTACATATTTTTGTATATAATTTTTTCCATATGACAAAAAAAAGTTTTTTATAAACCGTTGATGATTGGTTTAGTATGATGTAGATTATTATCGTTAATAATTTGTGGCTTTATTTCAATCACAATTTAATCATAAAAAATAACATGTAGTGCATTTGCGGCATGTTCCAGAGTGGTAGATACTTTCAGTATCGCCCTGGTGAAAGACCACCATTCAGAATTGAAATGGTTTGGAAATTTGGCCGTGTTTGGTGACCATATTTGAATATCCTTCCTCTTCTCAATCTCCTTCCCGTCTTCACTACCTTCAGACTCACAACATATCCTAATTGGGGATACCATAATCTCATTGGCTCCAGACGTGCGGGAGCAGCTGGGACTCTTTTGCGGAACTCGCATAAAAAAACCACTGTAAATACGAATGAAAGTAAATGGGTCTATCTTGGAACATGCATTAATTAAACACTTAGCATTATAAAGACAATCATTTATAATAAAAATCAAAGGTACTTACTCGCTTATTTAAAAAAAAATTAAATCAATTCCCATCATTAAGTGAACATGTGGGATACCCGCTTATTATAAATATGAACTAATTTATAGTGATTAAGTAAATGAAACACGTTGTTACAAACCACAAATATATTTTGTTTTCACCAACCGGCTTCGCTTAAATCAAGCTTCTTCAGGATAAATATAATAACTGTTATTAATCCAGTTATTATATTTACCCTGATGAAGCTTGAGTTAGTGGTGAAGATGAAATATAATCTTGGTTTACAATAACGTGTTTACTTTATTTAATACAATGTCAAACCACAAAGTAATTGCTTCTTATGAAAAAATAAATAAATAATGACGTACTACGCAATCTTTATTATATGTCACTCTAATGGTATCCGGAGTTTGTGAATATAAAATGATTCCTTTGATGTAGGTACCCTATTATGGAACACGGAAGTATTACAAATGGATTTGAAGACCTCATAAAGCACGGTTTAATAAATAAATATTAAAAAAAAAACTAGACAAGACTGAGAGTGAGAGTGAAAGTAGCTAAAAAAGAAATTTGATCGAAATATTTCGGGGAAACGTCTTTTTTTCTCAGATGCGATGATATCACATTTAATGTTGTTAGGTAAGGCACAACACCCTTTTTATCAATATCTAGGCCTTCGAAAATCTATCCGAAATAAATGGAATCACAAGGGTTTACAGTCCGCATGTGATTTTTTTGGATCTTGAAGGATTTTCATAGCATGAAAGAAGCTCTTCTTTACGCTATTTCAATGGTATCGTAAAAATATGATTTAGAGGGCCGCACGAATACGCGTTATCGATATTCGATTTTATATTTATTTCCATTGTTGAGTTTTTTCACACGAATAAGTAATTTATTTGGATATCGAAAACTGTAAGACTGCCGTAAGAATGGATTTCTCGTATCTCTGACATCTGCGTAGCTTGTACATAAAGTATTTATGAACCATATAATAATATAAGGAGACCTCTTTCTACTGAATGGAAGGAAGACCCGGATTTACATACATGCAAGGGGTGTGGGATGACACGCTAGGCTTCAGTTTCCTGTTGAGACCGTCATAATACAACGGACATTTTTCAATTTATTAACGTGTCAAAAAATATTTACATATTCTTGGATACATAAATTCAAGATTTTGGTATTTTTGAAACTTGGTTTTTGCTGTTAGTAGTTATTATCATTTCAAATTGAAGTATTGAAAAAATATTAAACAAACAATATAGTTAGTGACTTAATTTTTTTAAATGGATTTACAAAGCCCACGATGGAAATTACATTCAGAGCTAAAAATAATTATATCCTGGAATAGTTATGGAACCTCAAAAAATCCAGACGCCATTTGAGTCCACTTGAGAATTTTGGCTGTTTTAAGACAACCAGTTAGGAGAGGGACGACTGAAAGGGATTAATTATTATTTGGAAGAAATTATAATATTATTACGCAAAACGATAAAAATTACATTTTTAAGAGAAAAATATTTTTTGCATATTTTTTTAATTTACGTAGGTTTAGTATTTATCAAAATCAATTCTGACCGTTCTACGCATGCTTTACAAAACATTAAAAATATTTAAATAATCAAAAAAGTAAAGTCAAATAATTGCAATCCTTTCTCGGTGATTTTTTTTTTTATAAACTTAATCAAAGTTTTGTAATCCTCATTTAAAAAATAAAACAATTAAAGTTAGTGTTTATTTAAAAAATTAGCAATACACCATTCGTTTTTTTTTTTTTTTAATATTATCTCGGTATAAAAAATCCAAGAATTTTTTGAGGATATTCAACATTTAGAAATATTTTGTAAAGCATACGTAGGACGGTCAGAAAAAGACATATTTCTGATTTGTCTTTTATAAAAGCTACGCCTATGTAAATTTTAAAGATAAGTAATACATATTTTTACCTTTAAAAATACGATGTTTATTGTATTGCGTAATGCCAGTATTTATATTTAGAAATAATAAATAATCCCTCTTCCCTCTAACCTGTGATTCTATGACTTGATGAAAAGGACAAAAAAAAAATTTTTTTCCAAGCAGGTACCACTCACTTAGGGAATTACTGATTTTGATTGTGTAATGTTTTATTTAGTTTGTATTTCTAGGATATTTCTTTTGCTTTTACATTAACGGAATTGTTAAATGAAATGTTGGAGGAATTTTGATAAAAGAATGTGAAAGAAAGCAAACCACGCCATGAAAACAACAAAACGATGAAAAAACTACCCGATCCCTGGAAATAAAAGCACAATAGAAAATACCGCTTGTTTTATGAACAAATCTGACGCATCTCCATAATTAAATCTGCTTGTTTTAACAACCTTTACAGAAAGTAACATATAAAAGTTATCTGTTGGTTAGTTAGTCTCCAAATAATTTTCACAGTAAGATTCTTTTATTGATACAATAGGAATATTATGTGACTATAAATTGTTTTCCGAGTTTTTTTTTATAGGATCTTTAATATTTTCACCAAGTATCCACATGGATTATGTTATGTAAAAGAATAAATTGATGTGAATAACGAAAAAGAGTCCCAACTGCTCGCAACCATCTGGAGATAGTAGGATCATGGCATCCCCGATTGCGGTATGTTGTGAGACTGAGGGTAGTGGGAGTAGGAAGGAGGTGGGAAAGAGGGAGACGGGGAAGTATGTATTTATTCAGATCTGGATACTAAACACGGCCAAATTAATTTATAGCAACGTTTCGATTTTGATTGGTGGTCTTACACCAGGGCGATACTGGAAGTATCTTTCACACACTGGAACGTGCCGCAAATATACTAGAAGTCCATTTTAATTAACATTTTTTGATAAAACTAACTAACTAACTAAACATTACGCCGTTTCTCTGCAGGGGTAGGCAGAGAGGACGGACCGCTAAACAACTCGATCTTGGCATACACTTATTGATACATTCACATTCATACATCGTCTCATACATTCTCTTCTATTATTCCGACTTCTGACATGGCCCGACTCAAGTGTTTGATTCACTTGATCGTGCCATGTCTTCCTCGGGCACCTCAGTTTCTTCTTCCATTCACATTCGCGTCATGTATCATTCTGAAGGCATTATCAATGTGTGGAGAAGTCACTTACAGACGATACTTTTAAATTATTTTTATAAAGGTATTTATAATAAAAATCTTTAAACAAATTTATTTTACTTTAATTCATGTAAATGAATAAGAGCATTGGAAATCGCCCTTACTTATTTCCGTACAAAATAAATTGGTAAATTAATATATAAATATTGGAGTAGTCAAATGTCAGCATATTCTTATTTTCATGTAAATGTGCAGTAAAACGTATTTTTTTCATTTCATAGATCGACATATTTCCAAGCACCTTCATTCTGTAATAACTCTCGTCTAATGAATTATCACTTGGTTTTCAGTTTGCTCTGGTATTCAAATGTATAAATTATACTTCAAATTGAGCAGAAAAAATGTGATTAACTCTCGCGGTCGCTGACACAATACACAACTCTGAAAGGGATTAATACGAGTCCCGCTGTACAATGCAGGGGTCGGCCTATTGTGAACAAATGTTGGTTGCTGCCTTTATGTTATTTTCGCAAATTTAGTACAAAGCTTTTTGTTGACAAAATTACGTGCGAGGTTTTACAAACAAGTATTTATTTGTTTGTGTTTGATGCTTTTCTTGTAATGTGATGTTGCCTTGACTCTTGAGGGTGGAAAGAGAGGATTAGAGGTCACAGATTTCAATTAAAATGTCAGCTATTCAAGGGAACAAAAAATATTGCTTTCTTCAATTTCTTGATTAATTTATAGTCACACGTATTTATTTTGTGCTTTTACTTCTGGATTCAGTGTTTTCGCCAGAGATCAAGGTGAAAAATAGTATACGTATGTGCAATTAGTGACAATAGTAAAAAAAATACAAAATACATCGTGTTTAATAAAGTGTTTCTACGAACCACAAAAATATTCCCTAAAACACAACATTTATGGGATAAGTGGGCCTGCCCAAAAATTGCAATTCCAACAGGACGCCAGGTCACAACGACACCTTGACACGAGAAGTTCTTCAAGTGGAGTGCGACAGGAGCTTATGGAGACATTAGGAAGATAGACAACGGCCGTATAACTTTTCTAAAATTAATGTTTATTTGAAAAACCGCCTTATTTATATCGTTCCTACAAGGTGGCTGCGGGCTCCGCGTCAGTTCATCTCGGTGGCTTATGTTCCACGTCACTTGCATTGTGGCTTGTGGCTCGAAGAGTGTGTTTGCATCAGTTAGCATACTCCCTCGCGGGTTGGTTAACACAAACCGGGTGCATATATTTCTATTGGCGCCCGTACACGGGTTCGTGTGGTGCGGGAGCGTTGTTGCGTACTTCCATTACCCGCATTCCTGCTGTAGGCGGGCGATGTTGATCTGATACCGACCCGTAAGGTAGCGGCCCGCTTCATATTACGTGTCAGCGGGGATGCGCTGCAATGCACCAGTTTTGGGTCTGTTTGGGATGTGCAATAATAATAGTTGGATTACTTGTATAGCGACGTTTTTCTGAAAAATCACCTCAAGGGGGCTATATGGCTCGACTGGGTGCCGCTTCATTTCTCTTACTATTATGTAGGTATTAGGTATATACTTACTCATTTCTTGTGAACATTGATATTAGAAGAATATAATTTTTAATTACATTTGGCTTTGAGTTAAGTTGAAATTAGTTTTCGCAAATGCCGACAAACAACCTTTTATAATTTGCTTATTAAAATTACTGTTGCATTCGCGATAATTTTACAGCGGTTTTGTATTACAATGTCACGCGGCCAATATAAAACGACGTGGATTTGTTCATTTGAATAATAAGAGATTTTCTTTTCGACTCTATTCATATACAAAATATGTTTTGTTTTTACAAGCTTACGAAGCAGAGCACAGTGGTTGGTTTGCATCTTGACAGATAGATTATGAAAGGTCAAACTGAAGTTTAGAAGGGTAACTTAAAGGCTTAAAGAAAGATTTGTAAATGGTTCGAGGTTGGGTAGGAGTAATGTGTTGTGGAGATGTTTTGATCAGGGTCCTTTAACATAATAAACAAAACAGATGAAGCATAAAATTACAACATTCAGTGATAGTCTCTATATACAAAGTTTTTTCATGGGTAGTGGTGGTTATGGCAGTATTGATTTACTACAACTTAATATAAATTAACAAACGTGAATTCTGAATATATAAGATTTATCATATACTCGTAAAATTAATGTATTAAACTTTTTTTTTTCCTAAGAGTGCAAAATAAATTTCATTCGATGTTGTTAACCTCTTTCCTAATATCCCCGTAACAGAATGCAAACATATATTGTGTAAATTATTACAAAATTTCATATTACCTAAAAATTTTCTCTAATGATTTGTCACACCTTTTTATAATTTGTCTAAAACAGAACTATTTCTTATTAAATCAGGTTTTTTAGTAACAAAAAAGGCTTGGCTATGGGCGCCCCCACATCTCCTCTTATTGCTGATATCTTCATGGACAACTTAGAGAATAATATTCTGAACTGTAAATCTCCCCTATTATGGAAAGGTATGTCGATGATATTTTATGTATATGGACAGGTACAGAGCGCTAACTTAAATCCTTCCTACTAATAAATAAACTCCTTCCATAAGCAAATTAAATTCATGGAAATAGGAATCAACTCAACTTGAAAATTTTTATACCTTACGTTATCAGTTATAAACAACAACATTTTAAAATTTACCGTAAACCCACTTCTACTGACATTCAAAACACCTCTAATCACCCCACCTCCCACAAACATTTCGCTTTCTACTCGATGATCCACCGGTTGGTTACGTTCCCGTTATCAAATACTAACTTTTCACTAGAATTATCCATAATGAAACAAATCGTAATAAATAATGGTTATCATGAAAACTTAGTCAATAACATCCTAAATAAAAAAAAAAATCGCCAAATAAGTTTTTATTCAACAGTCCCCGCTCTAATAATAATATAATAAATAATAATAATCAACCGTACCAATGGCGTAGAATCTTGTATATCAACAAATTTTCTCAATTATGCATTAAATACCTTCCATCAGATATTAAACCAGCATTTTACACGGGCAATAGTATAGGTAAATTTTTAATTAAAGGTAAATATAAAAAATATATTTTACGTCACTCGGGAATTTATTCACTTCAATGCGACGATTGAGCGCGTTTTATGTAAGCAAAACGTTGCGCAATGTTAATATCCGGGTTAAAGAATACTTAAGATGTCTCAATAATAATGGGTTTTCGGAATTTGCCAACAACCTCTTAGAAACAGACCACACATGCAATAAAAATACAGGCACTAGTTTACCACACAAAAATGGAATAGGCATTAACATTAACTGTTTTGTGTTTAATTCGTAGAACCTCATTTAATATATATTTTTTTATTTAATGTAAATCTCATTTAATAATGTTATTATTAAGTTCTGCAAGCATTTTAAGTTTTTTATTATTGTGACAGCTGTTTCGGCGTTCAAGTCCTTTTTCAAACTGCTGTTAATCCACATTGTGACTACTTATTTATATGATTTTCTTTACTCCCACCCAATTCTATAATGTAAAATAATGATTTTTTATCGGTAAATCAAATTAGTTAGAAAATAATTAAATTCTCCATTTTGTTAGGTTTTTACATTTATAATGTGTTTTCCCCGTATTTTAAGGAGAATTTTTTCTTTATTGATTTATTTAAATGTGTTATATTATTTTGATAACGTGAACATACTGAAAAGTGTTGAATAAATAATTTTCCTTAATTTCGTAATTAATGTTATCTTAGGATCATTCCTTCATTTATTAATTTATAATTGTTCAAGTAAATTTAATCTAAGACCCTTTCTTTCTATATGTAGGGGCTTAGGCTCGTTGATGTCAAGCGGGGCGTGATTATTCATTAAGAAATGTTCTGCTAATTTTGAAAAATACTTTTATTTTTATAACATCGTATATGTTCTTTTAATATAGTTGTGAAAGTCCTTCCCGTCTGCTCGATGTATGTAGCATTGCAGTAGGCGTGGTCACATTTTAATTAGTATACGCCACTATTATTAAATTTAGGATTTTAACTTTTGGAGTTTTTTAGGTTTGTTTCTATGTTATTATTCGTTCTAAAAGCTATATTTAAACCACTTTTTTTTCGAAACGCCAAAACAGCTGTCATAATAATAAAAAAAGACTTAAAATACTTGCAGAATTTAATAATAACATTATTAAAATTGATTTGCATAATTTTTTTTTAAAAGGCATTAAATTAGATAACCTAAAAGCATTAGAAACAAGTAAAGCCGAAAACGCTAATGGTAGACTCATTATTAAGCAAATAAATTTAAATAAAAGTCCGAGTGTTAAAATATTCCCAATCAACAAAGCACACGCCCTTCCTGGTCCGATACCTGCACCACCCCCACCCCTGGCCCTTCGCTTGCCCATTTTTATGAATCTATAACACATGTGTATCTTAGTTCATAGTTTAGTAGTATACTGCCCTAAAGAAGCTACGGTAGTACTCTAATTTATCTACGAGTACTTAGATAAATTAGAATCATTAGAAATTAATAGACTAATAAGCAAAGCAGAAGAAAAGTACGTAATGAATAATCCTATATATTGTAACCTTACTCGTATACACTAATATTATCTAACATATGAATGTAATTTAGAGACACATAATAAAATACCAGGGTAAAATGTAACTGAGAATTTTGTCGCAGACATCCAAGGCGAACTCTAAGAAGGATATTACCCTGATGTGTACCTATTACAACATAATAAAATATTTTAAAGACCCATTAAAATGTACCTGATTACCCGCAGTTCATGTAGCCACAGAACAAAAACTGCAATAAAACTCATTTTAGCAAACGGGGTCGAAATCATAGGGAAAAAATAAAACCAGAAATAACCATCCGTCAAATAAAAGTTGACACGTCTGACATTATATAATTTTTTTAAAACCCATAGATTCAGTAAACAAAGACAATGTTATCCGTCTTCCAGGTAAAAGGGTAATAAACCAACCCGAAAGTAGTTTTTAAAAACATAATAGTAAACAGTACCGTCAGCAATAAAACAAATTTCAAGTCATAAATAAAAACAATATTAAATAGAAAGCAATGAGACTCACACCTGACATCGATGATATATATATATATATACAATAGATTTAGTTTTAATTGTGCCAGTCTGACGATGCCCGTGATAGGGTGAAACCGGTCCGGTCGAAAATAAATAAGTGGAAAAAAGTTACAAAGGTCTGTTATCAAAAAAAAATAATTATAAAATGGAATTCCACCATGGATTGACAGTTTCGAAATTAGAAATATCTTATTATAGCTTTTTATGTACTCGGTTCACATTCTTAGAAAGGTTTTATTTTTGTAATAGCGCTATAAAAAGTTGATCATTTATAAAGCAAGAATGTTTTACACATGATCAACAAGCAAAAATCTTTACTTTTTTCTGATCACTATTCATGTAAGACCACATATTTCGGATCAAAAGATTGTGGACTCCAAAATTTATTGATTCCTACTGAAATAAAATGATCGTTCATAGTGATATTTTCTTGCTATTTTGAAAGTTTGTTGAACTATTCGCTGACCGGAGATACGGCCTCCATGGTCGAGGGGTAAGGCTCTCGACTACGAATCCGAAGGTCGCGGGTTCAAATCCCAGCGTGCGCAAGTAAACTTTATTGAATTAATTTGTGCTGTTTCACTATTAATTAATTAAAATAATTAATTATAAAAAAATAATATATAATATATTTGCGCACGTTCCAGAGAGGAAGATACTCTCAGTATCGCCCTGGTGAAAGACCACCATTCAGAAATGAAACGTTGCTTGAAATGTCTTTTAGCCGTGTTTGGTGACCATATCTGAATAGCCAGGTATTTCTCCACCTTCCTCTTCCCCTTCTCCTTCCCCTCCCCAATACCTTCAGCCTCACAACATTCCCCAATTGGGGATACCATAGTCTCACTGGCTCCAGACGGTTGGGAGCAGTTGAGACTCATGTAAAAAAAAAACCTACTGGTTTCGCCCTGTTGATAGATATCATAATCATTCAGATGATAGAAACATCTTAAGATTCATCTAGATATAAGATCTAATTAGTAATGTATTTGCTCATCATCTTCTCTTTCCATTAAGCTACTTCTTTTCATCTCAAAATATTTCTCAAATGAATTACTGGCTTTGGACGGTGGAACTTTTGGTTGGTGTCACTGAGAAAAGTTCTCTACCTAGTTTGGTTTACCTGAAAAATAATACATTTTATTTCCTTTTCAATATTGCTTTCTGCTCGGATACCAGCTCTCAGGTATTCAACGAGCTGTGCTTTTATGAAAATGAATAAATAAATGAGGTGGATGTTAAAAATGTGATGCCAGATATATATTTCACCAAAAATCTCGAAAAACATCAGTCTTTGTCAAATATTTTTTCTTATGACTTTTTCTATAGAAGCTGTGCATTATATGGAGGAGGTAATGTACTATGGAAGATCCCAAAGTATATGATAAACTTATTGAATAAAATAAAACCGTTTGCTTTAACGAGCATTTGATGTTTATTACAAAAAGGAGACTGATAACGTATCTTTCTACTATTTACGTTCGTTATGGTGTAACGTTTACGTTTGAAGAGAATAGAAATTTAAAAAAAAAAATTACAATTACAATACCTTTATTTCTACAACTTAGTTTTTGATAAGAGAGCTGTTTTCACTTCTTGTTATGATGTTTGATTTATCTAATTTTCAAATAAATTAATTTATGTTGGCACGTCGCTGATATTATTCATCTACATAAAATGTTCTCTCAACTATTCTACTCGATATCTGAACAAAGTTCAAGCATCGATGCAAGCAACTTGGCACTGAGTTTGATTTATACAGTTTTCAGATTCTACATGAAAACTTACAAATAAAATTAGGGCGAGGAAATGCAAAATCAATTTTTCATGCTTTCTACAGAAGATAAAGTCTTTCTGCATCTGACAGCTGTTGAAAATGGCTATTTAAGATAAAATATCGTTTATATTCTATAATACATCAAATAAAAAAAATGACAATTGCTTTGCTACTTTTGTAAGACCAATCAAATTTTCACAGACAACCTCACAAACCTAGACTGGCAGAGTTCATGTTTTTTGAAGTTGAGGATCCATATCAATAATATATCGCAACCTCCAGACTCAAAGTCAAACCCGTAGAATATTACGATATGTCTGGGTACACCGTTAAAATAAAACAATAAAAACACTCACCTATAACGTATAAACGAACCTTATACAGTGAATAATATAATGATCACAATTTTTGAGTCCTCGAAGAACTGCTGTCTGGAAAATTAAAATATGCTTTATATTGCGAATGGTTGTGAGGATACTGAGAAAAAAATGCAGGTTTCGATGCAGTGGACTAATTTACAAGTAGTATTCGTGGAGTTGAGTAGAGTCGTGGAGCCTGGTTCATGAGGGCAATTCGCGTGGAGGTCACGATCCTCAATAATGCTGGAATGTCTGAAGAAGGAGAACGTAAACTCTAGGCTTTACAGATGCTAAAGGTAGTTTTTTCTTATTATATTTTACAAATTCACACATGTATTAGTATATTTTTGGAATGGAAGCATATTTATCTGTTTGTTGTAAAAAATAAACAGCTTATAATACGAGTATATTAATTTATTCATTATTTATGTGTTTAATTCGTAGAATCCCATTTAATTTTATAAAAAAAATATTTCAAATTTAATAATGTTATTATTAAGTTCGGCACATATTTTAGTTTGTTTTAATATGACATCTGTTTTGGCGTTCAAGGCTAAAAAAAAAACTTATAATACAATGTATGTATATAGACATAGAGAGTTTGACAGAAGATACGCCAATACAGATTCTTGTGCTAACATTTGTTAAATACGGGTGTTTTATTTATGAAGCTAATAAGAGAAAAGAACAAGATGGAAGGGGGGAGGTGAAGAGGAAGATAGATACATTTTATTGTTCTCTGTCAATTTACGGTCGTACGCATTACTTCGATTCCATATTTCAAAAGGGTATTGCGAAGAATGTCGATTTTGTTAAATTGTGTGTTATATTGTGCACAGAATTGTAGAATTAATCCTATGGTTGGTTCCAAACGAATGTCATGACTGCATATAAATATAATTGAAGACCTGAGAATTAAAACTATTGTAGATAAATACCAAATAGTGAATTTTAAAGGAGAAATTTCAGTTTTTTTATTAAGTAAATGAAAATAAATAACGTTTTCTGGCTTATTTTTTGTCTTTTATTCGTTACTAGCTGATGTGTACCCGGCCCTGCTCGGGATATTTTTTTTTTTGGAATAAAGTTATGAAGTTGTGAATTCTTGTTTGTCGTTTGGGTGTGTCATAATTGATTTGACAGCAAAAGTAATGCCTTGTGACGCTATTACTATCTCTAAACAAAGAAACAAAAAAATATTAATTTGAAAATTTTATTTCATTACAAACATTTATTTTTTCAAAACATATCTAAATAAAAAAGTTGTTTAGTAGTTACCTACTTGTGTTTTATATTTTGAAAATATTCTACCCAAACAAACCTTCTTCTTTTGAATATGCAATTTGGTATATCTATGGACTAACCTTAATACAAAATATGTTTTTCATACGAATTTTTAAACGTTATGGCAATACTTTAACATATTGGATTCATTCAAATTACTCTCTAAACCTCCCCGGCAATAATAAGAACAAACTGTGCTATTTTCAGCGAAACCGGTCTAGTAATTTTCTAGAAAATCGAGGACAGAGAGACAAACATTCATTTTAAAATATTTCAAAATATGAACAGCAACAATATTTTAATCATTCCATTTGAAAATCATCATCTTGAACATTTTTGCCAGTAGCTGTTTCTGATTGCGAATTATCATAATATTATTGATAAACTAGAGGCCCATATTTTTAGCACAAGCATTTAAGTACAGTTCACTCAGTTATATTAGATAGATTAATCTGTATGGGTTCATCATACAGGACATTTGCCACCCACTGAAAGTCGAGCCAATGCATTGAATTCTTCTTCCCCACTTTCTAAGGTGTACTCAGAGACACTATCGTCCACATTTTTAAACATATCTTTACTTTCACTGGACATATTGAAGACACTTTCTAACTAACACTTAACAAAAAAATACAAACTAATGTACGAATGAGAATGAAAACTGGACATAAATGGTTTATGTATCTTTCTCATTCTCAGTGAACATTGCTTTTGATACCACTTTTGTGACAAAAGTAGAAATGTGTTATATTTCTTTCTTATACTCCTCAATAGAAGATTTAAAAAAAATTAAATCACCGAAAGCAAGTTTTTCGACTTTTTATGAGGTCTTCGATTTAATTCAAACTTATATTACACGTGTACTGTACCGACAATGGCACTGATTTTCAGAAGCAATAGCTATAATCCGCTTAGTTTCAAATTGCACACTTGGTAATTGCAGTTTATAAGTAAATTCAACGCAACAATTACTTTTAATGAAGACATGTTTTATATCCGAATAAAATGAAGGAAGAACGATTTACGTACCAGATTTTTTTTTTGATAACTCGTATGAAGCGTTTTCTTTTACAAAATCTTCATTTTCAAACAAGGTTTCAAACAAGGCCCATGAAAGATAAGTCGCCACATGTGGTACTGGGTGTGATACGTCACGTTCGGACTATCAAATTATTTGTTATGCTATTAATCATGGAGGGCTTTATAAAGTGATACAAAGCAGGTTTTTAAGACAGACTATCATTGTTTTCAGCTAAAATTGAAACGTTGTTTTAAGACATAATATAGTATCATACCGGTAAAAACACCAATGTCTAGTGAATAAACAGCGATGGATTGGGTGAACACATGGGCAATCAAATTTACTTACAAACATCCAGTAAATACTAAATAAATATAATTCCGTAGCAATTGCTTTCTACACGCAGAGGGGTTTGAATAACCCATAACCAAACAACTCTCTGATGGGAATTGAGTTCCTTTGTAAGTGCGGCAGGAAAAGATTGAAAGCGCAACCTTTTCTTCCCGTTACCCACAACAATAAAATTGTATTTCTCGATATTGGATTGTTGAAATGGGACCTTTTTATTTATTGACACACACACAGCGCGGGAATGAAAAATATTAGCATTATTAATAGAAACGGCAATTTAATTTAAACAGAATCCAATTTACAATTTACATGATAAACAAAATGTTATATCAAATTTCTTAAGTAAGGCTTTATTTAAACAGGAGAAATTAATTTAAAACAAGATTAGCAATTGTAGTATGTTCTCGTCCTTCGGGACGTTTAAGGAATTCATATTAATTTATCCTTATTATTAAATTTACTTTTGACTTTTCATAAATTGTAGAAAAACATCCTTTTGCATGGATTATTTCAAGACGATATTTATTTATTGTATTATGTACGCCCTATATGGGCTTTTGCATATATAGTTATGATACAGGAATAACATAGTGAAAGTAGCATTCCAAGTAATCAGTTACAGATTCGAATTTTCAAAACATACCTCACATTCACTGATACTTATACTCCAGAGTCTAGAAATATTTGTTGAGGATGTATGGAATAATCGTCTATTTGTATTTGTATTCCGAGCAGTTGAATATGTCTGAATATATATTTCCTTCTGCGTGGAGTCTAGGTAATAAAGAATTTTTAATGACTCAGTCCTGAACTTATTTTTACAATTGAATAAAATTTTAGATCGAGTAGTTCTAGTTGTAATATTACATTTAATTAAGCTGACAATTTCAGGGATGTCTATAAAACCATTAACAATTAGGAAAACAAAAGTTAGGCCAGAAACAAGTCTATCTGAGAGTTTAGTTCTTTCATTTTGTAATTGTAATTTATAGTTTCTATAGGTAATCCGAGTTTATAGACAACATATCTCAAAAATTTATGTGGAACATATTCAATGAAAATTTTAAAAATTATTATTAATAATTAAGATTTTGAACATTCAAAATTGGTGCAATAGCGACGAGTGCGTATTGTAAAAATCTATGGATTATGGCGCAATGAAGAAATTAGACTTTTTCGAAATTTAAACCAAATCAAATTTAACTATTTTAATTTTTTAATTATTGTGAGAGGTGCTTCGGCGCTCAAGGCCATTTTCAAACTGTGGTTAGGTCGTGTTGAGATGACTTAATTATATGATTATATTAACCCCCATCCATTTTTAATTTTATGGCGTTTAAAATGATTTATTACCGCTGAAACCGATATACCGAGAAAACAATTGTGATAATAGATTTCCTATTCTCTGAGGTATCTCGGAATCTGTTTTCCCGGCTAAATGACAATGTTTACTTAATGGTTTTTTTTTGTAATGACGTCATTGCTATTGACTTATTTAAATGTGTTATATTGTTTAGGTCTTGTGAACATACTGAGAAGTGGGGAATACATAATTTTCCTTACTTTATTTTTTATTGTTGTATTAGTGGTTTGATGTCATATTAAATAAAAGTTATTCATTTGCCTTGACGAAGCTGGATATAAGTAAAACCAGTTGGCGTAATAATACAATAAATTCGTGATTCATAAAAAGGTGTTTTTTAATTTTTAATTTAAGACCCTGTCTTATTAGTAATTGATGGTTTCTACCCAATATTCACGGTAAAAGTATCTTTCAGAATTGCCTTATTGAAAAACCACTACTCTCGTCCCTCCGGTAAATCCGCTAGCGGGTTTTCGGAACAATTTAAAATTAAAAATTTTCCGGAAACCTGTTTTTAAAAGTCACAATAAATATATTTTGCATGCCAGAAATATAGTTTTGGATTAACAAGATGGAATATTTTTGAGAAAATATAAATGCCTAGTTAATAATTCAGGTTACTTTTATAGTTAATACCTATGCAGTTGCCTATGCCGTATGGTTGAAAACTTGTTTTTTTTTATAACTAAGAAATGCGTATTTCGATTTTGATTTAGTGGAAACCATTGTTTGAACAGTGCTATTAATATAACTGTTAATAATTCCAGCTCCGGATTAATATTTCAAATGTACAAATAAAAGTAATTAATGTTTAAATTATGCGTAAATATATGTGTACATATGTGTACATATATGTAAATATGTCTGCGTATGCGTTTACGTAGGTATGCATGTATGCACCCATGTGCACATGTGTGTATGCATGTACATATATAAAAAAGTTATGTATATTTTTTTTATCTAATCCATATGCATGTCTTTTTATTCTTTCCATCTTCTACTTTCTTTTAATTTTCAGCATTTTTATATTCTAAATCCATGTTCACACTAGACTTCATACAAAGTAACTATACTCCATTGGTCACCATGAAAGAGGCAGCCGCCTAGTATGGTGATCTAATGTATCTACTCCATGTAATTGTCATTTTATAAATAAATAAATAAAGAAACAGTATTTTTTTACCGTTTACCCAACCGAGGCATGAAAATCGCTCATCAATTACCGTCTTCGGTGAATTTGTTTTTCATAAATATAAAATTTATATTTTTTCAAGTAAAGCACGTACTAATTGGTATGTAACGATGTAAAAAAAATTATTGAAGGAACTGCGCTTGCGAAAAGTTATTAGGCCAATTATATTTCGAATTTAACCAAAAAGTTTTTAAAATATGAAATTCAATTCAATAGTTTCGTGGAAAAGATTTTCACATCGGATTATTTATTCTGCTCTCTTACTTATATAATGATAAGAAAAAGCCACCCCTTTTTGTAAGGGATGGCGTATCGTGTACACAATTGTGTATTTTAAGGCCCGACTGTGCGTATGTATAAATATGTACAGGAGCACATTGAAATTAGAAATTTAATGTAGAATGTTTTGACAAACAACTTGATAGGCAATCTAACAGAATCTCAAAATTAAATTACATCTCTGCGTAACAGTACTTTATAGACATAGTAATATGCCCATTTTCTCGAGATTATGTTTCTGTGTGTGTGTTTTTTTTTCTTCAGTATTATATTGAGAATATATTTAAACATTGTTTTTATAATAATAATAATAATAATAATGTGACTTTTAGAAATGGAATAAAGGAACTCCAGAGTTTTTGTTGCATTTGAGAGAAACGTTAGCACCTTTATTGAAGAGCGATACTATATTTGACCCTGGGACTAGAAGTTGACTTCGTAACTCGGCCAATAAGGAACTCCAGTGAAAAATATAATGACTTTAAAAATACATATTAATATAGATCAGCAAACGCTGATTCTGAATATGTAACTTTCATTATATATAATTATACGCAGAATTTATAAATCGTTATTTAAAAGGGAATAAAAAATCAGCTCATCAAAACACCGTGTTATGTTGGTACCTTGCATTTGGAACATCTGACGTCACGTGAGCATTTTGTTTTTGGATTAGTATGAACATTTTTATTTTTAGATTTTGTTTTGTATTTTTAATATGTATTTTTTTAGTTTTGGGAAAATTTTAAATTAATTTGGGTGACTTTAAGCTCTATAATTGCTGTTAAATATAAACAACTAATATTCAGGAAAGAAAATAGGGTATTCGTTATCAAACCAATTATCAATACGAATATTATTTTTGAATTAAAGTTTCTAAAAGGGTACATAATTTTATTACTGATGTTTATTTATGATTTTCTCTGAATAGAATATACAATTATGTATGGTAAAACTCATCCTTGTTTTGACATTTGACATAACTTTAAAACTGATCAAAACCGACCGACCATAGAGGTGGAGCGTTTTGGCGGCCTTTGAAAAATTGAAAATTATTAAAACTAACTTTAGAAAAAAAAAGAAATATACGGGTATTTAAGTTTGAATGTACATAAAAAAATGGACTGGAGTTCCTTATTAAAGTTTAAAAAAAGGGAAATAAATTAATTTCGGTCTTACATATTTTCAAACGTTTTATTCCGATTTCTACTCCTCTCTACCTTCTTTCCACCTCACAGCACTATACCATATATTACGTAATGTAATCGCATTTTTTGTTGGTATTTTTTCTACCTTTTGTAAGGTAAGACTGTTCGTATGTTACTGTTTCAGGAAGTATGCTGCTTTTTCGATGCAAAATATTCAAATCAATAAAAAAATAATCGAAAAACATCATAATCCATTTCTGCCAGCAGGTGGGACTCTTGTCTGATGTTGCAAAAAAATATAACCATTATTGTTTTCAAGAGTAACATTTATTTATAGATATTTCTTCAAAAGATTTGTATTTACTTTATAATCACCACTTCATTAATATATACACATCGACATGTCTCGAAAGCGAAGCTTTCTTCATCAGGAATACACATCATACTATAATACATTTATTCAAACTATAATATAAACGCATAAATTTGTTGTGAACCACTTCAATTTAATATAATAATCTCGACCGGTTTCGGAAGTACCCTTTCTTCACCAGCAATATATTTAAACTAAGCTACGATGTAAAACAATCGTTATTTTATATCGTAGGTTTGTCTGTATGTTGCTAACAATTAACTGAGGCAGTGCTAATTAAGATGGTTTATGCTGTCCATTTGTAGACCAACCCGTCATTGAACGAGCAGCATGCTTGTCGGGAGAACTTACTCTCCTCTGAATAAAACATACTTGGATGCTGACGTGTTCAGCGGGTAAGATCACCATAATACACACACTAGTGTTCATGTGAAATAAATCAATACGACTATGAATCGCGACGCTTTTTAAATGTAAAATAAAGTCGTTAAAATATCGACAAACAAACAGAAAAAAAACTCGCCCTGAAACCTAATCTAACAAAACCTGAGTTTTTTTTTATAAAAAAAATAATTATCGGTTAGGTTAGATTAGATTAGGATTTTAGGCAAAAAAAATTTTTTTTCCTACTTTTAATCATTTACATTACCTTTAAAAAGTGTGCCGATTCGTACGTGTGCTAATTTAACCCGTCATCCAGTATAATTAATAACTTATTAATTGTTTTTTTTTGTTTAATTCGTAGAACTACATTTAATTTCTTAAAAAATTAATGTAAATCAAATTTAATAATGTTATAATTAAGTTCTGCAAGTATTTTTCGTTTTTATTATTGTGACAGCTGTTTCAGCGTTCAAGGCCATTTTAAAAGTGCGGTCAATCCACATTGTGACGACTTATTTATATGATTTTATTCACTCCCACCCCATTCCAACTTGGACGGGTTTTTTAAAATAATGATTTATTATCGGTAAAACCGATTTAGTTAGAAAACAATTAAAATTATAAATTCTGTAAGGTTTTCACATTTATAATGTGTTTCCTGGTATTTAAATAATAATGTTTTCTTAATTGATTAAGCTGTAGAAACAGCTGTCACAATAATAAAAACCAAAAATACTTGCAGAATTTAATAATAACATTATTTAATTTTAATTTTTTTTTAAAATAATTAATAACTGGTGATGATATGAAGTAATATTTGCACAGCGCCACTGAGGTATTTTTTCACCAAACGACGCTATAAAAATCATCCAATTATTATTATGTAATATCATTACGATGTGAACATAACTATTTATAAAGGTGTGCTATGATGACGTGACCCTTCGTAGCCATTTGCATCCATTGACCGTTTCCACACAAGCCCACACTAACCGTGGATGTACACATGGCATCACGGCATGTTTTTTTTTAAAATTGTTTACGCCCACTCGAAGCAAAAAAAAAAATTTAAGTGTCCCACCAAAAACCCTTGAACGGTCACCTTTGGCGTCATTTAATAAACTTTAAAAAAAAAATTCATAATCAACGCAATCCTTATTTTATTACCTTAACGTCATCGTTATCATGTGCAATATTATTTTGAAAGTTAAGATAAGGCATGATGTGATTTGTTCCATATTTTTCACTTCACCATTTTTTTGCATTTTCAGTGAACTGGGCATTCAAATTAACACGTTGAAGAATTAAAATCACCGGTGAAACCGGATAATAAAATTAGTATGTAATACAACATAATATTATGTATAATGATTACGTCTCAAATACAATTTTCAAATGTAAATCAAATGTAATAATAATATTATATATAATGATTACGTCTCAAATACATACAATTTTAAAATGTAAATCAAATATACTAATATTATTATTAAGTTCTGGAAGTATTTTAATTATTGTGTCAGCTGTTTCGTCGTACAGGGCCATTTTCAAATTGTCGTTAGACACCTTGAGACTCTTTACTTATGATTTTAGTTACTCCACCCCAATTTTAATTTGGACGGTGTTTAAAATGAGTCATTATTTTTCTTAAGAAAAATTATTTATTCCCCATTACTCAGTATATTCTCAGAATCCAAACAATATAACACATTTCACCGTTTTAGAGATATGCTTATTTTGCAAGTATGTATATAAATTGGTACAGATATTCTGTGTTTTTAAATTAAAAAAAGTAA
The DNA here is from genome assembly GCA_022606495.2 of Halesus radiatus. Classification (NCBI taxonomy): domain Eukaryota; kingdom Metazoa; phylum Arthropoda; class Insecta; order Trichoptera; family Limnephilidae; genus Halesus; species Halesus radiatus. The sequence continues at coordinate 114,672 of JAHDVE020008485.1, read as the reverse complement.
GGTATTCAATAAAAATGCAATAACTTGGACAAATATTAATCAATTTAAATGATTCTTTTTGTAATTATACTAGTAAAGAATGAAATTTTACGAATATTATATTGCTATTTAAAAAAAATACACATTTATAACTACAAAAAGTAATAAAATAATACAAAAATATAAGATTATTTTACTTGAATGAATCCAAAGATCCACTTTCTATATTTTATTGCGATGCACATTAATGTCACTTGCGTCGTCACTGTCTTCATTTATAGGAACAAAGATCTCGTCGTCCGTAGTGCCGCTGTCATTTGATACATTACGATCATGCGCAATAGAACTAACTTCCGACATGGTGAAAAATATAAATATAAATGTAAGTATCCCACAGAATAGAGAATTTAAAATTATTGTCTAACTAAATCGTTTTTACCGATATAAAATCATTTTAAACACCGTTCAAATTAAAATTGTGTGGGAGTAAATAAAATCATATAAGTAAGTCGTCGCAACGTGGCCTAACCACAGTTTGAAAATGACCTTGTGCGCCGAAACAGGTGTCACAATAATGAAAAATACTCGCAGAACTTAATAATAATGTTATTAAATTTCATTTAAATTAAATTTAAAATAAATAAATCAAATGGAATTTCAAGAGTTTAACATTTAAGTTTTCAGATAGTCATGGATGTTATGTGAACATTATCTAATTCAATAAAATGTCTCTCTTCACACATTTGTCGATATAATCAATAAATTTCATTAGTTGGTACCCATAACCGACATAATTGGCGTAATTGCATACCTTCTGATTTATTACTAGCAACTAAGGGTACTTAAGAGGCGAAACAATATTATACTATAATGAACACAAAAGTACTTGGAGCCCCAAGTGAGCACTCGGACCGCTGCGCCTCGAAAAAAGACCGTATTTTTGGAGAGTGTTCAATAAAAAAGCACACGTGAAATATCTACAAAGTTATTCATTCAGTTCCATGTAAATGATAACAAACATACATATTTTGTACGCATGTTCGTCGTTTTATTGATAATTGTAGTTCTGAAGCAAAAGGTAATGCGGTTCATGATTAAATGTGTTGAAATAAGAATTTGTAGTGAGTCATGACTTTTTCCCTTTTTTATTTTCCGACCTCGTGATTGAAAAAATAAATTTTTGAAGTAGGAGTACATCTGATCAAATTCTTATTTGTAGTGAAAATACTTATACAGGTATGCAATTTCCTTAGAATATATTAAAAACGGGAAAAAAAATTTTTTTCATGTGATTTCATGCGATGTTGTGAGGTGAAAAGAAGAAGTAAAAGGGGAAGAAAAAGTTTAAGACTTACCTGGCAATTCATATCTGGTCGATTATGGTTCGATTCAGAGTGGTCTTTTGCCAGGATGATGTCTGATAGTATGCGATCTCGACGGGGGCGAGAAATTTCGTTTATTATTTCATATAAAAAATTGATATGTAAATTGAATGTGTTCTTATTTGAACTTGTCAGATTTTGAATCCGTAACCATTACGCCAAGATCCAAGAAATTTATTTTTTAGAGGAGGGACTACCAAACTCGATCTTGGCATAAGCTTCTTGCTCCATTCACATTAATACATCCTCTCATACATTCTATTTTGTTATTCTGACTTCTCACATGGCCCGAATCAAGTATTTGATTCACTTGCTTGTCCCATATCTTCCTTGGGCGTCTCCGGCTTCTTCTTCCATATACATTTGATGGCCTCTATGTTCGAGGGCTAAGATTCTCGACTAAGAATCCGAAGGTCGCGGGTTCAAATCCCGGCGTGCGGAAGTAAATTTTATTTAATTAATTTGTGTTGTTTCACAATTAATTAAATAAAAATAATATACTCGTATAGTATATTTGCGCACATTGCAGAGTGGAAGATACTCCCTGTATCGCCCTGGTGAAAGACCACCATTCAGAATTGAAACGTTTCTTGAAATGGCTTTTAGCCGTGTTTGGTGATCCACCTCCCTCTACCCCTTCTCCTTCCCCTCCAAATACATTCAGCCTCACAACATTCCCCAATTGGGTATGCCATAGTCTCTCTGTCTCCAGATGGTTGGGAGCAATTGGGACTCTTATGCGGTATTCATATAAAAAAAAAACATTTGCATCACATATTCCCCATTCACGATTTTTTTCGTTCATTCGCTCTACATGCCCAAATACGTCCTTTTCATAATTAATAAATATATTGAAAGCTTGGCTAGCTGAAAGCAACTATTTGTAATAGATAAGTAGGAAATATTGTTTTATGTACGATTCATTGTTGTCGTTTATTTATTTTTTAATATTTTGTAAAAACATTTTTGAGTAAGATTCTTGAGACATATTTATGCTTTAAGTTTGTTACATATGTTTTTATTTTATATAGATATATTGTAATCTTAACTGTAAATTTAAAATAAGGTTTTGAATAACAAGCTCCCGTTCGACAAACTATAAAAAAGTAGTTTACCAGGATTTTATGTAGATCAGGATATTTTTCAAACAATCATTCATAGTTTTATCACATATTCGCTTCAGAGATCTGGATATCAATTAATAATACATATAATATTATCTTTTTATTGGAAAAAAAATCTTCTCTGATTTAAAAAAACTTAGTTAAGTAATTGAATATCATAAAAAATAGAAGAAAAGAAAACGTAACAGAAAGTTATCGAAGAATACCGATTTACATATTTTTCTAGTCCGGGCATTCGCTTTGAAGAAATAAAAATTGAAACTATTTGTAGGTACAGCAAATCCGACATTGAGGAATTTATTATTCTTGAGTTTTATTGCTGGACTTTGAGTATTTTTCTTTTATGCAGGAAGATTGATGCCCGGTCAAGAGCACTCACTCAAAGGGTCAAACAAAGTCAGCGATAAACGGCAACCTTTGATACAGCAGCAAGTTCAATCTATCCTTAATACATGGTACCCACCCACCTGCAGATTTACAAGAATTTTGAATATTGGTAGGCGTTTTATATACGATATACATATATGAAGGTACAAACACTTCACGGGAAGGGTGACATCATGCCTGTAGCTGCCAAGCAATTCCATGCAGATGTTTCAGATTATTGAATACATATTATGTAATTTGCACGTGATATATAATTCTTTAGTGAAAATAAATCATTAAACTTTTAGGCTAAAACAATTCTATTATACGCCTTTGTAATCAGCTATCTAAAGTGTACATAGAGAGTAAATTACAATAAAGGAAAGTAAAACATAGTACTATTGACTTTAAGAACGTTAATAATTTTTTTCCATAAAAAAGTTTTAAAATAACATTGTTTAGTGTCTTATATTGAACTGCCAATTATATGTGATAAATCAAAGGTCATGAGGTTCTTTTTGTTGTTTTTTTTTTTAATACCACACTGGAGTCTCAGCTGCTCCCGACCGTTTGGAGCCAGTGAGACTATGGGATCCCCAATTGGGGCATGTTGGGAGGCTGAAGGCGTGAGGAGGGGAAAGAGATGGCAAGAGGAAGGCCGGAAAGTACCTGGCTATTCAGATTTGTAATCAAACACGGCTAAAATCACTTCAAGCAACGTTTCGATTCTGAATGGTGGTCTTTCATCAGGGCGATACTGGATGTATCTACCACTCTGGAACGTGCCGCACATATATGATACTATACGAAAGCACCATCCCAGCCAGGAGCACTCCTGGCACCGGGGGCACTGATTTGTTAGGACTTGGAACACATAGTCTGCGGGTGGGAAAGAGGTTGGAGTTTAATCGATCGGTATACATGGCAACCTAATAAGCCAATATTGGTATTTAGGATATGAATGGTTTTCATATCTCACTTCATGTTGCTTCTCACTTCTTCTTGCTTACAGATTCTCGCTTTTGTCATTTTCTTGCCTCTTCTGGTATTTTCTTGCCTACTCTTGCTTCGTCTTGACTCTTATCTTTCCTGACTCTTTTATAGACTTCTTGCATTTTCTTGCTTCTTCGATTCTCTTCGTGGCTCTTCTTATCACTTCCAGCCTCTTTTGGCATGTTCTTGGCCCTTCTTGGATATTTTTTGTCTATTTTAGTCTCTTCTTCTACCTTCGTGCTTCTCTTTCCCTCTTCTTGCTTCTTATTCCTTTTTTTGGCTTGTTGTTTATTTTTGGCTTTTCATAGCTCGGTCTGTTCTTGTTCTTATTTCATTTTGCCTCATCGTGGCATTTCTTGGCTCTTCTTTTCTAATCGCTTCTTGCTTCTTATTGGCTCTTTTATAGCGGCTTTTATATTGGCTCCTTTATATATTTTTGTCTGTTATAGTTTCTTCTTTCCCTTTCTTGCTTCTTCTTGGACATTTGAATGAAATATAAAAATTTTGTATACGAACAAAGCACACTACTCCGAAATATAATAAAACTACAAAGTTGAACTAAATGTATGTAATAGATTGGGATAAAAACCAACTGACAAAAACAAAAAATTAAGATCGAGATAATAAAAAATTGAAAAGATCTCCTTCCATTTTTTTCCCTTTGTTACACGTCAATGCGGAGAAGGTAATTCGAGGAGCGAAATCTTTTAAATGCATTCATTAGCTAAGTTGGTCAAGATAAGTACATTCATTTGTAAACAAATACGAAAGTATGGCGCCATTCGTGTGATCGTCGTAACTTAATTTTTTAATTTTATTATTAGAATTTTTACTTAAAAATAACGTGGAATTATTTATGTTACGAGTTATGAGTATCTTCATCTAACAGTCATTTTATTTGCCGCTTTACAAAAATGACAATCCTATGCTAGCGCTAACACTTGAAATGAATAGTGTACCTACCTGAATTTGATATTATTATAGACTCTAAATACGACATTCCACTCATGCAATATAATAATAAAAAAGTGATTCTCTGATGACGATAGCTAAAAAAGTCAAGCTAGCATTACTCTTTGGCAAGAAATTACCTAGCAATATTTCATCGTGGTGCCCCGTGCTATGTCTCGTGGCCCAACGGTTTCACACCTCTGTCTTAAACCTTGAGGACTACATACTAATATAAACAAATTATCAACGAACTAACAAAAGCGAAGGAGAAGGAGTTTTTTTTTATTTTTTTTTTTATTAATATAAGAATTACAATTTATTTTACAAGAAATGCCCAACTCAATAGAAAAAGATTTCTCGTGTTTGAGTTGCGGAGCACTGCCCGACAGTAGTGTATAAATAAAGTACTTCTAGAATATGTTAGTGAAAGACTAAAAGTACGTGATACTAGAAATACAACAAAAAGGCGCATACAAGATATTAAGATAGTACATTCATATTTCGAAAGAACTGATCGAATATTTCTAGAGGATATGTTGCTTTTTTTTTAATTTACATACATTATTTACAATTAAGAGTTTTATAAAAATTAAGAAAAAAATTAAAACTTGTAATTACTGTTGGACTTTCTAATACTTTTTTGATTTGTGATTTGAAAGAATTATAGTTTTTTTCTGTTTTGATTTTATACGGGAGGGCATTGAAAAAATTTATACCTTGATAGGCGTAATGGAGTTGAAAAGCACTAGTATTAAATTTAGGGATTTCTAAGTTGCCACGTGATCTTGGTCGGTTACTTATTTTTGTAGAAGTTTTTGAATTGAAATGGTCTTTGTGAATTTGTAACAATGTTTTCTTTTTGAAGATTTTATTTAAACTGAGGACTCTAAAAGATTTTATCTTATTAGAGTTCTTGGTTGTAATTCAATCCTTTGTATTCTATCAAATTCACTTGCATACTTTGAGGTCATTCTAACCACTATTCGAATGATGCAAAACTAAATATCGAAGTTAAATAATAAAGTTTTTATTAAAACATGTCTTCTCACACATGTTCGACTCCCCTGAATTTCTTTGGTTGATCGATTTTCATGTACAAAGTAGAATGGTTCGACAGAAGGTACTTTACCACTGTAACAAATAACATTGTAACAATACCAATGCAGAATCAACTTCCATGATGAATCCACTGCACAGTTAAGGTAATAAATACCATATCGACACCACATGGATTAAAAGTCTATCAACATAAAGAAATAAAAATTTTATGTAAATCAAATTTAATAAAGTTATTATTAAGTTCTGCAAGTATTTTTAGTTGTTATTATTGTGACAGCTGTTTCGGCGTTCAAGGCCATTTTCAAACTGTGAGACTTCAAAATGGCCTTAAACGCCGAAACAGCTGTCACAATAATAACAACTAAAAGTACTTGCAGAACTTAATAATAACATTATTAAATTTGATTTACAATAAATTAAAAAAATAAATAAATGGAGTTCTACGAATTTAACACAAAAACAATTAATATTTTAGAAGATAATACTAACCAATCCTAAAAAGAAATACGAAACCGAAAAAAACACAAACAGAAAATAAAAAGGCATTAGTCGCATCTGGGAATCGAACCCAGGACCTCTGTCTTACTGGACAAACGCTCTACCAACTGAGCTAATTGAGACCAGTTCACTTAATATGTGATATCATACCTCAACTTTAATCAATATTATCCTCCATTAAATCCTATATTATTGGCTGCCTATCTTTATGATGATTACAAAGCTCTACATGAATATTGCAGTTATTAAAATAAATTGAATTAAAAAAATAGATTATATTCTATTCCCGACAGTATTTTTAATTAAGTAAATGAAACACATTGTTATAAACCACGAATATATTTTATTTTCACCAACTGGTTTCGCTTAACTCAAGCTTCTTCAGGGTAAATATAATAACTCTATAAGAGTTTCGTGGTTTATAACAACGTGTTTCATTTACTTAATACAATGTCAAACCACAAAGTGATTGCTTCTTATGAAAAAAAAAAATAAATTATTACTATTATGTGCACTTTATATTTTATATCATTCCTTTATTTTTTTTATTCAATATTTTATAGGTAAAAAAATGTTGAAGCCCAAATGAGACGTGAATAAATAAATACAATGATTTCTTAAATAAAATTAATAACAAATGTTTTGTGTAAACCACTATTTAATATATAAATATCAACATGTTTCTCTAATAATTTTTTTTATCAATATTCTGTGCATTCACTTGCTTCCAAAATATATTGATATTTGTATATTAAATACTGATTTACACAAAACATTGATTATTAATTTTATTAAATATTATGATTTTCTCAGATTCAGATTTTAGCATACCATATTCTTTATTAGACACAACGGCACCATACACAGTATTATGGGGAGAAACTATGCATGTGTAAAGTAAGGGAAGTTCTAAAAATATATCTAAATTTTGTACAGTAAAACCGTTTTTAAGATCATACTTTGAAAAATATTTCATATAATTTCGCGGCAAAGAAACATAGGGATTTCAACTTTATTGGCCGTCCAATAAATACAGCAGTTCATCAATAATGAGGGAGCTGGGGTATTTTATTGCGTGTCAAGATCAGTGCCTGCTCATTTGAAATCACTGTGACAGTGTTTCAGTTCCGTGATTTTGTAACCATCTCTACTACGTACCAACCCGTCACAGACTAAACATTTGAACCGGAGAGGGAATAAGTTAATTGCAATCCGTTGTGGGATTCGAACTTTATCCGGCAAACTGCAAAATTGGCGCAATCCCACCGGGCTATCGACCTCCTGCATACACGGTGCACAAAACTTGTGGTATTGTAGGTGTGGGATGCTATCCCGCAAAAATAAGTTGTTGCGTTCTAGCGATTACGTTTTTCTATACATAATAGATATAGGTAATTGTGGTGGGCGAAGCGGATCGGTTTAGTGAGCCGGATCACTAAATCAGCTCTTTGTAGTGTACCGGTTCGGTGATCCGGCTCGATTGAACGACGGTTCGCGTCCCCCCGCACCATACCATATCCCTCGCTCCCTTGGCCTCCTAAAGACGTCCTTAAGACTCTCTTACACGATACTTTTTTCGTCCAGTTTTCATGTGGATTGTCTTTACAGAGAGCTGATTTAGTGGTCCGGCTGACTAAACTGAGCCGCTTCGCCCACCTCTAATAGGTAAAGGTCACATAATTAAAGACGGATTCCCGCTTTCCATTTTCTACAACAATTTACGTATCAGCGCATATACTAAATAACAGTGGCGTGCCGTTAATAAACCCCGAAAAGCTGTGCCAATCCTTAGAAAAATCAACTATAATAAGAAGAAATTAAAGAAAAATTTTAAAAGGTGACGAATTTGTGAACAAAATGTAGATATTTTTCAATGAATTTAATAAAGAACTCATACGCTCATCTATTCAGTTGGCTACAAACAATAAGCGGAATACGATAATACAATGGCCGTTTTAAAATATTGTATTCAAAGTTCATACCTGAACTTGAAAAACTACGAACAACCTACCTTAGGTCTTAGAGCAATGCACGCCACTGCTAAATAAGAGAAATATGATATACATTCAAGTATCTTAGAATGAAATCTACGAAGTATATTACCCTGATGTGTACCTCTTACAATATATATATATATTTTTATTATATTACAATATAATAAAATATTTTATACATCGACCACATTAATATATTTGGTAAACCGTAGTTCATGTGACTACAGGATACAATAGATATAAAACACATTTTTCAAAGAAGAGATCACAGGCAAAAAAAAAACAGAAATATCCAATTGTTCAAAATAAACCTGACATAATAGACATCACATTTAAAAAACAACCCACGGATTGAGTCAATCAACACAATGTAATCCGTCTTCCACAAGGTAATAAACCTACCCAAAAGTATGCTGAAATATTTTATTTTATTTTTGTTTATTTGGGAGACCAACTGTTAAGTGTAATAAATAGGTGATATAAATTTATCATTTACAGGTTTATCCTTCGGTATCATATTTTTTTGTTTTATTTTTATTTAATATGATTATTTTTTTTAAAGTAAGTTTTTTAGTAAGCATAAATAAAACATGATTCATATAGTATAACAAAAACATAATATAGCAGGAAAATATAAATTAGTCATGTAAATTTAATAACTTATAAATAGTAATAGTATTAAAGAAAAGAAAAGAAATGAAAACAAAAGAAACGCAAGGTTTGTGGAAAAAAAAGACGAAAAATCTAATAATATTAACAAATATTAGACTTACGGTAGTTGAGTGAATCTAGTGATTTTCGACGAAATCAAAATAAAATAATTTTAAAGCCTTTTCGCCAGCAATAAAACAAATTATTAAGTCATAAATGTGTAATATTAGACATAGCAATGGTGTAATCCCTGACATAAATGCTATATTATGTACCATTTATTTAGTTTATATTGTACTAATAAATAATATCTCATATATAAAACACGTTAAATAATATTTTTTTAAATTAATAAAAAGTGTTTTCTTTACACCATTGTTTAATGTAAAAATATTAACAAAAAGTGTTTTCTTTACACCACTGTTAAATGTAAAAATATTAACAAAACGTGTTTTCTTTACACCACTGTTTAATGTAAAAATATTAACAAGTTTCGAAGGCGAAACTTTCCTCATCAGGATACACAATATTTTAAAGCTTACCTCGTGAGTATACTGTGTATCCTGACGAAGAAAGCTTCGCAGTCAAAACATGTTAATATTTTTATATTAAACAGTGGTGGAAAAAAAACTTTTTGTTAATTTAAAACATATAAGTTATGACGTCTTAAATAATAGGAAATAGGTACATTTATTTCGATACTGCTTATACTCGTACATAATGTGAACTATTTTGTATATACTTGTAGATATTAAATCAATCAATTGACTCGAAGATATTTTGCACACTTGGCGTTCAAAATAAGAGTAAAATTACTGGATAGGGCAACATATCATAACCTCAAAACTTTCCTCCAAATTATCCATAATCCCGGGTAACGCCGGGTACTTCACTATGTACTATACTAGTATATTATAAAATAATTGTTACATTGTTTTGAATCAGCCTGTATACCGACCGCCCACTACATCCGGCTGCAGTAGGGACACCAATATTCCCTTTACTGCCACTTCGAGTATGTATTTACGAGTTGTGCAACGGCACTCCACAAAAGAGCGCTTTTATTCGGTTACAGATTCGACTGATCGATTCCCATTTGCGCTATTTGAACTGCGAGATCTTTTTACGATGTGCCTGGCCATTTGTAAATCATCGCTTCTAGAAAAGCATATAATACGAGACTATTCCTGAAAAAATATTTCACTAGAGGAGGCAGCGTATCAATGAGATGAAGAAGCATTTTCTGCAGATAAAATGACGTCATGTCACAATCATTGATATAATAATAATAATAATAACAAAGCATTTATATAGCGCAGTTTTGTGTTATTTCACTTCAAGTGCGCTTAACTCTAAATAAACTTAAACATGATTAAATAACTCCATTCAGTGGTATTCCTACAGTGCTACTTTTACATACTATTTATACATTCTTAACATATTACATACATTCTTGCTTATTCTTAATATTACTCCTACAGTACTCCTTAGGTGCATATTCATAAAAAAATTTACATTATATTATACAGTATACATATGGCTATACAACAATAATACATTCACAATATTACTACAAAAATAGTAACGTTCGCAGTAATATCGCAAAAATAATAGTAGCAATTGAGATGTTCGATATTGAATATTAATTAAGGAGTTTAAGGTCGCGGGTTCGAAACTCGGCGTGCGCAAGTAAATTTTATTTAATTAATTTGTGCTGTTTCACAATTAATTAAGTTAAAATTAGTATATAGCATATTTGCGCACGTTCCAGAGTGGAATATACTTTCAGTATCGCCCTGGTGAAAGACCACCATTCAGATTTGAAAAGTTGCTTGAAATGGCTTTTAGCCGTGTTTGGTGACCAGATCTGAATAGCCAGATATTTCCCCACCTAACTCTTCCCCTTCTTCTTCCCCTCCCCAATACCTTTGGCTTCACAACATTCCCAAATTGGGGATGCATAGTCTCACTGGCTGACGGTTGGAAGCAGTTAGGACTCTTGTGCGGTATTCGTGTAAAAAAAAAAGAATTAAAATTGACAAATTCTCAAACGAGCGTCCCTTACAAAAATGCAAATATAATATTTGATTAAAAACGGGAATAAAAGAATATTTAGGTAAAGATAAAGCAACAGCGTATTACAGGTATAATATTTAATTAAATAAAATTTTGTTATTAACCACTTTTTTGTTTTATACGCCTACCGGTTTCGTCATAATATTTATTTTTTATAGCTATCCACATGTAATATATGAATTGCATTCAATATAGAAGCCCTTGACTCGTGAGATAAAAGCAGAATTATTTTAGACTAATTAATTTTTTTTTAACTAACTAACCATCACGCTGCTTCTGCACAGGGGTATGCAGAGAAGATGGATCACCAAACAACTCGGTTTAAGCACACACTCTTTGCATCAGCCACATTCATACATTTGTTGTTCTGACCCTTGCCATGACTCGACTCAAGTATTTAGTTTAATTGATCGTACTTCGGGCGTTCCCGCCTTCTTCTTACATTTCTTTTCTTCGTTCCCCTGTTCTACATGGAAAAACTATTTAAGGGTCCGTTTCTTAATCCTACTCATTACGCCTTGCATTCTTTACGAATCTCAATATTTTTTACACGGTCATACAATATTTTACCACACATATGCCTCTGGGATCTCATTTCTAGAGCATTCAGTCTACTTTCATCCTTCCTCTGCCAGTTCCATGCCTCAATGCTATACACCGGGGTTGGTATTAGCACTCTATTATGGACTGCTAGTTTCGCTTCTATCTAAACCATAACATTAATCATATGATAATTTCCTCCACGTCCAAAATGATTCTGTTTTTATCTAGTAGTTTCTTTTCCAAAGAGAATAACATCTTAACTACAAAGCAGAAAATCTGTGTGCTGATTTAGCAAAGCTTTCGAATGGTTAGTTTTGAAATCATGAAATATGCACAGATTTTTGAATTCGAAATTTCTTTGTCAATGCATTTTTTTCAGTTTATGTTTTTTTACATTTACAAACAAATAAAAATTGCTCTTCACACTAATTTACTGATCGTTTGTAATTCTTTCATCATCGGTTGACTGCAATATGTAGGAAGGTACACTGTGTGCTGAAGTGAGCGGAGAGAAGGTATCCGTGTCCCGTACGTAGGAAGTTGGAGGCAGAAATGCAACTGGTTTCATTCAAAGCGAGTCATGAAGTCTGTATCGGAATATTCGTTTCCGACGTATCTGATACGAAAGCGTAAATGAAGTACGGCTCAAGCCGAATGGAAACACGAAGTCAATATTCAAATTAATGAACACGCGAAACACAAGTAAAATAATAATAATGATATTAAACAATGGCGAAAATTTTTATACATTAATAACGTTTCAGTACAATGCTCCAAAAATCTCCCTTCTAATATTTAACCGGCTTTTTATACAATAAATAATATTGTAATTTTTTCGAGGAACACTAAATATAAAAACTATGAATTGACTCACTCTGGTATATATAAACTAAATTTTAACGACGGTTCCTTATTTTATATCGGAAAAACAAGTCGTAATTTCGACATTAGAATCAAAGAACATGTAAGATGTCTTAAAAATGATATTTTTTCAGAATTCGGTAATCATATTATTTCAAACAATCATACTTTCGATTAATTGTTTTTGTGTTTAATTTGTTTATTTATTTTAATTTTTTATTTAATTTAATGTAAACGAAATTTAATTATGTTTCTATTAAGTATTTTTAGGTTTTATTATTGTGACAGCTGTTTCGGCTTTCAAGGCCAGTATTGCAGTTTTAAAATGGCCTTGAACACCGAAACAGCTGTCTCAATAATAAAAACGAAAATACTCGCAGAACTTAGTAACAACATTATTAAATTTGATTAATATTAAATTTAAAAAAATAAAATAGTATTGATAAAAATACGGGGATCAGTATTCTTTGCTAACACAGTAAAGGTCAACCCTTAGATAAATTAGAAGCCTTGGAAAATAAGAAATTCTTTAATAATAATGAATTATTAAAAAAAAAAAAAACCTAGCTTACAGCCTCATTTTAAATATGTTTCTTTTCACCCCTCCCTCAAATTCTATATCTTCCCCCACTCTTTACTAAGATCTAGTCTCGCCCGCACACCCACTGTGACACCTAATATTTATGTTTTGCCATAATTTTGTAATATTGTTCAGTATATATTTTACCCTGATGATGGAACGATTGTTCCGAAACCGGTTGGCGTTAAAAATAAAAAGTGGTTAATACAAAATTTGATTGTTTCATTTAATTACAAGTAAAATTACTTATCAATCTATTGCTGAGCTATAAATTTATAATAAAAAATAACGATTTATAATTTCTTGTTCTTTGCAAGAAAATCAATAGCTTTTGGTGAATTGTATTATATATTTCATTGGATTGAACGTCCTTTTCATTGGTTTCTCAGAGGCAAATCTACGCTTCAGCAAGTGACTTCCGATACCGTCGACTGGCTGAAAAACGTCAGCATCCCCCTTTGACCTCCAATAGCACTCCTTTTTTTATTTTTATTCCTTATGCTATGTTAATCGTACGCTCTGTGAAATTTTCTCAGTTTTTAAGAATTTTATCACTTTTTTAAGCAACTGAAAATATGGAATGACTAATGTACCTGTTGCTCTTCATCGAATTCAAAATCCAGTATTTTGTAAGTTACACAATATTTCTATACGTGTGATCCAGGAAAGATTGATGTGTGACGTGGTAGGAGAAGATGCTACGCATCTTGACATCGGAACTTACGTGACCGGTACGATTTCAGTTGCAGGGTGAATCGTTACCCGAAGGTAACAGAATATGAAGAATGCATAATTTTGTTAGAATTTTATTTATGCTTTATGACGGCAGGATAATTTAATTCAATTTCATTAACACGTCCCAGGAGTGATGATAAATATTCAACATGAAGTTAAATGTTGTTAAGCACATGAACAGTGTGGGTGCGGCGCGTGTCATAAAAACATACACATTTCTCGAATTCACGGTGACAAATGTTATGAAAATATGTATCCATCCTCTCGCACAACAATCAAAAGTATTTCATTTCTGAAATATTTTATCAGCAAAACGCTCACGCGTGTCAAAATTTCCCTAACAGCGTTTAGAATTTGGCGTTCCACAAAGAATCGAAGCGAAAATGTATCGAGGCATGAAAGGGATTTTTCTTCAAAATTTTAGCTTACAAATAAGCCGTATGGTGTGCTCGCTCACAATACGCAACTCTACCTTCCCCAGCTTTATTCGTCAAATCTTTCAAAAATGGGACATCCATATAAAAAAATGTCGTGTCTGAACGCCTGAAAAACTTCAAGCTCGGTGGGAAAATTCTTGTGAAAGCAACACGCTTTCCTTGAATTCTCCGCTAGGAAACACTTAGACCCTTGCTTTCACTGCGCTTAGTCCTGAGTGCATTTTAACTCACTGAGTGGTGAACGTAGGTACACCACTGTTACAATTAAATTTATATTAATTTGACCTAATTTGTTGAAAGTTTTAATGTAAAATATAATTCTTTTCTTGTATTGAGATTTCGCTTTCACGGTGATCTGCGGTAGGTGTTTCTGGCAATAAAGATGCATACCATTATAAAAAAAATAACCCACTATCATACAGTAATTACCCACTATCATACAGTAATTACCCACTATCATACAGTAATTACTATTCGGATAGGTAGAGCTCACGGCACACCTCCGTCCCTACCTTCATTTGTTTGCTTCATTAACATTCTTACATATTGTATGTAATTTAAAAAAAATAATAAATGATCTTTTGTCTAATATATCCCGAATTAAGAATTTAATTTCCCTCGATCGTGACATGACTTTCTGGGACGTACCCATCATACCTCATTCTGTCTACTGAATAAGGACTTAATTAATATTGTCTACTTTGCATTGACACTTTAATGGATGTGTTTTTTTTTTTTTTAAGTCGATTTATTATTCATATTACAATATTACAATCACCGACACCTTAAATTATTTTATTCTAACATTTTCTAAAATTATCTGAGAAAATATATATTCGACATGAAATCTGCAAGAGAATCTCGATCCTGGTAAATATAATAATAAAAATATAAAGAAAGGTAGATGAATTGTTTGACATAATGTGTGTTCTCAATTTCCACCGAATTAAATACGCAGAAAAGAAGAGGTGAACTTTTAAAAAAAAAAATATTATTATTTGCGCTTTCCAATGTCCCTTTGTACCAGACCTAATCTGGCACACAAGAGAACTGTATGAGGCCGGCTGATCCCAATCTACGGAGCGAGGCTGGGAGGGAAGGTAGCACTCCTACCGTTCCTTTTGCAAGGAGGAACGGTACTGACAAAAACTTTTGTTGACGAATTTTGCAAATTCTGCGGGCTTTGTCCTCGTGACGTCGCTTATTAGGGTCCAGTCCGAGGCAGTAGTCCGATGGGGATAAGCAGTGGTCAGAATAAAAAAAGTGGTCAGAAGTCAGAGCAGGCGGTGGAGATAGAAGTACTTGTCAGGATGGCGGTCGAATGCTAACTGCCCAAGTGGCCTTTGAAGGCCACTTAAGGGGGTCCACAACGTGCAGACCCACGGCGCCGTGTGGATGCCTGACAAGTCTATCTCACTATCCCACTAGCCGTACCGCTCTAACGTTTTATTTCAGTCATTTTAAGTCTGAGCGGTCTGGGACAACAAGCTCGCTACAGACCGCCCGTTACATATATTAACAAACAACAATAACATGAACAATCTATAATCGTATATAATAAATACGAAAATGGCCGCGTCGGAACATTCTGGAGACGGTGACGTCCGATACACCCTTGTTTAAGAGGAATGGCTGCGCTGCCTGTTTCATATATTATATTTGAGCCAAAATACCTATCCATACTGAATGACATATATTTTAAATTAAAGGTTTAGTAAATATCTCGTACCGATGAGAAGTATTTTACTTATTTTTGTCGATTAAATCATGTACGGCAAATTTATGTTCCAAAGTAGATTGGTCATTTTTAATTTAATTTAAAGTCCACCATAAGGCTTATTTTTTAATTTTCCTTTTTTTTTATTTTGTATTACATTATGTATTCAAAATAGATGGGGTAAAACTTTTTATTTAAATCACCTTTAGCCCCCAAATAATTGTTAAAAGTGCCTCTAAAATTGCCAAAAATCAATTCCTTTAATGGCCTGTATTTCAAAATGTAAAACAAAAATAAGTAAATTATTTATCTTCCGTACTAGATATTTAATATACCTTTTGATGAAAAAAAATCGGAAGGTTTGGGTGAGTATTTTGGCCTCAAATCCAAAATTACGTTTTTTTATGAAACAGGCCCCGCAGCCGTTCCTCTTAATATTAGGCGCCAAATTGTATTATTTACCTGCATGTTTATGTAAAAATATTTTTAAATATTTTACAACACGGATACGTGCTTATATGGAAAGAGAAAATTCCTCTACGTGTTTTGGAGTATGCAATGAACGGAACGGTTTTTCCTCTTTTGGTTTAATACACGTATCTAAAGGTTTTTTTAATGAAAGCTATTTATAAAATAAAACATCATACTAAATTCGTAAATACAAATTTACATTGATATAAATCATTTCAGGGAAGCGTGTACCCATACAAATGAAACGTTAACAAAGAAAAAAATTATCTCTTTGATACGGTTATCTCCACAACATTTCACTAAGGTTAATGCAAAAATATGGTTTAATAATTTTAGCATTTCGTGAGACGATTTTATTGTGACGCTTAAGCTTGTGTATAAAATTTAATGAAAACGTTTATTTCATCCAATGTTGTACATTTTATCCATAAAAAAATCTATTTCAGTATTCAGCTACCTGCTCCCATTTCATTAGATTTAAATCCATTCTGAAAAGGCGTAAAATTTTATGAGGAGCGGTGAAATTCGATTTTCCGTGAGTTTAGCGGGCTTTTGGCGCGGTATGAAAAAAACAAGAATCTAAACAAATTCCTCTGGCGATGAGAAGAAAAGCAAAAACCTCTTGTTGAGATTACGCCCCAGCTACCAGATTCGCGTGCACTAATCTTCTTATATCTCTTATCAAAAGAATTCTTTTCCCCAATGAGAGCTTTTCGGGCTGACGAATAAATTAATTATGTCGAAAGAAAAAGAGCACAGCCGTATAGCCTTAATTCGCATCCGAGATAACGATTAATAATGTATTCAACAAACGATTAAACTTTCAATACATGATCCCCAAATTTCAAATTAACCTTAAAACTTTCGTCTACAGTTTAAGGGAGAATTTTATGTACGCGTTGTCTCCTAATACCAGTTTAATATCAAGGGTTGTATTTCTATTTTCAACGATGAATTTATTTGACATTAGATTTTTATGTTAAGTACAATGGCAAGGCTTATCACAGATTTATTGGGGTAATATAAAATAACTATCAAGCAAAATTAATACTAAGGAAAGTTATTTGAATAATACGTATTTACACACAATTGTCTTTACATAATTTCTATGGATGTGATTCTAGAAAAGCGATACTAAAAAGGAAAATTATCGAAATAATTTATTCAAGAGTTCAACAAACCAGTCAGTGGAACTATGTTTTGCCAAATTAAGGGAATGTTGTGGTGTTTAAGGAGGGGAAGGAGTTAGGAAAAGTAGGGTTAAGTTAGTTAGTAGTGGGTTTACTGAGGTTGATGTAGTTAATGTCGTAACTCATTCGTAAGTCATTTGAAGCAAAAATGATATCTTCAATTGAAAATTATTTTAATTGTTTATATTTAAGTCCCAGTTACAATTTCTCTTTTTTCTGTATCTTTACAGTTCCATATTTTAATAAAGGGTGGCTGAAATTATATTCTTTATTGATTAAATATTACAATTACGGTAATATCAGCCAAATTTTAATATAATAACTTATTAAAGCTTACACATTGAACAGTCATTTTAGACTCACAGAAAAATCAATGAACCTGCCATACATTCGAGACATCACCAAGATTGCAAATATATTTGGGTAAAACTTTGGAAAAGATGGAGATCAAAAACTATATGGGGTGGATCTGGGTTCAAGTTCCAGTTGCGACTGTTTTATTTTAGTTTTATGTATCTTTATCAGTTTCATATTAGCATTAAGAGTTCTTAATATTATCTTTATTAATGATTACATATTTTATTGTTCTCAGCTGATTACTTAAACTCTTAATATAAGAGAGATAATTCAAGAAATTATCCCTAGTTCTAACCGTCGCTGGATTAAGGTTTTTCGCCTGTCTTAATAGTAGCCATTTCATCCCTTCCCTTCTTTTCGGGTCATCGCTCCAACTTGTCTTTGGTTTCCCTTGTGGCTTTTTATCTGATCTTCAGTCAAGCAGAGTACTGGATCAACATTCGCTTTTCTTGGCTCCTCTGCTTCGGGAAAATAACACGTTCAGACTAAACTGCACGTATTTTAGCACATCACCAAGGGAATAATTATCCTCTGTCATTCCTAACTTGAAAAATTATTCATTTAGGTAAGCCTGTCAATTTTTTCTTCATGAAAATGAATATATATTTTAATAGATTTCCACACATGCAATGTTCTATGAACTATGCCTAGGTTGCAGTGACGTGCTAGAAATGTCTGCCAATAAATTGCTTCCAACCGATCACATATAATAATCATGGAAAATGGTATTCTGTGCAGGGTTATCGATTAGTGATGACATATTATAACTTTTATAAAAAAATACTAGAGTACATTCGTGCCGCTGGGAGATTTGGTCTATCTTCACTTCAAGTGACTTACGTCATTTAAGATGGTAAAGAGGGATTTATTAGAAGTAGGTCTGGGCGATTGATAGCTCGGTGACTTGATTGTTCAGAAGGATGGACCTTACGAAATTGGCTGTACAGCCGTACTTGCAATGAAAAATTGATAAATGAATAATTAAAATACATTATAAAAAGAATATATGCATAATATATTTGGTGCCACCGAGTTTCAAACTTGGAAATTTAGCGTTTTTACAATTTTTATAATCAAAACATTTTTCAAATTTCTCTATCTTCACAACATGGCCTCCATGGTCGAGGAGTAAGGCTCTCGATTACGAATCCGAAGATCACGGGTTCAAATTCAGGGGTGGGCAAGTAAATTTTATTTAATTAATTTGTGGTATTTCACAACTAATTCATTTAAAAATAATATATAGTATATTTGCGCATGTTTCAGGATGGAAGATACTCTCAGTATCGCCCTGGTGAAAGACCACCATTCAGAATTGAAACTAACTAACTAACCATCACGCCGTTTCCCCGCAGGGGTAGGCAGAGAGGACGGACCGCCAAACAACTCGATCTTGGCATACACTTCTTGCTTCATTCACATTCATACAACGCCTCATACATTCTCTTCTGTTATTCGACTTCTGACATGGCCCGACTCGAGTATTTCATTCACTTGATCGTGCCATGTCTTCCTCGGGCGTCCCCGGCTTCTTCTTCCATTCAAATTCGCGTCATATATTCTCCTTACACTCCTTTCTTCGTTCATTCGCTCTACATGCCCAAACCATCTAAGCGTCCCTTTCTTAATCTTGCTCACTACACTTACATCAGCCTTGCATTCTTTACGAATCTCAACATTTTTCACACGATCATACATGGTTTTACCACACATTCGTCTCAGAGATCTCATTTCTACAGCATTTAGTCTGCTTTCATCCTTCCTCTGCCAGTTCCATGCCTCACTGCCATACATCAGGGTTGGTATCAGCACTCCATTGTGGACTGATAGCTTCGCTTCTTTGGACAACTTTTGTTAGCGCCAACCGCGTTCAGTCCTCCGTTAATGGAGTTTCCTGCATTCACTCTTCTTTCAATATCCCTATCAGTCTTTCCATCTCTCGTAAACATACTTCCCAAATACACAAACTCGTCTACCTGCTCCAAGTATTCATCATTCACAACTATATTGCAAGAATTGAAACGTTGCTTGAAATGGCTTTTAGCCATGTTTGGTGACCAGATCTGAATAGCCAGGTATTTCCCCACCTTCCTCTTCACCTTCTCCTTTCCCTCCCCAATACCTTCAGCCTCACAACATTTCCCAATTGGGGATGCCATAGTCTCACTGGCTCCAGACGGTTGGGAGCAGTTGAGACTCTTGTGCGGTATTCAAGAAAAATTCTTTTTTTTTTTGAAATCATTAATACCATTTCAACTTTTTTCCGTCAATACACTGATGTCAGAGTTGATAAACTTACCTTAGCACGATTTCGATGGCTGCAGGGAAAGGTCACGTGACGCCAATATTCGAACCAGCTTAGTTTTCTGCCTTCCACGTTTGTTTCGCCTAATTTTGAATGCGGTAAGCAAATCACAAAATATTTATGATAAAGAGTCTCTCAGACTATTCGGTTTTTGTAAACAAGCCGAACTAATTTTCTGTTTTTATTTAAATTGGCAGTAAGCTTAACTCGCCCCCGTCCTTCCTATGTTCGTTTCTTCCCCCTGCGTGTTAGGGCATCTCTATTCAGTATTTTCTCTGTGCGTGAATGGCATTATTTTTGATTTCGTAAGCTAACTTTCAAAACTACTATCAAAACATTTGGTACAAAAAAAACGATTTTACAGTAAAAGAACTAATTGTAAACTTTTAATTCTGGAAAAAGCAGCGAATTCGAGAAAGTAACGAGATGACACGCGCCGCTGCGGCGGTAGCTTGTCAGCACAGAAGTTGCATATCCGCTTTGAGTTCTTGTAAGTACGATACTAGTTCATACTTGTGTGTGTGTGAAATGAGGAGACTGAAAGTAATGACAACTTCAACATGCGCTTTCATGAAGAACAGGGGCGTTTTGAGTTGGGATGAAATGGAAAATGTTGATTAAATCGTGCAGCCTACGTAACACACACTTCGTCATAATAATCATAATCATTGCAGCTTTTAGTTGTTGCCGAGTTGCAATGGTGAAAGTCACATGTGTACTGTTATAATACATTGTATTTTGTCATGTTCAGAGGTGACTTTAACTATCTACATACTCGTATAATTGCTCTATTACCTAAATATATGTATTTTGTATGTTGGTATATGTGTGTGTGTGTGTATATGTGTATATATGCATTGACTACCATAATACGGGCATGTGCTTATTTTCGCAGTCCAAAATCACGTAAAATCGTTTTTACAAATATTGTTTTCAATTATATTCGAATAGATTTTCAGAATAAGCAAACACATCGTGGATTGACATGATGTATTAAGTAACAAGACACTTTGTTTTTAATCCACTTTTATATATCGATATATACTTTTATATATAGATAAAAGTGGATTAAAAACAAAATGTCTTGTTATTTAAAATATTGGAATAACTGATTGAAGCTCACAAATTTCATTGTAATATACATTTTTAATTATTGAAGATAATATTAACAATTATATAAATTGAAAATACACTTTGTATATATCACTTTACTTAAATAATACTTTATAATATTAACAAATGTCGAATGAAATATGATCCAGAAAAGACGAAAAAAAGAAGAAAAAAAGGTAAAGGTCGCATCAGGGACTCTAACCCCAGACTCCTCGGTCTATCCGAGACCAGCGCTCTAAACAAATTGAGCTTATGCCACCTTCTTCATTTATATCGATATCGTACCTCAATTTGAAAACTGTAAGTTTCATCTTAAATTATTTCCCATATATTTTTAAATGCTATCTTTCTATATTGACCACAAGATACTACATAAGAGACACGTTCTAGATTGCAAAATAAATTCGGATAGAATTTCGCCGTCAATATAGAAAGACAGCAGCCAAAAATATATGGGAATTAATTGAAGACGGTATTAACAGTTCTTAAATATAAACCTGATATCGATTAAACGGGTTCGAGATCAAGATGCAACCGTTATCTTTTTATTTTCTGTGTAAAAGTCTGCTCCATACTTCATTTGAGATTTGTTAATATTATCTTCAATGATTAAAAAATATATTATTTTTATACATAAGAGGGATGTGAGTGTTTAAGGGGATTTTATTATGTGGGTTAAAAAGTCCAGACATTAAACATATCATTTGAGATTTATTAAAAGTCCGTCTTCATGTATAACGTATCGTATCTAGGAAAATTTTGAAGGAAATATTAATAAATTGAAATGTAGTATCAATTTTGTTTAAATGAATTTATAATTAATTAAATTTCAAAGCGAGCCATCCTTTTTGTAAAAGCTTCCCATTGTATTCATTATAACATTCGAGTTAATTGCATTAAAATTAAAATTATTAAATATATTGTCTTTCGGTGTGAGTTTACCTTAGGACGAGTTAACGTAATTTTCATTATGTATGTTCACGTACAGATTGGTTTTGGTTATTTTATGGGCTTATAATGTCACGGATAGAAATACAATGGCTTTCATCATCTTATTTCAAGGATACTTCAATTGATGTTTGCCTCATCACAAATCTAACAAACCGCAGAATTTTGCAGTATCCCTCTCAACCATACGGTTATACCTTCATCCGAAATAGATTATTATATATTTGATAAACAAGATGGCGTTTTATTAAATCAATAATGTTTACATTATAAATATTAATCGATAACTGGTATTTAAACATACATAATAAATAGAACGTACAGGTTCAGTAGAATCACTGTAAATAGATTCTTGCTTATGTAGCGGTGTACTGTATCGTTGGATTACTGCGGAATAAGAGGAGACTCCGGGAGGGCGTTCGAAACTAGTTAGAACCAATATAAACCACTATCGGTGTGCACAAATACAATTAAACGTGCGCTCTTCAAAATGATTTCCCAGTACCTACATAACTCAAAGTGAAGGGAAGCGTCCCCCCTAAGAGGTATTTATTTCGTATTCAAACACCTTCTTTGAAATGATTCTTACAAAATTGTTTAAATTCGTAAATAAAACTGCATTGTCGATTTTTTTCCCGACACTAATTAAATAAGGAAATTCTTTATAAATAAATTAATTAAATAATATATTTTGTATTCACCACTTTACTAATATAAAGATATCTATATGTTTGGAAAGTGATTCTTCAAAAGTAGAGTATTACTATCTAAAAATTGTTATAATAATTAAATTAAATTATTTTAATTAAATTATTAAAGTATAGTATAACTTCAGTATAACCATTCTTTAAATTGCATTTGCATTAATAATATAGAAAAAGGTATTTAATTCAAGTATGTACTGTCTGTTTAAAAATGGCCGTCGCCTACGATTACTTTTCCCCCAAAACTTCAAAGTTATACTTTTACCAAATGAATACGGCAGAAGTTGAAGCAAGTTTCTCCGTTTCCTTATTTCCACCAATCACAACTTTCCTTGAAATATGCTCGCGGTATGTTTTAGTCCCTATTTCAAATCCCACTGGTTAGGAACACGCCAGGATGAAATATTGCACTACATTTATCAAAGCATTTCCCCTGAAGGGGTGATTGATTCCACATAGAAGATAAAACATTAACCCCCGTCACATTTTCTTAGAAGTCTTCCCTACTTTCCAGGGGTGTGATGTTTCGAATAAATAGTTTTTTATCATCCTTCTGAAGTTATTGTAATGAAACAATTTATCAAGAATTCATTTTAAACCCAGAAACATGTTGAATTATTGAGTTGATAAGAAGTTTTAGCACACACCATAACATTTATTGAAAAAATAAAACAATAACTTTGTTTACATCACTTTTATTAGTTACATACTTTTGGAGACCGGATTTTGCCACTACCGTAACTTAATAAGGGCATTTTATTAGTAATATACTACCCCGATGAAGCTACGGCAGTGGCGAAACCCGGTCTGCAAAAGTATGTAACCAATAAAAGTGATGTAAACAAATTCATTGTTTTATTTTTTTATTTTGATTATAATGTCACATCACCAAGTTACTGCTTCATATGAAAATATAAAATTTATTTATTTATTGTTTTGGAAAATTTAAGAGTATTAGTTAATATGATGATATTTATAAAAATAGTATTGGTAAGTGCGTGAGTATTAATAAGGCAGTTAAAATATTTGCAGGATGTACGAGAATAGTTTCTGATTTAGTAATCACTTGGTAGTGATGCTAAATAATAAAAAAAAAGATATTAGGTGGATTATAACATACAGGATAATTTCTATTTATTTAAAAAAATGTTTGTCCGTCTATCTGTCTTGGATTTTCTCGAAAAAAACTAGACCGGTTTCGCTGAAAATAGCACAGATTGTTTTTATTAGTGCCGTGAAGGTTTAGAGAGTAGTTTGAATGAAATCCAATAAGTAAAACTGTTGCTATAACGTTTTAGAATTAGTATGAACAAATTGAACTCGCCATGTTGTATTGAGGTTAGCCCATAGATATATCAGTGTGGTTAGATACAGATTACATATTCAAAAGTCGAAGGTTCGTTTGGGTAGAGTATTTAAAAAATGGAAAACACAAGTAGGTACATACTTAAGTTAAGTTTTTTATTTAGATACATTTAAAAAAATAAATGTTTGGAATAAATTAAAATTTTCAAATTGTTTCTTTGTTTAGAGATAGTAATAGTCATCATAAGGCATTTCATTACATTCACTGTCAAATCAATCTTGGCACCCAAACGACTAGCAAAAATTCACAACTTCATTACTTAATTAAAAATAAAAATAAATCCCGAGCAAGGCCGGGTACACATAAGCTAGTATAAGATAAAGAAAGAAAAGAAAAGAGATGAAAAAAAACATATAATAACATTCTAATAGCACCATAAGGTTTGCATATTTATCATTATATGGCGATTAACCTACATTCACCCTATATTGGGATGTATAATGTGAGCAAGTTATGTATTTTTGACATAAGCTTGATAAAACGATTGACAAAGTATAAAGTATTATGTACCAAGTGGAATTGATTTTTTCAAGGCCGTTGATTGGTAAATATTTGTTGCAAAGTACAGTCTTTTTTTCACCATTTCAGGTGCAAATCTTTGTCTTCCAGTCCTATGCGCAATGGATACTGCCTAGTCATTGTAAGAATTTAACTTCCCATTAGTTTATAAAAGTACAGCATGGAAACAGTTTTATACATACCATCAATGTGTCAGTTTTCTAGGCTGTAGAGACGTCGATGACAAAAAAATTGAAGTATCCGCATTTCCTGCACTCTACCAGTAACCGAGATTCTGTGGGAATTGAACCGCATGAGCATATATTTGCAGAGAGACGCTTCGCAAAACTGATTTCCTTCGTTGAGTACGAATACGTTTGATCTGTGGATTTATTTATTAACTGTCGTGGAATCGACACTTTATATTACATAATTTTGTAGATGTATTGTACACCAAAAATAAAACAGATTAATAATTGTCTTCTTGTTACTTTACTTCCAACTTCATGGACTCAAACTCTGTTAAGGCTTTGACTTAAATGTTCTCTCAAATGTATATATTTTTACTATTTTTATCATTGCTTCATTCATGAATTGTGCATATGATGTTATCTTTCTCTAGCTCTTGTTAACATTATTTCACGTTGTGTATTTTGTATAATTGGACAATATTACGTTAGTATAAAAATGATAAGATATAAAAATAAAAATTAATTAAATTTATAACCAAATTTTATGTAACAAAAACTTACTCATGGCAAGTTTCAGACAAATATTATATTATGGAGTTCTTATTCAGGTGGTAATTGAGTATGTCCACATCTATTAAGACAAGATATCACAATATGAAAGGATTTAAAATAAATTAAGTTTAATTCTAAAGAGAATTATCAACAAAAAAAACAACTATAAAACATTATATAAAACAACAAAAAAACAGTTATGACCAGTTAGAAACACATTATTTTCTGTTGTAAAAACAGGTGGTAATTGAAGATATCCAAACAAGATATAAAGTAAATTAAATTCATGACAGCATTATATAAAACAACAATAAATCCCTCATAACAAGTGAGAGAAACATTTTTAATAGAGTTCTTATATTTGTTCAGCTCGCAATAATATAAGATGTTCACATTTGAACCACAAATTAAGGAATCCTTCAGTACCTTTTTGCGTTGTATTTCTCTTATGATCCGTGTCTCAACGCCATACCAGAATAAAAACACAGTATTTTCACATGCTGTTTTTCTTGTTCGATCGAAATTGAGGTGGTTAACAGCCCTGTGGGTAGAATGTTTGGCTAAGTCATGGCACTTTTTTCCATACCAATCTTCTTAATCTCGATCTCGAACCCCTTTTAGTTACTTAGATTGGAGCCTAGGTAGTCACACTTAAACAATGTCACGAGGTTGTTCAAGGCGTTCGTGAGAATCAGATGATGTCTTCTCTCGATTAGTGTTAATTAACTCTGAACCTTGTTAAGCTAAGGCCGAATTTCAGCCTGTCGTTTTTATGTATTAAAACAATACTTAAAAACACACAAAAATAACGTATAAACACAAAAAATGCAAATAAAACACGCCAGTACATTGTTACACCCTATTAAGTTTTAGAACTAACAAAATCCCAACGGTCAAAGTGTGAGCCTCAAAACGGTTTTAAAAAAGTAGTCTTCTGTATATTTAAGTGGCTTAAAACATTATTTATGTACCAAGTTAATATTTTACATTTTAATGTTTTTTTCCATTTGATATAAATAAGTTAAATATAATTTCCTCAAACGATTGGTATTCACTTTGTGACGTCATTATTAAAAAAAACGATTTTCAAAATATACTTGGCATTCACCACTTTATAAATATACATTGATATCTATATATGTATTCATATATTCCCGACGATGAACGTATCGCTTTCGAAACATGTAGATGTCAATGTACTCGTAAATTTATAAAGTGGTGAATACTGAGCATATTTTTTTAATTCATTTATTAAAAGTTAAATAGGTTTCGTCACCTTGTTTCACTTTTATTAGAGTCACGACATTTTAGACTTTGAAGGAGATTTAAAAATATATTTTGCTGTTTATATTTGCTCATATGAGCAGGTACTCTCCACAGGCTTCAGTAATATCGCGCAAAAAATGACAGTGGAATTATAAAAAATACATATATTTATCATTTCGTATCGTATTCACATATGTGTGTACTTTACTAAGTGGGTGATCTCTTTTAATGGGAGTATTATATTTATTCTGTACGCGTTATGTTGTTAGCTTTATCCACCTGACAACATTATTTTCGCCGAGGTGATAAAACGAACACGAAAAATCGTGCAAATAAAGTACTTGCCACACATTTTTATTACCGCAATCTGGACCTTTGAATTCGTTCTGGGCCATGATAGGGATACCTTATTAAAGCAATGGGTCCCTTATCCGTCTGGAAAAATCGGTAGTCGTACACAGTGATATAACCACTCGATCTATTATGCAGAATCCATAACCCACCGACAGTTGAGTCTAATTAAGGTAAGTGTAGCTATTTCTAATTTTGAAAGTGTCAATTCATGGTTGAATTCCATGATGAAATAATTTTTTAATAGGTTTTTTTTAATTAAAAAAACCTTTGTAACTTTTTTCTATTTATTTATTTTCGACCGGATCGGACCGGCCGAAAATAAATAAGTGAAAAAAAGGCGCAAAGGTTTTTTTAATGAAAAAATAAATAAATGTAATTGTAGCGGTTATATTTCTCCATATTATCTTTGGGAGAAATATAACAGGTAGATTTTGGTGTAAGATAGTAGTATTTACTACTGCTATTTACTAATTAGTTAGTTAAAATAATAACAATATATTTTTTTATTCCAGAACGTTATATAAGATCAAATTGAACACCTGTGATAAGACAAGTTAAATTATATTTTTTCTATATTTTCATATGAAGCGGTAACTTGGTGATGTGACATTATAATTTAAAAAAATAAAACAACAACTTTGTTTACATCACTTTTATTTATACTTTAGCCGACCGGGTTTCGCTACTGCCGTAGCTTCTTCAGGGTAGTATGCAACTAAACTATGAACTAAGATGCACATGTGATATAGATTGATACAAACAGGCGAGTGAAGGGCCTAGGGTGGGAGATCAGCAGGTACCAAGGTACCAAGGTAGCAAGTTAATTCCATTTACAGGTAGTATAAAAATATGAGTGGTAGGTGATTTACAAAATGAGTGGGCTCAAATGCAATTTCCGTTCGTATACTAAACGGTTTTTTTTATTTATTTTTTTTAAATTTAATGTATTGCATACTTGAAAAATTAGAAATTAACAAACGAACGAATGATCCTAATGTAACATTAATTTATAATGTAAGGAAAATTATATATTCACCGCTTCTCAGTATGTTCACATTATCAAAACAATATAACACATTTAAATAAATCAATTAAGAAAGCATTGTCAGTTAAATACGAGGAAACACATAATAAATGTGAAAAACTCACAGGATTCAGAATTTTAATTGTTTTCTAACTAATCGGTTTTACCGATAATACTCGTACATCATTATTTTTTTTTTAATAGCCGTCCAAATTGGAAAGTAGTGGGAGTAAATAAAATCATGTAAATAAGTCGTCACAATGTGTTAACCACAATTTTAAATTTGCCTTAAACGCCGAAACAGCTGTCACATTAATAAAAACTAAAAATACTTGAAGAACTTAATAATAACATTATTAAATGTTATTTACATTAAATTTAAAAAAAAATTAAATGGAGTTCCACAAATTAAACACAAAAACAATTACTAAACTCGGTACATGCTTTTTATCACATATTATTATGGTCGGCATATTAAATTTGATATTAATTGTATTTATTCTAACATTGGCTCTCTCTTCGCCCGAGTGATCGAAATCTCCACAATCACTCTAAATTATCACATTCCTCAGGCTTTAAGCATAAAGTCCCTGGAACAAGCTGCTCTCTAATATACGGGTGCTCCACAAAGTTCCACTTTCAAGACTAAAATGAAAAAGGTTATTTGTATTCCCACCAGCAGGATGGTTCATTTCCACCCACTTTCAATGATCTCCCTTCCTTCACCATCCTTTTCAAATTCTTTTCCAACTTGAGGACAAAAATGTGTATAAAATTGAATGTTTGCCTGTCTTCGATTTTGTCAAAAATTGCTCGACCGATTTCGCTTAAAATAGCACCGTTTGTTATTATCAGTGACGAGAAGGCTCAGAGAGTAGTTTGAATGATATCCAATATATAAAACTGTTGCTATAACGTTTTAAAATTAGTACGAAAACTATTGGACCAGCCATGTTCTATTAGCCCACTCTGGTTAGCCATAGATTACATATTCGAAGGAAGAAGGTTTGTTTGGGTAAAATATTTCAGAATGGAAAACACTAGTAGGTAGGTACCTACATAAGATCATTTTATTTAGATATATTTTGAAAAAATAAATGTTGGGAATGAAATAAAATTTTCAAATCGTTTCTTTGTTTAGAGATTGTGATTGTGTACAAAATTCAGAGGGTAAATTTATAAACTAGAAGTGATGCAATATGTAAATCTACAAGTTACTAGTATGTTCTACAACACGACCGATTCAGCAGGCAGCAGAAAAGTGAATAAATCTCGTGTTCTGTGGATATCAGAACGTCGGTCGGTTGTCATTTGAATGAAGGGATACCATAAGTAAAAATAAACTTTATGGCTAATAAGTTGCTTGCATATTACACAGTCATTACTTTCGCTGTCAAATCAATCATGGCACCCAAACGACAAGCAAGAATTCACAAATAACTTAATTAAAAATATTTAAAAAATCCCGCGCAAGGCTGGGTACACATCAGCTAGTACCAATATATTTGTATTATGTAAACACACTTATATGTATTAATTGATAAACTAAAGTTCTTAAAAACTTAAGACAAGATTTTTGTGTATAGCGCAAAGGGTAACAATTATTTTTATAAATAATAATTATTAGCCTGAAACACTCATCTAAATTGAAAAAAACCTTTCCGAGCAAAGATAAATGTCGCCGACAGGACTCGAACCTGCACCCTTCTGATGTCCGGTCAGACATTTATCTTTGCTCGGAAAGGTTTTTTTTTTTTTTCAATTTGTTTGAGTGTTTCAGGCTAATAATTATTGTTTATAAAAATAATTGTTAAACTTATGTGTACTCGTATTTACATTTTTGCAATCACACCACGTGGAAAAGGCTAAATTAAAGTTTTTAATCTTACTTAGAATCTGAGCAGTTCCGAAGAAAAAGAATTTGTCACGTGATAAGTGTACATTTTGTTTTTAATTTAAATAAAAAATGTTTTTGTTTTAAGCCACTTTATTTTTATACATATTTATGCATTCGACCGGTTTCGGTTGGACTCAACCTTCTTCAGGAATGTACACATATAAACTAAAATTAAAATACAGAGATATCATAATGGAGACAGAGAAAGTGAGGAAAAGAGACAGCACGATAGGGTAGAACAGGACAGAGTAAATTAATGTAAAGACAAAGAAGACAAAGAAGATACATTAAGCCATTCTGGCATCTATAAACTTAATTGTAACGATTGCCCGGCAATTTATATAGGTAAAACCGCGAGAACCGCAAGTGGCTTAAAACAAAAACATTTTTTATTTAAATTATAATGTCAAGCCACAAAGTGATTGCTTCCTTCGAAAAATTTTGTTTTTATTTACTATGTACTTTTGCTATTTTTGATATATTCAATTCGCTACCGGTTTCGACACAAGCGTGCCATTTACTAGCGTTCTTAAAACTAACTTAAATTAAACAAGTACAGAAAAAGTTATTAGCAAATACAAGAAATTGTGAACGCTAGTACAGCATACCAAGGCAAATCTTATTTAAAAAATACAATGAGAAGTGTACCTTTATGTTTTAAAATAATTCTTAATAATATGTTGTATATCCACAAAAAAGTTATAATCAAAGGTGAGTACTAACGATATCCGAGTTGTGCAATAATTTAAC
Organism: Halesus radiatus; assembly: GCA_022606495.2. NCBI lineage: Eukaryota > Metazoa > Arthropoda > Insecta > Trichoptera > Limnephilidae > Halesus > Halesus radiatus. The sequence goes on along the minus strand of JAHDVE020008485.1, from coordinate 83,740 downwards.
AACCCACAATAAAAAAAAGTTATTAGCACTATGCAATCAGTTCTCAAGAGGAAATATCTGTGTTCGGTTAATGATTATTCAGGGTTTTTCCGTGTTCGCTTTGAGTAAAATCCAAGCCTCCGTAAATTACAGGTGTACGCCGCGTGTTGTTGGTATAATTTTCACGCTTTCGTTTCCATCACTATCAAGGAAGGATAAAGTTGTCTTTGGCATGGGGTAGTGTTGTGTATAGAGGAGTAGTGAGTTGTGTCTATATTGTGGAGCAGTGGTGTAGGGTAGAGAGTAAAGGGTAGAGGGTAGGGTAGAAGCAGCCTGGTCCCGTCCCAACCCCTTCATGAATTCTTAATACAGCCTTCGGGTTCTACGGCCTCCGTGTAGTCCGCATCCCCACCAGCCGTATAAAATGTTCGTTTTTTATTATCAAAGTTCCTGTTTCTAAGAAATTCGTTCCAGAAAATGAGAACAGCGAGGTGGATGTTTTGGATCATACAATTGCCTGTAAAGTTACATGTTTTATTTGGGAAGTATTATATTTACGGCATACTTTTCTCTAGCATGAAGGCGAACTTATTTCATACGCGCAATAAAGATGGGCATTTCTGTGTTTTGTTTGTTGTTCAGTTTATACGGGACACATTTCGCCTAGCAGTATTGACGTAAAACTATTAGGATACCCGTACATATTGTTGATTATTTTTTTATGGCAATAGGTAGGCGTTCCTTCCTATATAAATAAAATATAACGTAGCTTGGCCTTTATTTGTAGATATTTATTATTTTAGAACTATAAATTGTCATAACCAATGGCAACACCAATCTACTGACTTTGTCTTTAAAATGTGTTCTTCACATCCACATGTTTTCACATATTCGCGTGTGAGAGCTCGTTTTACATAATCAAGGAAAATCATCTTAATTAACCTTTTTATGTTTGTTTGTTTTTTTTTTTTTTTTAATTTAGAATTTTAATTCGAAAATTTGATATTATTTTTATTCTTCTAACATTCAATAGATAGTTATTGCGATACATCAAATTTAAGTAATACAAAAAATCACCTTTCCATGTAATTGTCTTCCCATTAAAGCAATAAATAATAAAAGAAGATTAATCATGACATTATTTTAGAATATGATGTGGAATCATCTCCTTCCTTAAGTACCACAGACTTCTGAAACCATTTGGTTAAGGTAAAACATGGGCACTTGGACCATTACGTTTTTAAGCTTACTTTGATTTTCCGTGAGCCATCTTTGTGTTATCATTTAAAACCTTTTAAGCGATCGCAGCACCCTCAAATATTGTCTACTTTTAAATGTCATACGGTAAGTTTACTAATATTTGTTTAACGTTTCAGAGATAAAGATCCGTTCACTATAGTCTCAGTAAAGGATCACCTTCCAAAGTCGAAACTTTGCTGCTCTGCTCAGGGCTTAGGGAGTAGATCCAAATAGTCAGAAATTTTTTAAAAAATCCTCTATCCCCTTATCCACATGCATTTGCAACCACAAACTTCCTCATTTGAGGATTCCAGGTGCCGAATTGCCATTAGTTGCGACCTGTGGGACTGAATGGCGATATTATGACAAAAAAAAAATTGCCGCCTTAATTAAATTCTTTTCAAATAACCGTCAAGTATTCCGAAATAAAATACTCAGTCAGGTGTACCTATATCTCACATTCTTAACACATGTTCGTGTCAGATTCCCCCTCTCAACTCGCCATTTTTTCCCTGTAAATCTTATTTAACTTCAATTAACCTATTCATATTTTACATCCCACCTTAACATATTAACTTAATACCTTTGGAACGCCTAGCTTCTGTAATCTAATACTTCCGTAGTATGCCGAGGGTAAATTAGCGAGCGGCCCGCCTGAGTCTATATTCATAATAACTTTTTTTGTAAAATGATGTTTTTGTAAATACTCCGGTGAAAAATATTAAGACTTAAAATATTTATTTATATAGATCAGCAAACGACGGTTCTGGATATGTATCTTTTATTATATATATATAATTATACGTACAATTTGTAAATCGTTATTTAAAAGTGAATAAATAATCATCTCATCAATACACCTTTTTATATTTGTACCATTGTATTTAGAATATCTGACGTCACGTGTGTATTCTGTTTTTGGATTAGTGTAGAGATATTTTATTTTTCGATTTGTATTTTAAATATGTATTTTTTTATCTTTGGTGAAATTTAAACTTAATGTGGGTAACTTTAAGCTCTACGAGTATAATTGTTGCTCAATATAAATAAAAAAAAGTTTATTAATAACAGAAATTATAGTATTCATGAGCAAACCAATTATCAATATGGATATTTTATAATGTAAATGCTTAATATTGTTATTATGCTTCGAGTTAACGTTTCTAAAAAAGTACATAATGTTTTTACTTATGTTTAGTTATTGTTTACTATGAATATAATTTTAAATTATATTTGGTAAAGCTCATCCTTGTTTTGACTTTTGACACTCTAACCTCAAAACCGACCAGACATAGATTTGGAGCGTTTTGGCGGCCTTTGAAAAATTGAAACTTTAAAAATTATTTTAACTATAATAAAGAACTTTAAAAAAAAAGGAAATATTCCGGTACTTAAGTTTGAACGTCATTATTGATAAAAAAAATAATTTTTAAATGTCACGGAGTTCACTATTGTACTGTCTTACCAGATATTGTGTTTATATATTTATGAAAGTTATAATATCTATCATAAATAGTTTTCCCAGAATACCTACTTATATATTCAGAGAAATGTTTTTATTGACATGCCGATCGAATACGCTGGCGTTCAAAGGATACAATTTTTGTGTATTCGATGAGCCATTTCAGCGTATTTAGTTTTTAAGATTTGTCGAATATTCATGAGTTTATGTGTACACTATTGTTCTCCCAGAATTAAAAAAATGTTTATTTTTTCAATAATACAATCTTCGAGGTAGTTTTTATTAGTGACCGACCGAAACTAGATTTTCCGCCGAAACCGATTTTTGACTTCTGTTCCAGTTTAAACTCATTTAAATAAGTTTAATATAAACGTATAAATTTATTTTGAACCACATTAATTTAATATAATATTCTCGACTGGTTTCGGAAGTACCCTACCATCATCAGGAATTCATTAAAACTAAACTACGATATGTAATAATGATAGATATACGTTGAGGTGTTGGAGCGGAAGCCGACCAAAGGGGAAGGGGTAATTTTTTTTTCGGGTAAAATAGTTCATTTATGTTAGTAGTTTAACGGTTTCCGTGGTTAATGGTTACAATCCTTGGCTATGAATCAAGAGGTCAAATCCCGACGTGCTCAATAAATTTTATTAAAAAAATTAATGTAAATCAAATTTAATAATGTTATTATTAAGTTCTGCAAGTATTTTAAATTTTTTATTATTGTGAAAGCTGTTTTGGCGTTTTAAGGCCATTTTCAAACTGCGGTTAATTCACATTCTGACGACTTGTTTACAGGATTTTATTTATTCCCACCCAATTCTGATTCGGACGGATTTTAAAAATTAATGATATATTATCGGTAAAACCGATTTTGTTAGAAAAAAACAATTAAAATTCCGTGAGGTTCTTACATTTTTAATGTGTTTTCGGTATTTAAGTGATAATTTTTTCTTAATTGATTTATTTAAATGTTTTATGTTGTATTGATAATGTGAATATACTGAGAAGTGGTGAATAAATAATTTTCCTTACTTCATTAATTAATATTATATTAGGATCATTAGTTCGTTCATTAATTTCTAATTGTTCAAGCAAATTTTATCTAAGACCCTTTTTTCTTATACGAAAGGGTTTAGGCTCATTTTTGTGAAGCGGAACGTGATTATTCAATAAGAGATGTTCTGCGAATTTTGAAAAAGTGCTTTTATTTTTATAACATCGTATATGTTCTTTGAATTTAGTTGAGAAAGCCCATCCCGTCTGCCCTATATAGGCAGCATTGCAGTCGGCATGATCAGATTTTATTTAATATATGCCAATATCATTTAGTTTAGGATTTTTACTTTTTGAGTTTTTTAGGCTTGTTCCCATGTTATTATTGGTTCTAAAAGCTATATTTAAATCACACTTTTTAATTTATTTTGCAATTTTTATAGATGGGCCGAAAAATTCCAAACCTTTTTTTTAGTTTTTTATTATCCACCGGATATATTAAGTAATAACATTATTAAATTTGATTTACATTCAATAAAAAAATGGAGTTCTACAAATTAAATACAAAAACAATTAATAAATTTTATTTTATTGAATTGTGTTATTTCACTAATTATTCGTTAAAAATAATAATATGCAGTATATTTGGGACACGTTCCAGAGTGATAGATACTGTCAGTATCGCCCTTGTGAAAGACGACCATTAAGAATCGAAACGCCGCTTGAAGTGGCTTCAGGCGTGTTTGGTGACCAGATCTGAATAGCCAGGTATTTCCTTACCTTCCTCTTGCCCATATCCTTCCCCTCTTCAATACCTTCAGCTACATAACATACCCTTATGGGGATGTTATAGTCTCACTGTCTCCAGACGGTTGGAGCAGCTGGGACTCTTGTGTGGTATTACATAAAAATTAAAATGAAATGTTATATAGAATTAAAAAAAAAGAAACACAAATTTATTAGAGACATAATCTTCGATCGGTCACTAGTTATTACTTTTAACGTAAAACAAGATACTTCCAAAAACACGAAAACTAAACCGTTCTAGATTTAGCATTAAAGGCACATTAAGTCGCAGATAGAACGGCCGACTACTGACTAGCGAGCTTCGTTGCCTCTGCACATGTTACCATAGAATAAGCTTACCGCAAGATCTCAATTTTAGATTAAGGCTTTCATTAGATCTCATTAGAAAGCGTTATAACGAAACATATAATCGAATCCTTTTTGTATTAGCGGGTTACAGCGATAATGACCTTTTTTGTACGCTCGCCTAAATCACATTTACTTTCGATCTAATTTTCGACTTTTTCGTTTTTGCGAAATCACTGAATTCCGTCGTTAGATGAAGTTTTTTATTCAAACATTAATAAAACGTATTAAATTTGCGCACAATATTGCAGAATTCATAATAAAGTGTAATGACAGTATCCAGATGAGTTATATTAAAAAATATGTGTATTTTTATAGGTAAAACATAGATATATATATATTGCATTAATACACTAGATGGTATTATCTCAGATTTAAATATAAGTCTTTTTAACGTGCACTTGATTAATAGATAATGAATCAATAAGCATAACTTTGTTTAAACCACTGTTTTTAATATATACTATTTAACAATTTTATTGTTCCCTACTTGCTACGCTAGCTTGGGCGGTGTTGTAGCAAGTAGTCCACATATATAAATATCTACATGTTTCAGAAACAAAGCTCACCTCATCAAATTAAACAATATACTAAAAATAATGACAAGCATTGGAAAATAATAAGCAAATATAAATAATAGTGTTTCAGGCTAATAATTATTGTTTATAAAAATATAAATAAAATTAACAAAGAATTAGATACAATTAAATAGATTGCAATCAACAATGGTTTTAGTACTAAATTAATAGATAATATATTTTTTGTTGGTTGTCATAATATTGGCAATTTCCTCAATTAAAAAGAGACGAAATGTCTTTTGAAACAGGAAATTTTAATTATATCCAAAATATTCTTATTAAATTTCATTCTGAGAATCAATTAAAATAAAATGTAAAGTGAGCAAACTTCAAAATGTTATGTCTACTATTATTATACGTTTACTTTGTCAATGCCCACGCTGAGAAAGCGAAATATAAGTCCCGAACTAATAGATCTCATACTTTGGATTTGTCTTTGAGACGTATTATTATGATTAATCTTGTCAAGGCGGGATTAAAGTGATGTGTAATTAAGACGGAAATGTCAGCCAGGAGAGCGGCAATGTCCATAAGAGCCTTCAAAATTTAAAGCCCGCCTAGGACTCCCCCATCCGAACCTAGACAATAATTTATGATATAATCACGTTGTACTGACACGGTTTACTCAAAAGTTGATCCCTTAATTTATATCTGTTGATAATAAGGGCAACATTGAGCAGTTGTCCTTTACTCGGCTTAACACGTTACTGCGAGATGAAGGAATACAAACGGTTAGTGAAATCTGAGCAGTTTACTAGGCCTTCTTAAGCAATTATTGTGTTTGTTACTGAATCACGATTTCCTCTTGAATATAGGCCGACACAAATGAATGAAATACGAATCTTTAGGGCAGAAACCCAAGCCTCTGATGTGGCAAAACAGCTCTCTTCAAGTTCTGTATATCTTATGAAGTTTGCCCAGCTCATCTACGCTAGAATTTTGATTTCCATTGTTGTTTCAGTCATAAAGTATAAAGCTTTTAAATGTATATATATCTGAAGAACAACAAAAATATGTAGAAAATACAAGTAAAGCGTAGTAAAAGGAGTCAGGTCGAGTAAAAAAGCAAGTAAAGGAATTAAATATATATATTATATATATGAATATGAATGTATTGAACTATGACATTGAAAATACTTTTATAACATCATCTTTACACGTAACCTCGTATTTTGTCAATATTTTGTCCACTTTCAAATTCTAAGGGCAGTTATTTCGTGGAACCATTTTCTTTAGAGTTCCGGAAAATTTGTATATTCAGCAGGTTGAAAGAAAACTTCAGATTTTATGGCGGAAATTGGTACAGGAAATCGAAAATAATGCCATCACTTCGATATTGTTTGTTCGCCGCTAAGTCAACCGAGTTTTCAGCTTGACTTTTTCCCCTCGGTTTTTTAACATTGTTTGCCTAAATTAATATTGGCATTGGAGGCATAATCAAAGCAGTGCTTTTACCTTTTACCTGAACAAAAAGAAAATTTAATTTATCGTTGGGCATTAGGTAATTATTTTAAAGGATGTAGAAAAAAAAGGAAAGAAAGTAGAAATGTGCGTGCTAAAAAAACTTATTATTTTTACACCATATTTATGAATTTATTTTCTTTCTGTTTCGTGAGATTTAACAAGAAAATATAATATATTGTGAAATATAATAAGGTTTTAATAGAAATAAGTATAAGTTTTAGGTGCATAATAGGTTCTTACAATAAAGTAATACAAGTATAAAAAATGACCCCGATATATCGTATACGAAAGCAACTAAAATATTTAATCATTGAAGAAGATAATATTAACATAACCTAAATGAAAGATGAAACCGGACAAAAGGACAGTTGAACTTGTCTCATTAGCTGAGTCGGTTGAGCGTTGCCCCGGATAGGCAGAGGACCTGGGTTCGAGTCCCAGATGTGACTGAAATATTTTTAGTTTCTGTCATTTTGTCCGGTTTCATCTTTCATTTAGGTTATGTTAATATTATCTTCCTCAATGATTAAATATTACGATGAGGTTCTTAAATCTCAATAAAAATATTTAATAATTAAAAAAAAAAAAAACACTAAAATATGTTACCAGTAAGAGATAAGTTAAAAGGAGATACGATGTAAATAAGCACGGGTCTAGTAAAATATTATGATGATAAAAATATATTACGTCCGTACTTATGAGGATATTTTAAAGTATCACTTTGTGGCATGTGCGCTTTTCTGCGAGCTTTTTTTTTTAGATACAAGATTTCCTGCGAAATTTATTTAGACGCCTTTTTTATATTCACTATCTGCGACCATCTGTCGTCTGGTCCGCCAAACTATCTTCTATCTGAGCCACCGAAGAATATAAGCACCCCTTAATCTTTTCCTCGGTGCTTCCCCGGCTTTGCATTCTTTCCTTATAGCCCCATTTCTCACCCGGCATTACATTCCCAAAGTGAGTAGGTACCGAGATCCGAGATAGATTCAACCACAGAAATGAGAGAAGCAAGAAATAAACACCCCTTTGCAACAATTTAAGCTTAAATTATGAAAGCTCCTGACAAAATGGCTTCTTATCCATCATCTAATCTTTGGCAAACATCGACTCTTTGATGCGATAGACATCATCTTCCGGGCGGGTCTTTACCGAAAGCTCCCTCAGATTAATTCGCATAGATCAATCATCTTTCAAAAGGGTAGATTAACTTATCCAGCCTTCATCCCTTAATATGAAAGTGTCCGTTGGAGGCTCACGTCACTTTGACATAGTAATGCGTATCAATATAATGGCAAAACAAAATTACCTCTTTGCAGGTCAGATAAAGGCTCCTAACGAAGAGTCTCACCATAACCAGGCACTAAAGGAATTCTAGGCCTCACGTAATCATCGCCTCGTCTTTTCACCCGATTTGTTCAATTTTGCAATCAGAATCCCCAGGGTAAGTCGAAAACTCCGATATAAAATAATTTGGCTGACTGATTCCAAAATAATGAAATCAGTAATGATTATTACTTTGTCAAGGACTGTTACGGCCCTTTTCAGAAATTATTTCTGAACAATCGCTAAATTGTCTAAAAAAACACTGAAAATGAAAGACAGCCCAGGATTACACAGTTCAATTTTATCAACTATTATTTTCTAAAATATTAAATACTTTATTTAAACGATTGAATATTAATTAACAGATGTTCATAACAAAATACAATGTACTTAAATAGATGTTTTAATTAAAATTCTGGAAGCAGAAAGCAGCATTATTTATTTGTATAGTGTTCATCTTGTTAATTATTATTATTCTTATTTTTATGATTTTAACTGTGCAAATCATCTATGCGAATACTCAATACTAATAGGAAGTTATTGAAAATACCAATATATGTCGTACATGGTTCCACGACAACTCGAAACAGTGACAAATCGGCAACATTATAAAAAAAAACTTAATCCAATCTAACCTAGTTAACCAAGATTTTTTCCAAGAGTTTATATCACTTTTCAAAAATGTGCCGATTTATCACTGTACTGGATTGTGTGGTTGTCGTTGTATGCTGTTGAGTCAAAATTATGTTTTGTCAAATCGGTATCACAGTGTACATTTAAAAGTGTATCGATTTATCACTGTACTGGATTGTCCGGTTATCGTTGTATACTGTTGAGTCAAAATTATGTTTTGTCAAATCGGTATCACAGGGTACATTTAAAAGTGTATCGATTTATCACTGTACTGGATTGTCCGGTTATCGTTGTATGCTGTTGAGTCAAAGTTATGTTTTGTCAAATCGGTATCACAGGGTACATTTAAAAGTGTATCGATTTATCACTGTCCTGGATTGTCCGGTTATCGTTGTATGCTGTTGAGTCAAAATTATGTTTTGTCAAATCGGTATCACAGGGTACATTTAAAAGTGTATCGATTTATCACTGTACTGGATTGTCCGGTTATCGTTGTATATCAGTATGCCGTTGAGCCAAAATTATGCTTTGTCGGAACGGTATCACAGTGTACGTTTAAAAGCCATGACAAAAAAAGTATGACGCGGTGATAGCTTAATTTAAAACTTGGTTTAATAATTGGCCTGGCGACGTTCTAATGTACTTACAAAACACTACATTTATGTGATTATTATTATTCCAACAAATTTTGGATGTAAAAGAAACAAGATATTAATCCCACCACAGTAACGTCAACACGAAAACATTAATTTACATTTCATAGACCAATAGTAAAACTAGGGTAGCGACATCATCTCCCAACACCAATTATATTATCCGAGGGATGTTGTTAAAAGGATTTCCGCCCCAGGACGCTGATGCAAACGGGTTTATAGAGATCGGAGATCACAGCCTCTTTGCTTCACCAGCAGATTCATTTTCTGGGGCTAAAGGAACTCGCACTGGAATTACGGGTAGGACCCATCCTGTACTTATTTATTTTTGGTGCCCATAAACGAAACGTGTATAAAGAATCGCTTCTTTTTAAACAACGTACCATGCCTCATTATTTACCGTTCATGTCAAAGATATTGGAATACACCACTGGTTTGGATAATATTTGAGGGAAATGAAAGAAAAAAAAAATTTGTCAGTAATATATCTTGTTTGATTATAGGCGATTATTTTTTTTATGTGAGTAGGTACCACACAAGAATCTTAGTTGTTCCAAACCATTGGGAGCCAGTGTGACTATGGCATCCCCAATTGAGGTATGCTGCGAGGCTGAAGATAGTGAGGAGATGAAGGAGATGGGGAAGAGAAAAGTGGGAAGTAGCGTACCTGGCTTTTCAGATCTGGTCACCAAACACAGCACAAGCCATTTCAAACAACGTTTCCATTCTGATTGGTGGTCTTTTATCAGGGCTATTCTAAAAGTATTTACCACTCTAGAACGTGCCGCAAACATACTACATATTACTTTTAATAAATAAATTGTGCAAAAAAATCAAATTAAATATACTTGCACACGGATCGTAACCATTCAACCACGGAGGCCATCAGTGTCAGCAGTTCAGTGCAAGCTTTACATTATGTGTAAATGTGCTATTTAATATTGACACATTTGATGAAGCGGTATAGACCCCATTATATTACGTCGGTAAAAACATAAGGTCATGTTTATAAAAATAAATAAAAATATTGGACTAACTTTAAGATTATAAACCTCATTGTAATATTTTTTATCATTGAAGATAATATTAACAACTCCCCCATGGTCTATCCGGAACCTGCGCTCTATGCCAACTGAGCTACAGGAGAACGAAGGTGCTGGATAGACCATGAGGTCCTGGGTTCGAATTCCAGCTGCTACCATTATCTTCTTCTTTTTTGTGTCTTTTCGGTTTCGTGTTTCGATTTGGTAGTTGTTAATATTATCTTCAATGATTAAAAAAAATGTTTAGTAAGCTTATTAAACCTGTAAGTTCAAATCATTTAGTTCGTAGGAAAGAGAGTTTTAAAACAATTCATCTTTTTGTAGAACCTATCAATTTTCCGTAAAATTATTCTTAGTTAGTGACATAACCACAGTTTTCAATACCACCGCATGGTGAGATAGATGTTACTAAGTTATGCGCAACGGTTTGAATGCCAAGCAAAACTTTGTCATCGTATTTGCTTAAACAGTGAAAAGTTATAAATAAGAACATGACAAAAAAACTTAGTTTAATAACGTACATGTACCCCCATTGAAGAAGCAATGTCAGGGGTATTTTTTTCTCTAATGGCAAGATAATGAACCTATTAGCAATATATGTTTCCAGGCAGGTAGCCTATGTACGTGCTTTCAAACAATTCAGACGTGAAAAATCCAAAAAACACCCAAAGGCGAAAGTAAAAGTGAAGCAGGATCGGAAAAAATTGTTGAGTAATCTTTTTGGCTCAAGTTTTTCCATTGAATGAAGTGGCCCGGAGCAATTTTCTATTTGGGATTGATTGGATCCCATGATACGTGTATTACTTTAAACCTTTTACACGCGCTCCAACCAGACGAAGATGGATGATTTGATGGTGCGTTATCTCAAAACACTCTTGCAGATGAGAACTTTCTAAAATTTCGGAATCTTGAAATGTGAGAAATTTTATGATGTACACAAAAATAGTCCATATATCGTATACATATTGGAAATAGGATGTACCATTCGTTACTTTAATAATAGTGGGACACGATTTTTCGCTCACTGTTATTTAGTTAAATTTATTTTTTATAACTTATTGAAGTTTGTAAACCTCATTGTAATATTTTAATCATTGAAGAAGATGGATAATATTAACACATCCCAATTACAATTGAGTTCTGGATGAAACTTTGCAATCATCATAAGGATAGCAGCCAATAATATGGGATTTATAAAAATGGAGGATAATATTAACAAATCTTGAACATGAAGTACGATATTGGTGTAAATGGCGTAAATTGAACAGGTCTCATTAGCTAAGTTGGTAAAGCGGTTATCCCGGATAGGTAGAGGTTCTGGGTTCGAGTTCCAGATGCGACTGAAATCTTTTTAATTTCTTTTGTTTTTTCGGTTTCGTGGTTCATTTGGGATGTGTTAATATTATCTACTTCAATGATTAAAATTTATTTTTATTTTTTTTGGAAACAAACAAAATGTTTTCACTAAAGCATCATACATAAAATATTCTATAAATATATATATAATCGGGATGTAAATAAATCTAATAACATATGTTGTGTACGCAATAAAGTTTATGAATTATTTAGTTACAAATAAAAATGTTTATTTACCCATCTCACTGAAACTCGGTGCGTCCAAAAACACGATCGTGCATGATTGCACGATGTACAAACAAACGATGATGTTAAAACTGACGCAAAATAATATCACAAAAAAAAGTTCAACGATTTTACTTGGTTTAAATTTAACTTAATAAATTCATTTCATTTCCTAAGATCCATTAAAACAGTTAATACTAGGCCAAAATCTTATTACATAATATTCTTTCTGAGCTATTGAAAGACCCACTGTACAATTAAATATTTTTTGTGCATTTATCTCATACATCTGAACCCTTCGATAATTGCGTCATCTGTCAATATCTATAATATAACAATATTTAGGTATTAGAATTAATGTAAAATATCCATTACAGTTCGTGTGTTTCTTCATGAATCTATATATTAATACTTAATTCACATCTCGCTCTGCAAGGGGGTCCATTACCGCTTGAACCGCGTTGAGTTACGCCCGGAGATTGTTTTTTTTTCAAAGCATTCGAATTTGCCGATTTGATCGACTTTTTTATACGTTTCATACTTCAGTAAGGTAGATATTTGCTTGGACTCTTAATTTGATTAGTTCGAGCTTTGATCTTTAAAATATTGCTCAAACATTATAAAACAATTATTCTGCATTATTGTTTACGTGAATTTTCACTTAAGGTTATCAAATTTGAAAAACTTTTAGGGACTTCTTGGTATTTACGTATTTGCCACGTTGTTCGTGTCTAATAGTTGACATTTTTATTGCGCCACTGAGCGGATTGAATGTAAACTCGTACATAAATAATTACTGATTTTTTTTTCATGTCACCCCTTTTCTATTGCAGTTATATTTTTAATCAATAGAATCGGTACCATTTTTGTCTCCAAATTTGAATTTAAGGTGTTGGGATTGTAATGTTTTTATTTTATTTTTTTATGGCTTAAGTCGCGTTCTCACCTATCTATTCTATTCTATGCGATATACTATCGATATACTATCGCATAGAATAGATGACCCAATAGAAATAGAAAACCAGCGTTGAATCGACTTAAACTTTCGTTCTATTCTATATTATATACCGGCAATAGAAGCGCGTTAACGCCAGTCGATGACATGAAAATGAAGAATAATATTTTAATATATATTTTTTTTAATATTCATTTTAACTATGATTACCTACTATTTTTTTTAAACGGTTTATTTAAAATTTTTAAAAATTATTATTGGCAAGTTTAATTTGTATAACTCCAATTTATTTTCAACTTTATTATTTCAATTAATTTCATTAAAATAACATAAAAAATTGAGTTCTACAAATTATACATAAAATCAATAAATAAAAGGTTAGGATGATAATTGACAGATATCGCCGTCTTTTTGAGATCCATGAGTAAAAAAATAATTAAAATAGAGAAAGTGCGATATCAAGGGGAGATTTGTTCTGATATAGAATATAAAAGGTGAGAACCGGGATTTACTTTTAAACCATTTAAAAAAAAAATAATATTGCATTCGATTTAATCGTGTTTACGTAGGTACGTACCAATGTAAACTTCCTTATTTGGAATTGAAGTAAGTGTTAAGAATAATATTAAAATATATTTTTAATTCCAGACAATCGATAAAGTACCTACACAAAATGCAATAAAACATACATAAAAATAATCTGTATTTGGGATGCTCACTTTTTATTTATTTAAATATAATTTTTTTTTTTAACGAATTAAATTATTTTTATAGCGCCGTTTCCGATGAAAAAAAACCATCTCAACGGTGGTTAGTTTAACATACGAGTATATAAGGGTTAGGCTAGGTTTGGAATGCTTTCGTTTGCTTAGGTTAGGTTAGGTTAGGTTAGATTATGCTAGGTTAGGTTAGGTTAGATTAGATAAGATTAGATTTGATGGACTGAAATGTGCTCGTAATTTAAGATAGGTAATAATAAAGAAAAATGATTTAAAGTTGCAATTTGAAAACAAAAGATTATAAGTTTTTATTTGGGAATAATAATAAACCTTAATGACCTGTGTAGGGGGGAATGGGTAAAACTCTGTTAGTTAAATCAATTATGATCGTACGTATTTTCTTCTATATTGCCTTTCAGATGACATGAGCATTTTAGAGAAATTAGTAATTAGTTAATCTACCTAAAAAAGCACGCTATTTGTATAAATGCATTAAGCCCTTTCAGACCGAACGCATATTTGAAAGTACACAGGTCTTCAAAATTTGGCTTTTTTCGTTTTCCATTTGCTAGCAGCTATACTCGCCCATACGCGCTATTTTTTTGTTAGATTCCAGATACTCGTTCAGGCAGTAGTCATGTTTATACATTAAAAGGGGATTTTAATCTGTTTTTAATCCCGATTTCCGCACCCTTTAAATCGTTTTTTTATCTAACTTTTGAGGGTTTGTTTACATTGTTTCATTTTTATGCAAATCTTTTAAAATTAATGAAATGTTGTATTTTTTAACTACAGTGTATGATTTGTCATTTTTATAGAAACACATCCTTAAAGACCATTCAAATGCACGTAGCAATAACTAATAAATTATAAAAAAAAACTTCGTCTATTTTTAAAACATTCTACTAATCATCAAATATTCTTCAACACTGCCAGTTATAAATGAAGTCTGAAACGTTTTATTAATTGTTGTGGAAGTCCGTTTAATTTTTTTTTAATTATTGTAAATCAAATTTAATAATATTGGTATTAAGTTACGCAAGTATTTTTAGTTTTTATTATTGTGACAGATGTTTCGGCGTTGGAAATAGCCTTGAACGCCGAAACAGCTGTCACAATAATAAAAACTAAAAATACTTGCAGAACTTAATAATATTTTTAAATTTAAAAAAAAATCTGAAACGGTTAAGTCCACTGTCGTAGGCATTATTTGCGTATAAAGGTATTGAATCGCTAGAGTTTCTTTTGTCTTCTATGGCTAGAGTTTTTTAAAAAAAAAATTCAATTCATATAATTTGTATAAATTTTCTACTTCTCTTCGCAGACTATAGAATTAACATCATTCTGCAAAATGTATTTATAATCCTGAAGCTTTGAGAGCCCTTGCCGCGGACATAATACGTACTAGGGGATGAAATGGATTAGTACGGTTCTGCCGCTGAGATCTGCGTTGTAACTCTCTTTCTATTACATGCGTCGTTTGTGAGAAAGAGATAGAGGTTAAAACAAAACTATTAGGACGAATGTTTTGCGCGAATACATTTATTTTATTTCGTTCAGAATAAAAACATGCAATATTTTAAAGAACGCTTTGAATCTCCAACTAGGACGATTTCCCGTTTTAGGACAGTCAAAATTAAATGTACAGAAATAGAATAGATGCCAATATGGGGTGCATTGATAGCTTATTAGTTTTACTACATTAGGTCACGTTATGCCAATAACCCGCAAAACAAAAATGCTGCGTTTATCTATGCGTTAATAATGTTTAAATAAATTAAAACAATTATTTCAGAAAAATGGTGCAAGCGTGACATTTGCATAGTAGACGGCAAGACCTAAGAGACGGTCAACTATTGTAAATTATAGTTCTTGAAAAACAGTGCCTAGATGGCTTAAATAGTCACGTCTAGATTCTAGCACTAGCGACGATGGTAATAAAACACATTTTTGGTTCATTCGTTTCAGTTATAACTTTAAAGACATTCCATCACGTGGAAGTGACATATGACAGTTTCTGCGACTCTTCTAAGAAATGCAATAAGTCTATGGATGCTTTTTGATTTGAATTTTGCGCTCTTATTGCCCGGTGAGGAAAAAACAAAACACGCGGGGCCAGATCTCCCGATCTCCCGGGCGCAATATTTTTTTGTGGAAAGGCATCGTTCTGAATTCAGATTCTCAATGCTTGCATTTACCCAATTATACCAGAACTATTTTGCATTAGTAGAGTGTGTAAACATGAAAGCTTTATTTTCTGCAGAAGAAGCAAAATAAATGTTTACGTTATTTGGAAAAAAATCATGAAAAATGGTACATTTTTCATTAAAAAAAATAAAGAAAAAAAATCATATGTTTAATGGATATATTTGCCTTTCCTCAGTATTCAAAGATCTGCAATGTAAGAAAGAGCTTGAATTTTATACTATTGTCATGAAGTTCAAGTGAACGAGTCATATGCTGATATCCAAAACACGAGAGAACGTAATATTAGTTTAGTATGTCTTTTAGCTACATGTATGAAACTATCCGTGATATCTAGTGCGTAGTAAGTGGATATTATATATGCATGTAACGTACGGTGGCAGCAAGACAGCTTTGTGCAAGTAGATATTCAATTAAAATGATATTATTCTACTACGTATAATATTAAACTATGTGAAATTCAATATCGTTTCCGTCGTTCATATGTATTTAAACATTAAAACAATAATTATTTTGGCTTATGAGTCTTGATTCATGCATTCGCAAAGATGGCTTAATTTTCATGAAAATCAATGCTTAAAGTAAAATTTTCAAATCACGGAAGTTAGATGAAATGGTATGTCTCAAAAAGGGATAAAATTTAATAACGATTTAAATTGTCTAAAGATCATATTCGGAGAATTTAGACATATTTTTTTTAATAAAGTCGTCTTTTTCATCCAATTAATTTCTATGCACCTTCTCTTAACTCCGTCTACCCTGTCATATAAAGCTTTCATGTCACGTCAGTGCACGAAAATTGTCATTAGTTTTTACTCCGGAGGATCGTGTTAATATTTTTTTTATCTAAACTTATCCTCCCGTAGACAATTGTCAAAATTTATATATTTTAACAAACACGAGCTTCAAAGATGAATACATAAACCCGACTATGTGTTTCATCACTGTGAAAATGGAGTCCACTGAGACCCAAGATAAAAAAATGTGAAAATGTGATATTTACTTTAGAACCCTTTATTTTCTCTCGGCTCGTCTTAAAAATATTTATTCTCGAAATTATGAAATCTTTCGTATAAGTTTGTACCCGTCGATTGAAAAGATTTCAAGCCAAAGGTTCAGGGGGATTATTATTCTTATTTCTATGGATTCACTCCACTGATTTTTATAAAGCATTTGTTTCTTGTCGTTCGTTCTTATTGAGTGATCACCAACCGAGACTCTTGAACAATGTTGAGAAAACAAAATGTATTCACGGTATAAATGACGCAGTAACTAATGAAATATAATGATACTTCAAACTCCTTGTCCTCGGGATAGGAAAAGTTGTCCCTCATTAAATTTAACCCCCCCCCCCCAGGAAAAAAAAGTATTCTCAAAATCGAAACATCAAAAAAACTGTATTATAGTTACAGAAATAACTCACGATTGAAGTGTGTGTTTGAGCCAGCACACTTTAATATGAAATCGATAACACCGATGCGATGTAGCTTTTGATTGGCGTGCTATGTAACAATAATGCAAAGAAGGGTGAAAATCGACTGCTTTTTTATTTGCATCGGCAATAAATAGTTATTTTGCCAATCAGTATTTCACCCGAGCGGCAGTCAGATGCCACGTTTTAATATTGTCAAACTGTTGTGACAGAATAAAAAGAGTATTGACAATTTAAAGCCAACTCGGTACAATTGATTGGAAGCAATTCATTAATCTGTTATTATAATCTCTTTGTATTTTCACATATATGGTAGTTTTGTATATCTACAATTTATTAATTTCGCTTTATTTTAGATAAATATTTGACCTGGAAATTAAAATATTTTTGGTAATAATTTATGAAAAAATGAATATTATTCAAATAGTATGACGAAAACAGGCTGAAAAGAAAAATTGTTGTGAATGCAACCAAGACTCAAACTGGGAATCTGTCGTTTGCCAGGCGGATGCATTTCAATTGCGCCACCGAACCCACAACCCCTTTTTTAATAAAGCACAGTGTTTCCTGAAAATCGCTGATACCGTTTATTTTTATTTTCCGCGAGCTAAAATTTACGACACAGGATTCTTTGGCGCAGTGGTAACGGCAAGCGGAATATTCCGAGTTTGAATCTTGGTCGAACCTTTACTTTACTTTATCTTTTTCATTTCTTTTTTCCTAGTTCACATATGTTTAATGCCATTAACAGGTATTGTTTCAATAAATAAATAAAATTCTTTATTCATATAATATTTACTATAAAAGTTTTTTTTACATGATTATCAAACTAGACAATATGGTCGAAATTTGTTGTATATTATGAATAGTGAATATAGGTATAGGTAATGGTAATAAACATAATCCGTTCCATAAAGAAGAATGTCCTGGGCGAGCGGTGTTTGTTTGTTTGTTTGTTTTGTATAAAACTGTTTTATTTCGAGCTTGATGGAATTTTGTACACTTGACCTTCAAAACAAGATGATGGTTATTGTCTACACGAGATTTCAAAATACCATGCCCATTCCCCTTTCTCACCCCTTAAAACAGAATTTTAGTACTTCTTGATTAAATTTTGCACACATGACGTTTGGAAATAAGGGGAAAACTACTGAGTAGGTATATGGATAACATATCACAACCTCAAAACTTTTCTCTAAACCATTTAACTCCAGGCAATGCCGGGTACGTTAGCTAGTCATTTATACAAGTAATCAGTCATCCAAAAAAGGTAACCATTATTAACCGTTCTGAAAAAAATAGCATTTAAATAAAATAACGTTGCATGTTGGAAATAAAGAGAGATTTTTTATTTTTTTTAAATAAGTAATAATAATAATATCATAATAGGACTTTCAGCTCTAAAAAAGTTAAAATTATTTTGTATTCCTATTTTTTTTATTTAAGTACCTCCTCCATAACAAGGCTTTGGCATTTACATTTTTAAATAATGAAAATGCTTAGAAATTTATGCAAAGCAAAGTTTGATATCACTATGGAAACAGAACGTGTTTTCGCGGAATCTACTCCACACATGGGTATTGCGTATTGATTAAAATTCGATGAAATATACCTCTGATTTTTCTGATTTTCTTAAAATGTTTTCTCCTAATTATAGTAGGTGAACTTCCTGTGAAGTAACAATTTATTCATAAATTTATCGACGAAAAGTTATGTACGTTGATGAGATAATTATTAAATTAATAAAAATGATTGCCCTGCTCCGAAGGCCTCTAGCTAATTATCATGTTAGGTTTTCAAAGTAATCTCTAGACATAGAATGCTGAAAAGCTGCTGCTGGAGATGATGTTTGATGGAGCTTCTTGATGTTGATTATTCTATGAACAAGCTCTTGTATTTTGACGACATTAAACTGATTAGCCTCTGATTATATTAACTTATAGTTTATACCTAATAACATGTAATTATTATCATACGCATACCTTAAAACCAATAGCTTTTAATACTATTACGACAAAACTGTGATAGTTGCCTTTCCCCAAACCACGCAGCCGGGTATGATAATATCGATCCATTATTAAGTGATTTTGATTTACACACGTTGGACATTAAATTCGTATTACGATGACAGTGACACTTCTGACATTAAAACTCGCTCTGTTGAGTCGCAAAGACACGTTTTGTTTCCACCTCTTCCACGCCGGCAACCACTGCTAAATCGATCAAAAAGATATTATTTCTATGCATCTTCAAATATTTACAAAGGGATCACGAAGTCGAAATCGCTTTATTCGTAGAAGTTACGCCTGTTAAAGCGAAGAAACCGTCTGCCGAAAAAAGTTCTATTGATAACGTTCGTTTTTAGGAAAGGTGCAGATGAATTAGGGGCGGAATGAAAAAAAGTGTGCTGGTAAAAAAGAAAAGAATTGAACGCCTCCAACAATAGAGATCCGCAAAACTTTGTGGTAATAGAAACGATGAAAAGGTTCCGAATATTGGCAAAAGGTTAGTTTATATGATTTTATTCCTCCTTAAATTCAATGGTCTCCACCATTTTGGGACTTTAAAAATATTTCCAAAACAATTATCCTATACGAATTCTTTTTTCGTTATTGGCCCATTTAGATTTGAATTAGGCAGTAATGAAAAAAAAAATTGAATTTTTGATATAGTTGGTTATTGTTCAATACTTTAATAGTTTTTAAAGAACTTTAAGTCTCCAAGGGTGTGTTTCACTTAAAATGATAAATCATACACTATAAGCAAAAATACAACATTTCGTTCATTCAAAATACTGCATATAAAAATAAAAATGAATTTGTAAATAAAAATCATTTTAGGAAATATAAACATGAAGCCTGAATGAGTAAACAAAACCAATTGAAAAAAAAAGCGCCCAAAATAATGCCAGAAATTGGAAAATTAAAACCACCTAGGGAAAATCTGAAATCCATGCATTTTCAAATATACGTGCGGTACGAAGGTAATCAGACAATTAGGCACAGCGATAAATCGGCACACTTTGAAAAGTGATAGTCATGAAAAATTATGGAAAAAACACATTTGGTTAACTAGGTTATTTTAGATTAAGTTTTCAGGCTAGTTTTTTTTCATACTATTAATGACTTTGTATCACTATTCAAAATGGTGCTGATTTATCACTGTGTCGAATTGTCATGGAACCGGCACGAAAGGGTTAAAATTGGTTTGAAACTGAATGCTTCCGTGTTACGACAAATATAGTTCCACACGAAGAACCAATTATTCTTTTTCGTGGAATTGCAGCTTAACAGCGTGCATTTATTTTATTGCAACTAGCTAGAAAAGTCGGCCATTTACGAGTGTATTCGTGACTCTCAGGGACGTCTAGCTTTTTAGCAATGCAGAAAAAGTGGTGACTTAACTGTCAAGTGAAAATAAATAATTTCACCAACCTCAAATGCGCAAAAGTGATTAAATTATGTTTTTAGTTAGCACACGAGCACATTAATGAATGTTGTTCACTTAAGTGGTATTTTTTAGACAGATTATTTCTGTATTAGCCATTTAGCCGTGCTTTTATAATCAGGGCATAATGTTGACTGTTAACCCGACAACCCGCTTTAGGTCGATCAAAGTAAAGTCCTGTACATTTTTGGCGTGTGATTAATTTTAACCCCTTAATGGACTGTCTGAATTCTCATCTGATAATGTCTCCAAGAGATGTGGGTCCATATCACGCTATGCTAACGATGGCAGCATATGCGTATTTACGTATATTTGATAATTAATTTTACCACACTTTACGACAGTATCATCACGCGGACGCGCATTTGATAATTATATTACGAATCACATTTTCTCATCAAACAGCGCCTTTGAGGTGATTTTCTCACAAAAACGGCGCTATAAAAATAATCCATTTATTATTATTATTATTATTATTATTATTATTATTGCAAATATTTTATTGAATAAAGTTTAGCCCTGACAAAAAAACGATTTTTCACACATCTTTGGGGCAGCGGCGTGCAGTCCATAAACGCTGATAAGCTGTACCTACCCTAAGAAAAATGAAGCATAAAATGAAGAAAAAACAACCAAATCTGCAACAAATCTCTGATCAAAATGTGTTTTTCCACAAATATGTGAATATAACATTTTATGCCACAATCATTCGACATTGATAAATTGTTCTCATTTGACATATTTATACTTTTAGTTGCATCCTGATTTATAACGATACAGTTGACTTCGTTAACCTAGCTTTTTACGGGATACATAACGAAAACCCACGCATCCTCATTTATCTTCAGTTCTTGCACTAAAAGCTGTGAAATAGTAGGACTGAACTGGTAGTCATTTGTTTTAAATTAACGACGATATTGTGGTCCCTCCACCAAAGCTTCTTTTTCCTTTCCATAAATTGCAAGTTTTTTCAGATTACAAACACATTTTTTCATACTCACAGCCTACCTTTGGTCATGCACGCTACTGCCCAGAGGTCGCTACCGGACTTTTTTGTTTTTGTTTTTGTAAATACATAAAACGCGTTAAATTTTAAAATTTTCTGAAGCTTGTTGGAAGAGCGAAAGGTTGAATTTATAAATAAATTTAAAAATCCGATACACTACTTAAATCAATATGTTTAGTACACTTAATATCGGAGTGGGGCGTTGAGCGGTTACTCGGCTGTTACCAGTGAGATTTTTATTTTATTTAGAATTGTGAAAAAAAGTTAAACCAAAAAATCTTCACCAATGAGTCCAAAATGTCATTTACATTTTTTATTCATTGTTATTGTATTTAATTCGTAGAATTCCATAAAAAAATTTAAAAAGACCCAATTATTTAAATTTGGATGAGAGTAAATAAAATCATTTTAATGAGTCGTAGCAATTTGGATGAACCGAACTTTGAAAGTGGCCTTGAACAGCTGTCACGATAATAAAAATACCCGCAGAACTTAATAAAAATATTATTAAATTTGATTTACATTATACATTTTATAGTCAAAATATTCTCAGGAATCCGTTAAATAGAATGATGGAAGTAAATTTAGGAAATTAAAAACGCTTTTTTTTTGCAGTCACTTACTTACGTCTTAGTTTAAAATGTTTAGCAGTTTGTCCTTAACAAAGGTCTCGTCAACCAATTTAAACTTAATTATTATAAGCAGCATCTGTAGTGCATTCGGGAGGATGCAAAGTTCCTAATATGCTTTCAGGGAGCAAGTTCTGCAAAAGTGCGGCGGGATTATTTCCAGTTAATAGAACGTGAGAGCTTTTAACGCTGCCGCATATGTGGTCTGCTCCCAATAATCTATACGTCGGCTGCTGAGATTATATTACTGTGAAGAATCCTTATGACGAAATAAAACGAAGTTGTCTTGAATTCGTAATGCGATTTGAATGATTTAAAGATATCTGCATTTCTCTCTACTAAGTAGGTTTTTTCGAGTTTGATTTTTTTTTCTTAATGAACAGTATTGAAAAATATAGAATATTTGTCAGTTAAATGGATATTTCAAAGCTAAATAAGTCTGTAGCAGAAAAAAGTCGCCCCAAAAATTCCCGACTGAAATAGTCATGGAAATTTCAAGACAGAGCTCACCGTTTGAGAGTTGTTTGTGTTGCTTAAAGACACAGATATATTTTGTTAAGTTTACATAAAATGGGCTAGTCATTTATCAATAATCACTTAACTAAATTATGTATTTATTCCAAGAGTTATAATGTCCGTTATGTAATTGTATACTTATCAATATAAAATATCACATTATTTTCTTCTTTAGCACAGTACTTAGGATTATTATTATATATTTTTAAAATTTTATTAATTTCTATATAATTTTCACATTTTAAGATAAGGTATAAATATTAAAAATGCATAAATATATTTTTTTCATAGTCCTCCTCACTAGGAAATCTTGTGCTGAGGTGAACTAGGTTTTGAATAGGGGGGTTTCAGCGAGTTCTATATTTCTACTTCATGGTTTGGGAAGGGCATTTTCAGCAACTTTTATGACGTTGTATTAAGAATACTAGTCCATTCTTTTTCTGTTAATTTCTTTAGCCAAGTTTTGCTAAACTAAATCCAATTATTGATTGAATTACTTTATTTGATACTAAGCGGGAGTTTGTTGTATAAGTTTAGAGCTCAATATTCAGAGCTTCGTTGTCCAATAGTAGTATTACACTTAGGTACATTTAGCTTGTCTAGTTGATTTGCTTAGGTTTTTTTTATTTTTATTTTATTTTTTTTTTTTTATATTTTTTTATTAGTTTCCATATAATTATGACATTTTAAAGAAAGGTATTAATATTGAAAACACATGTGTATTATAGAATTTTTTTCATTGTTCTCCTCACTAGGAGATCTTGTGCTGAGTCGGACCAGGTTTTGCATAAAGGGGTTTCAACGACTTCTATATTTCAACTTCAAGGTCAGGGTAGGGTCTTTCCAGTAATTTCTATGACGTTTTTTTGAAAATAGTAGTCAGTTCTTGTTTTGGTATGTCCTTAAGCCAAGTTTTGATGGACTTGATGCAATTATTGATTGAATTACCTTTTTTGATCTTAAGTGGGAGTTTGTTATATAATTTTACAGCTAAAAATTCAGAGCTTCTTTGTCCAAAAGTAGTATTTGCATTTAGGTATATTTATCTTGTCTAGTTGCTTTGTCTGGTATTATGGTGATGAAGAGTTGTAGCCATTTTCTCATTTTTAAGATGATTAACTAGGTACTATGATTATGAGGAGTGATAGATATTTTTCCATATTAAAGAATGAATATATAATTATTTATTTAAAATAATTAATGTCCCTAAAAATGTATTCCCTAACTCAAACACGAGAATCGATCTCTCTGTCGAGTATTTTTTAAAATCTCTATATTTTTTATTATTAGCTTTTAGATATATATATCTGTATTATTATATCTATTATATTTAATCTAAGATATTCATATTAATTAAAAAAAAAATGTTTTCAATTTTTTAGCAGAATACGCAGACACAAGAATATGTAAAAGGTTATTTAATATCAATACCTGTTATTATTGTACCTTTAAAAATTAGCATACAAAACTAAATTAAATATTGTATTTGTAACAAACTCTCGGAAACCTCTGTAACCCCTGCAACCTCTGTACCAAACCATTATCATCTTAACAAATAATGCACGATGTAATGCACAAACAACTGAGGTTAGAGCATTGAATTCACCTTGATTCAGCAAGGATAACAATTCCTGTAAATCATACATACGTTATTGAAGCTACGGGTCCCAAATGCAACAAGGACATAGGTTTTCGTGAAGACTCATCCTTACGTTTACCTTAGTTCGGCAGGAAAGAAGTAAAAATTCTGTCAGGTCCTTACTTAAGTTCTAATCTAGGTTTAAGCTGATGGAGAAAACCCGACACTTGGCAAAAGAAAATTTTCTAATCAATGCTGGAATAATAATCGAGAATGTATTGAATTGGAGACTCATTATTAATCATTGAAGAAGATAATATTAACACATCCCAAATGAACCACGAAACCGAAAAAAACAAAAGAAATTAAAAAGATTTCAGTCGCATCTGGGACTCGAACCCAGGACCTCTACCTATCCGGGGTAACCGCTTAACCAACTTAGCTAATAAGAACATAATTTCTGTTATTTTTTCGGTTTCGTGGTTCATTTGGGATGTGTTAATATTATCTTCTTCAATGATTAAAATATTACAATGAGGTTTACAAACTTCAATAAGTTATAAAAAATAAATAGAATACTTATTATTAACTATGATAGAAAATGTCACTAAAGATACTAAAAGCTTCATATACCTGAAAGTTTTAACTTCACTAATGTATTTACTACCTACCTACACGAACGATTAATCCAAGACGAAAAGCTCTCTAGATGCTTGCTAGCTATTTCTATTCATAGCTGTTGATAATATTTTTTATCAAAACGTGTAAATCATTTTTATGTACGACTTCGCGTTATTTTGATTGATAAATGTATCTGGTATAATAATAATAATAATTGGACCATTTCTATAGCGCCGCTTTTGTGAGAAATCACCTCAGGGGCGCTGTACAAATATTATTTCCTTTTCTTATATTATTCTTATATTACGTCTAATCTGCGAATTTATTATTATTATGATTTCTATTTATTTATACTATTTAATTATATTTATGATTTCTAAGAAAGAATAATAAATAACTCACGTGCTTATAGTTCATGGTAAGAAGTGATTTACATTCAGTATAATACTAGTTCAGTATAATATAGTTTCATATATCTTGGTAACTATTTAAATAAAGAAGCCTAACGTATCTACGAATAATGCCAAATATTCGTTATTTTCCTCGTAAAGTGCTCCATTTAAGCTAAAGGTTTACATTATTTTATAAAAAAAAAACAACAACAAATGACGCAAAAATTCCTCTCAGCTTTGTGGAGGATTACAATCAATTGAAATAGTTAAGCCCACTTCACGTCAATTCTTGTGATAGTTAAAATAAGCGTTGAAAATTCGATGAAAAACCGGGCTTTAGTAAACTTTGCGAAAAGTGCTTGCACACTGTTTGCCTTGGGTTTCTTTCGATTACAGCAGATTAAATTATTAAAAAAACTAAGCCTAATTACTTAAAGAAATTTAAATTGAAGACTAATGGTATCGGTAATCTTAGAAACAGTAGCGATGGCGTTTTTTTCGATATTTGCAAATTTCTCGAGCAAAACGTTTTTTCGTTTTATTTTTAATGGCCGTGATTTTATTTTTGCAAGCACAGATTATTTCCCTGTTTTTTCCTTATAAAAGTCGGTAATTTGTAAAAATGTTTTCGGCTATAAAAATAGCAACCAAAATCTTTGTTTCTGGAAAATTGCGAAAGCCGGAAAGAATGTCACTGCACGCTACTGACGTGTTGTAGGTAACTGAACAAAGTTCCCGTAATTAATTACACAGGAAATGGGAAGAAAAACTTGAGCACGTGTACAAGTTTGTATAAAGTTATTTTCTAAAAGTTTTAATTGTTAAGAACCCTTAATTGTGTGGGAGTATTAACAAGACATTGGTGCACCTAGTGCTTTTGTTTAGATATGTTATGCGATTCGATATTAATATGGAAGTTTTTCAAGTATTCTTAATTGGTTGGGTCCTTTATTTACGGAGTTCATTTTTCAGATATCGTTCCCTCAGGAGTCTAATAGTTGCACATGACTATTGAGCTAACTAAAAAACTAACCTTAAAAATATGTTTAGAAAAAACGACAGAAAAACGTGTGTATTTCCATGAATGTTGTAAGTAATATATTTTTTTTTCTTTTTATTTGAATACCGCACAAGAGTCCCAACTGCTCCCAACCGTATGGAGCCAGTGATACGATGGCATCCCCAATTGGGGAATGTTGTGAGCTGATGGCAGCGGGGAGGGGAAGGAGAAGGGGAGGAGGAAGGTGGGGAAATACCTGGCTATTCAGATCTGGTCAACAAACACGGCTAAAAGCCATTTCAAGTAACGTTTCAATTTTGAAAGGTGATCTTTCACCAGGGCGATACTGAGAATATCTTCCACTCTGGAACGTGCGCAAATATACCATTTATTATTTTTAATTAATTAATTGTGAAACAACACAAATTAATTAAATAAAATTTACTTGCGCACGCCGGTATTCGAACCGGCGACCTTCGGATTCGTAGTCAAGAGCCTTACCTCTCGATCATGGAGACCGTCTTATTTGTTAGCTACAGAAATCAGAGGAAGATGATAATAAGAACAATTTAAAAAAAAACAATCTACAATTCTTACTCAAACTTGTAAACAGCCTAACTTTGAACACACAGCTTAACTTTGGTTATAGGGTAATGCACGCCACTGCTGATAAACAATAGGTTTCCCACATTTACCAGCTATCTATTCAAAATTATCTTCTACTTAAAAAATATTTCTAGTGTACCTACTCACAGAGACTGAACTAATATATTTTAGGTGGGTACCCATATGTCGGTTGTAGAGGACCTTACGTATGTAAAAAAAGTGAAGTTATTGCCAAAAATGATTATTGAATTGGTACTCAAACGAATAACTTTAATCCCTATGAAAACTTTGGTCTCTGGTGCAGGGTCAAACGAAATATGTAATATTTTTACCTTTTCAATATTTGTTACGTAAAACGTTGAAAGGCCAGCCTATTTCTCAATATCCAGTAACCACATCTTTCATATTTGGTGTCTAGTTATTTTTCATAAGGCATAATCATCGAATGATTAGATGTTGGATCGCCTTAGGTTGCAGATATATTATATTGCGGGGGTGGATTTACCCTCAGGGTAGAAGAGTTGTGCGCATCCTCTCCGCAACCAATAAAATGGATGGTTTATCGCAACCGCAAATATTGCCCATACGGGAATAATACCCTTAATCAACACGCCAGAATCTTAGATTAGTGCTATTTATTTCATTGGTTATTAACTTAACTGTAAACCAGAAATATTTTTAATAATTGAAGATAATATTAACAAATATTAAAATTAAACACGAAAAACTTCGATACCGACATAAGTATAATACCGATAAAAATTACAGAACGGATTGGGATAGATGTAACTCAGCGGATTAGACCGCATGGTCCCGGTAGATATTGATGTCCTTGGTTCGAGTCCAAGTTGCTTCTGTTATCTTTTCTTTTCTGCGTCTTATTGGTTTAATTTTGAGAGTTGTTAATGTTATTTTTAATCTTTAAAAAAATATTACAATGAGGTTTACAAGCTTTAATAAGTTATTTCAAAATTGAACGGAAATCTATTTTTTTTAAACTCTCAAGAGGTGGGCTCTGGCGGAATGATATTAGCGCGGCTTTTTAGCCCGTAACGTATAGACCATTTATTTTTACATCTCGCAATGTCAACTTCCATCGGAGTTTTACAGTTTAAAAAAATGTCATAAATAATATATCAAGAATCAGTCAAAAGATGTCAACGTTGTGTGTTTCATATTAAATTTTAACAATCCTGTTCAACAACAAGAACATTTTTTAAACCTCAGGTGAACCGCATAGATAATACATTAAACCACTTGACGTTACCAACGGGTTTTATCAAAACCTGCATACGCTTTAACGCTCGGCAATTCAATCTATCACAAATAACGATTTGACAGCTCGGTTGAAAAGTACTTTCTTTGTCAAACTTTACAGTACCCAGACTGAAGAAGCATTGATATTTCCACAAACTTACAATTACGGAAGATTATGAGGATCTCACCGTACCTAAAGGAAAGCCCTTTACCCGATGACCTTAATGAGAGAATAGAAAGTTTTTAGGTTATGGACCTAGATATTGTCGGTTCGAATCCTGGCGAGGGCTAAAGATTATTTATTTAGCTTGCATTATTTTATTTTATATTAAGAATTTAATGAAATTATTTTATTTTTGAGTGAATCCGTCTATCCTCTCTGCTGAGAGACCATAATTATTCAAAATATGTCAGATTGTTTTCAGTTACTAACATTATTTTGAAAATATTTTCTTAAAAACTAGTTATCAAAAGAAATATATTTACTAACCAGAATCTAGTTACTAGTATCTAGATAAACCAAAATATTTCTAAATAGTTAAGAGTTATTTTGTATTAACCACTATGTAATAAATAAATATGAACATGTTTCGAAACCAATGGTTCCCTCGTCAGGATATAGATATTCCTTTTTTTAACATAAGCATAGATAAATGTTAAAATTTGTCAAAAATTAACAATCAGTGATGAAATAAGGTGAAAAATTGAGTATTGACGTAAAAATAATTATATAAAATAAACAAAATTATTGTAAAACACTAATTATTATATTAAAAAGTTAATTATTTACAGTAATTATTATTTTGAAAAATTCAAAAAGCATTAATAGTAAATTAAATATTTTTAATTACCAAATATTTGCTTAGAACAGCTATATTTTAAATTTATTTTCACATTAATCCCCAAACTTTCGATAATTATTTTTATTTTGATTCATCAATAGTTCCTTGATTTTGTTTAATTTTATCTTTTGTAATAAAAATATTATAATTATAGTAATTAGTGTTTTACAATAATTTCGTTCTTTTTACGTAATTATTTTTAGACCACTACTCAATTATTCACCTTATCTCATCACTTCTTATTAATTTTTGTCTTTTTTTATAATTTGTCTATGATTACGTAATTTTTTTTAGTATACTATGTATCCCCACGAGGGATAGATTGTACTATAGGGATTTATACTAAATAACTTTTAATGGTTTAATTGAAAATGATGCCACAAAGTGATTTAACCTTAATTGAAGAACCAAATATTTCTTTTCCCCATCTCCTTCCATACCCAACTTTCTCCCGTACATTTGCAATATTCCCCAAATTATCAGTATCATATATATTTTTTTAAAGAAAGACAAATATTCCCTGAATACGAATAACTTGACAATCTTTGAAAATTTCCTACTACCATCTCAGAAAGCGGAAGATGTTACTTGTGTCGTAACGAAGAATTGAACTCACGACGCCTGGGTGAGATCCAAACGCGATGTCAACTCAGCCAACGACCGGTCCAATAAACAAATCCTTGCCTCAGGACTCTAAATCATTGCCGTTAACTACAACATTATGGATGCCACAACGAAGAAGATTATGTGTATTACGTCATTCAACGGTACAGCTTTCTTGGCTGCTAGCAAAATCAACCTAAGATCAGAACACATTACATGGGTATAATCAATAGTTGATAATATTTTTGGTGTGCAAAAGAAAATCTTTTCCGCGACACCAGGTCAGTTTTCCTTGTCCCTTTCATGGAATTCTATGATTGAATGTGGCATTCGGCCGGGTTTATTTTTATTATATTTCCCTGGTGTTGAAGTATACCTTTTTATCCACTCAGTTGAATAACCTGAACTACAAAGCAATCACCGTTTTTATTCAGTTGTAAAGTAATAAAAAGTTACCACTTCTTGCCAAGAGCCATATCATAAAGTCTGGCGATTTTGCCGACGTAACTTCATTTTGTACACCCTTGATTGTACAAATTCCGGTGGGAAAGTTTCCCCAGAGGTACGGACGCTCCTTGTACTCGTATATCTTCATTTTTACGGTGTGAAATTTTCTTCTTCATAAATGAATGACTTTTTTTTATAAATGAGAATGATTTTCTTCTTGGTAAACAGAGCGCCACATCTTTTTTATGAGTGACTAAAGATCATTATACATTCGCAGGATCTGCGCCCCATCTGCTCCAACCCAACACCCCGTGTTATATACGGTATTATATATAACGTAAAAAAGAAAAATTCATGGGAAGCGAACATTTTGTGATTTGATGTTAAAAATAAAAGACCTGGTATTTATATTAGTAGAAAGGTCTTAGTTTCATCCAAGCTACATAAAAAAATTATCAAATGAGTTAACTAACTAAAATTTTTACAACGGAGCAAAATGAAAAATATTTTTATGTTATTTTAAAATCTTCGCATTACGGTCCAGCTCTAAAATAGTTTTAATAAATTTCAACTTTGTTATTTACTACCTTCAGCAAATTGCTGACTAAAAGCCTCATTAGTGTACCCCATTTGACTACAATAACTAGGTAAGTACATACAGAAGTATATCTAAAATATATCCTTGGGGTAAAATATTCCTGTTTACGTAGAAAGCAATTACTTTGTTCGTGGTTTGACATATTTATTAAATAATACAGCCTCCGTGCGTGAGCTGGTCACTTTAGGTTACACCAACCATATAAATGAAAGGCTTATTGGGAAAATTGCTTCCGTCGAAGGATACTAGATTGTCATTTCTATTATTTTTAGACGTTATAAGACAAGGTTAAGTCTTTGAAATATTAAATTCGACGACGTTATTCTTACGCCAACAGGAATATTTTATTAAATAAAACAAACACTTTGTTTTAACCCACTAATTTATTTTTAAATCATTCCAAAACCGGTGAGGATTTAACTACATATATATTATATGCTCTATGAATTTTTGTTTAGATTAAAAAATTACTTTGACGAAGCTTGGGATAAGCGAAACCAGTTGGTGATGATTTAAAAATAACTTTGTTGTTTAAAACAAAGTGCTCACTTTATTTTTTTAAATATTCCTCTTGTGGTAAGAAAAACCTGGTCGAATTGAATGTTTTAAAGACTCAATTATGTTGGATAACGTCTAAAAAGAATATAAATGACAATCTAGTCTCCTTCAACGGAAGCAATCTTCCCAACAAGCCTTCCATTGCTATGCTCGGTGTAACCTTAAGTGACCAGCTCAGATCCATCGAAATCAGAGTCATATTAGTCTCTCAGAAAATGGGTGTTCTGTAAAGGGACCACAGATACTTTAATAGTCTACGACTGTTGACCTTGTACAAATCGGAAGTACGCCTCACTGTAGAATTCGGCAGCCACCTCTAATCTGGATCCCCAAAATACCTGAAAAAACCCTCGACTCTATGTAGAAATATGTACCAGTATTTCAACTACACTAGAGTTATTGATCCCATCGGCACCGGTGCATAGTCGGGAAATACGCTAAACACGCGCCCTACCTGTGGTATGATTCGCGGCTTCTGTGTTTCCTTCCTCCTATAACATGGGTCACTTTAAGATCCAGGTTCACTCCTTCCTGTCCTCCAAAATACTCTCCACAGAGCATCCCCAAAGTTGACATGGGTTTTGAGGGAAATTATTTCCCCCAGAGCCTCCTGTGTGGAGCTATTGAAAAATAAGTTAGACGTGTATCACTGGTGTAAAAATAAAGAATAATCTCGTTAACTAAATATAAAATCTTCAACACTCACAAAAATTATTTCTGAAAGCTTGAAAAACTAATATTAATAGAATATTCTTCAGAAATCAGATATTTAAAATTGAATGCATAATAAAGGTTAATGTTATTACTTTTTGCTCTTGACGGAGGTTAAAAAAAAGTCGAACGTTATTTTTTTGTCAATTTTTAATAAGCCCAGTCCCCGTTCCATCACTGGAACCTCCCCTTTAATGGCATGAAATTCTTGCTTATATAAAAAATAGGCAGAAAGGACGCTGATTGATTGCTTTTGAACACTTAATGCTATGCGGGAGGGTTCACACCTTTTTGGTTATTGAATATTTGAATAAATAATAAATTGAAGATGCCGAAACAGTCCTTGGCGAGATACTGGCTTATAAGCTTACTTTAGTATAGAAGGAGCTCGGTGTCATCGATGTACCTAAATAATATCGATGGCGTCTTACGGAAAAGCGTTAAGTGGAATTTCATTGTAGTATTTCTTGCATTTGTAGCGCATCTCTCTGATAACAGGTGCGTCAACGTTTCACAGAATTTTGAGATTACTGAACTTCTTCAAATCTTGTTATTGTGAATAATGGTCTGGACTCGCCTGAGCTCACTAACTATACAAACATTCACAACTGTCAAGACCAACCCGACAAACTGATTTCTTTCATTTGCCCTCATGCAGGACCAATTTTAGGATAAATTCTCCAATTCCCCGTTTTTGTGCGCAATATAACGTACTATTTCACAATATCGACATTCTTCATAATACCCTTCGAACCGAAGTAATGCGTACGACCAAAAATTAATGCACGAGTATAAAATGTATCGAGACCATCTCTTGTCCCGATCCTACCTTCCTCTTCCTCTCCACCCTTCCTTCTTATTTGTTTTTTTCTTTATTTTGTTAGCTTCATAAATAAAACATCTGTATTTAACCACTGTTAGCACAAGAATCTTTGTTGACTTACCTTTTGTTAAACTTCCTTTTTATATATATTTGTATAAAAAGCGGTTTGTTTCTTACAAATAAATAAAGATTTCATAAATATCAATAGATATAAATAATTTGATTTCAGTAAATTATTTTTTTAAATTTTTATTGAGTTAGTCCATATCAAATTTTATCTATATAAACTAATGTGTACATGGTTACATTTCATTGTTTACGTAATTATAGTTTTATAGTGAGAATAACAATTATATTTAAATACATCCATTCATTAGATTTCCATGCATCTCAGCGTACATTAAGGTTTTCTGTGATTCTGTTTTTTTTTTCATAAGCGGTAATCTAATTGTTTTTACATTTCTGGTTTCATAATTATGCACAATTTTATTGAAAACAGTCTCATCCATACAATATTTCGGCATTTGGTTATTCAGATTTTTATGTATAAAAATTAACACATTTTACAGCAGTCTCTTTTTTGTTCATATCCAATCAAGCTTTTCTCTGATTTGATTTATTCTCGTATATTTACTTATCCTTAGTATACATCTCATAGCTCTGTTTTGAATAATTTATAGCTTGTTTAGATTTCCTTCATTGGCTAAATATAATATCGAAGAGCAATATTCCAAATCTGGACAACTATAGTTCTATAAATTAGCTCCGTAGTATTACTATTTAGTTTAATTCTCAGTCTTCCAAGCTTTTTTGGTAACTTTTTTAACACATATTAAAAATTCAAAGCATCAATCAAAATAATAATAAAAGAAACCGTTCGTGGACTACTCTATCGATATTTTATTTTTATATGAATACTGAACAATATTCCAAACTACACGGACCCGGTAGGATTATGGCATTCCCATCGGGGTATGTTGCTAGGCTAGTTATGAGAAGGGAAAAGAGATGGGGAAGAGGAACATTGAAAAGTGACTATCAATATCTGGTCGCCAAATACACTTAAGGCGAAACTGCCAGTGAAATCACTATTTCGATAAATCTATTCCACGAATCGGTTTACATTATGAAAACCAAAAAAATATGCTTTGGATAAATTAAAACTTTGTCTAGAAATTCATTAAAAAAAGAATTAAAAAAAAATTATTAATTACGTTCTAAAAATGTAAGCATAAATTACTAAATAAAATGTTTTTTCATTAGAAAATTATGAACGCATCTTAGAAACAAGTTTATAAAAATACTTCTCTTTAGCTAAGATTATTTGTGAAAGATTCCCTTGAATAATTTATTTTATTTCTTAAAAAACAAATAAAAACAGCTTTTTGTCCTAAAAACAAACATTTCTAGATTCCGCTGCCAAGCGACATTTTAGACCTATTAATTATATTCGCAGTGACATAAGACACACAGTTTGAGGCAAATATTTTTGGCTCGTATATTCCTCTTAAAGTCATGACAAGTAGCGTCTCGATTCTGAACGGTGAAATTTCACCAGGATGATATCGATAGAATCTACCACTTTGAAACCTACCCCAAATATACTATTATTTTATACTGCTTTCATTTATTCTATTTGAAAAAAACTTTAAAATAAAATAGATTTTCTTCAAAAGAAGAAAATAAGCGTAATCACTTTGTCGCATCATAATTATTAAATTATTAAGAATTTCTTTGTTTTAACCACTATTTTTAATATATGAATATCTACATGTTTCACAAGCAAAGCTTCCCTCATCCGGATAAACAATGGACTAAAACGAATATGAATATTAACGGTGGTTAAAAAAAGTAATCAATATTGATTTATTAAAATACATTGTATTTGCACACGCATCGAACCCGTGACCTCTGTATCCGGAGCCAAAGATCTTAACCGCTCGACCACGAAGTCCATCATATTTCCAAGCAACTTAGAAATCTTCACAGGGTTCAATCTCCCAGAAGAATTACGTTAAAGTTTTGCTGGATGGTATTCGTAGCGATTAACCGAATGGCTCCATCTTACTTATCCGAACTGTGCATTCCTGAAATTGTCAATTCACGGCTTTAAGATCAGCAACGTCATCAGCGATTGGAAGTTTAAGCGCAAGTCCGTATACAAAGTTTAATGATCGAGCTTTAGGAAAATCAGGCACTAAAGCTTGGAATTCACTAGATCACGAAGTAAGATGGATAAAAAATCTGAACATAAAATTTATATATAAATTGTAACACCCATTTAAGAGCTAGCCCGTAGTAAGTACATTATTTACATAATTTTAAAATTTCTCTTTTAACTATTGTGAAAATTTGGATTTGCTATTGTCTATTTTTCCATTATTGTTATCCACAAATTTTAACCCGCTATTTAACTATAGTTTTAGATTATTTTTTAACCTTTTGAAGTACTCTTGAGCTTACAATTTAGAATATTGATGCTCTAAAAATTAGCAAAATATATAATATTTTAAAAATTCAAATCTATGTTCCCCATAGCCAACACCATTGGCGTGCAGTCAATAAAGGCTAAAAAGCTGTGCCTACCCCAAGAAAAATGAACCATAAAAAGACATTTAAAAAGGCGACAAATATCTAATCAAGATTTTTTTCCTGTATTTAGTAAGGAACTTATTATCAGTTATTTGTTCAGTTGGCCATTACAATTAGGAGAAGATAAAAATAAAGAAGTTTTTACACCAAATTTCATACCCGAACATGATAAACTACGAACAGCCTACCTTTGGTCATAAAAAAATGCACGCCGCTGTCCAATACGAATAAAATTCATAAATAAACGCAAGTTCACTTTGTACATATATTTTTTATTAAATTATAAATTCATTTTGTTTTTACTATTTACTGAAAAAATATCTACTTCTAACAACATGTTTGAGGATTTTATAATCTATTCCCATATTTATTGTTATTTTATAACCTAAATTCCCTGACCAATTCAATCCATTTATCGTTTATCTTCTCGGTTTTAGCAATATCTACATCAAATGACGCCAACTGACTAACGATGTGTTCAACTGCGCAGGTGCAGACGCCTAGTGGCCACCAACAACGTCAAAATATTCTACCCAACGATCTAGGCCGGTGCTGGTCCGATGTGCGGATACGTTACGCTTACGCACACTGTAATATGAATGTGTTCATAGATAATGTATGCAAATAATGTTGTGTCTGTATTGTATTGTTATGTATTGTACGGTGTTAGTAGATGTGAATAGACCTACTCAATTATTTACCTCTCTCACCACGTGTTGTTGTTTTTTGATTGTTTGTTTCTAATTTGTGAACATTATTTTTCAGAATCCATACATTGTATCCTGAAGAAGGAACCATTGGTTTCAAAACGTGTAGATCTTTATTTGCAGCTATTCCCCTACGGTGTTGGAAAAACTCGAGCTCCGGTGCTGTGTATTCAGTGTTCATGATACACGTATAGAATTTTGTATTTTTTAAGTAGGATAAAAATGAATAGCTTGCATTTATTACTTGGTAAATTATTTTATTAAAAGTACATAGATAAGTAGATATGTACATAGTTAAGTACATATGTACATAGTTAAGTACATATGTACATAAGTAAAATATTGCGTACATGTGCTGATAACGAGGAATAAAATTGGCCACGCATAAAATGCATGATACGTCCATCCCAGCCAGCAGATCGGCGGCTACTACTGACGACCGCGCATGGTGGTGTGGTGAGCGAAACCTGGTACCCCTTTAACTCACTACCGCATCACTTGATAAGTTATCAACGTATATACCTACAGACTTTTTTCCCGATTTGCCGAAAATACATTATTTTTCAGATGTTTTCGATAAATACTTGAATATATTAATTATTTTTTCGTAAACATTATTGTTGCTAAGGAACATTAAAGATATAAACTCTGTGGTTAGTATATTTACAGAAATATTAACATAATTTTAAATCAGTTGACAACACCGGTAAGGAAGGCTAAATAGTGGTTCATACAAAATAATTTTTCTTATTGAATAAAAATCTTTATTCTGGAATGTGGGGAGGTTAGTGTAAACCCACATATTTGATAGGGTATACCTAAACATACAAATACGATCATAAAAATACAATGGACAAGATAAAAGAGAAGAAAGTTTACCCAAAGGTATTTTATAAATGAACCAATGGGGGAAAAAAACAAATAAAATACATATTTTTTAAATTTTAATTTAAATCAAATTTGATAAAGTTATTAAATTCCGCTAGTGTTTCAGTTTTAATTTTGTTTTGTTTTCCTTACTTTATTAATTAATGTTATATTTGGATCATTCAGGATCATTGCATAATAAAGTATGGAAATTTATTTATACCCCACTTCTCAGTATGTTCACAAAACCTAAACAAAATAACACTTCTTAATAAGTCAATAGCGTTCACGACATTTTAAAATTCTTATGAAAACATTTAATGCGGGGAAAACAGATGTAACTGTTTTCTCAAGTACCTCAAGAATCGAGAATCTATTACTAGAATTATTTTCTCAGAAGATCGGTTTTACCGGTAATAAATCATTTTAGGCGCCATAAAAATTGAAATTGGTTGGAGGTAAACACAATCGTATAAATAAGTAAAGTCGTCTCAACGTGGTCTAACTAAGTTAGAAAATGGTGATGAACGTCGAAACAGCAAAAACAAAAAATACACAATAAAAACAAAAAAAACTAAAATACGTTTAGAACTTAATATTAACATTATTAAATTTGATTTACATCAAAATTAACGGAGTTCTACGAATTAAACCCAAATCAACTAATAAATAAAATAATGGCAATAATTAATTAATTATGTTCACTGTAAGTTAGGCTGCTAGAGTAAATATCATGACGTTGGCATGTTGAGCTGTGGTGTCCTCCCTCCTTAGGCTAACGCAACGTTTCTAATAGCCTTGCGGCGTCAATCAACTATGTGAATATGTAGTTTATTGATGTATGTTTATTCATCAGTAATTCTGCGCCTAATTCAATCTACGGTGGAGTGGGATACACCGGTCGCTTGTTTGAAATAATCAACAAAGCCGGGCACGAAGGAGTGTTGATTGTCATCCCGTCGTCCACAGTAATGTTAATTGGGTGCTTATGAACTTCAATCGCTTTTGAGCTAGGCAGGCTTGGTAGGTTTTGGGCCTTCCTAGTACATTAGGCTCGAATCCAAAGTAATGGCCAGTATCACTGATGGATACACGAATAAACAAGGACGCTCGGTTAGCGGTTGGATGAACCAAGTTCGATTCCCGTAATGGGTGCGGATTACTTACCCCCTTTAGAACTAGTCAAATGATTTACAGTTATACCTCTATGATGGACACTGCTAGACTGACTATCCGAGACCATTGATCAAGAAAGTGAAGAAAACACAAAACGGCAATCCATTCGAGATGTGTAATAATAATTTTTAGTAAAATTAAGTAAATGTGTTCACGGTCCAGAGAAAACGGTTCATTTTTTTTTGATTCCGTCTTAGGTTGTCTTCAAAACACACGAATACAGCAAAATCATTTTAAAGAACGCACGTTTGTATGTATTCGTGCACACCTATAGGAATAGAAAGTATAGAAAAAGTTTTTCGATTAGCTTGGAACCTCTCGAAAATGAAAACTCATTTAAATAATACGAAATTAACACTAAGTAAAAAAACATGTTTTTGGACCATTCTGACTTTTTACATCACATTCTGAGATAATGATATTTTTAACGATGTTTTTATTATTGAAACGCTTTGCAAAGAACAGGCGGTTATTAATTTTTTATTTCTATAATTTTATGAATAAAAATATCCACGTATTCGTCAGATAAATAATAAAAAAAAAACAAATCATTTCACAGATCAAAATGTTAATTAAAGAAAATGTAAAAAAAAACGTTAGAATGTTTTTCCGTGTTCCTTTAAAACGAACTGTCAAGCGAGAATATATAAAAACATTTGAATGTGAAGAACACATTCCAAAGAAAAAATGAATAGTTTGGTGTTGCTATAGTAATAATATTTTGTAGTTCTAAAATAACAAATTTATACAAATAAATGTCAAGCTATCATAGGTGTAGAATACCTGACCATTATACTTACTCTTATTTACGAAGCTAGCAGTCCACAGAGGAGTGCTGATACTGGTACTGATAGGCAGTAAGGCAGGGAACTGGCAGAGGAAGGATTAAAGTAGACTATTTGCTAGGGAATGTGATCTCTGAGGCGTGTATGAACTTGTTTTTTTTTTTTTTTTAAATGTTTATATTAATACCACACAAGAGTCTCAACTGCTCCCAACCGTCTGGAAGCAGTGAGACTATGGCATCTCCAATTGGGGAATGTTTTGAGGCAGAAGGTATTGGGGAGGGGATGGAGAAGGAGAAGAGGAAGGTGGAGAAATACCCGACTATTCAGATCTGGTCACCAAACACAGCTAAAAGCCATTTAAAGCAACGTTTCATTTCTGAAAGGTGGTCTTTCACCAAGGCGATACTGAGAGTATCTTCCACTATCTTCCACTATGGAACGTGCGCAAATTTACTAGATATTATTTTTAAAAGAATTAATTGTGAAACAGCACAAATTAATTAAATAAAATTTAATTGCGCACGCCGGGATTTGAACCCGCGACCTTCGGATTCGTAGTCGAGAGCCTTACCCCTCGACCATGGAGGCCGTTGAAAAAATGTAGAGATTTGCAAAGAATGCAAGACCGATGTGAGCGTAATAAGTAAGATTAAGAAAGGAATGCATGGTTTGGGTATGTATGAATGAGCGAAGCAAGAACTCTAAGGAGAATATATGGCGCGAATGTGAATAGCAAAAAAAAGTCGGAGATACCCCAGAAAGACACGGTACGATTAATTGAAGGAAATATTCGAGTCTGGCTACATCAACATTCAGAATCACAGAAGGTGTATGAATATAAGTGAAGCAAGGAGTGCGTGCCAAAACCGATATGTTTGACGGTCCATCCCCTCTGCCTACCCATGCGGTGAAACGGCGTGATGGTTAGTTAGTTAAGTTATATCTACGGCTAGTTAAGTAAAATCGAATTATGTCACATTCTCATGCATAAAAAAACAATAGACTACGGACATGCGCAATAAATACATCGGATTATCGGCATTTTTGTCCAGAAGTTGCTCGTTACTTATTTTGAATTATAAAACTAAGTATTTACTATCGCAAAAAGTGTTCATAGTAGTCAGTTATTAAGGAGGTATTGAATAAAATTCCGGCTTTTCGTTAATATCCAGGTTAATTTGGCCTGGGAGCCGTGAAGTATCACAAAATATACCGTAGGTGTTATTTCACCTTTCCCGGGTCCATTAATCACGCGGAGTAATGAATTTCCTGCAGTGAGTAGGCCGTGGCCAATTTATAAGAGCATTTCTGAATTTTTGATTGATTTCTCAATCTGTTAAAGGTTGTACGACTTGTACTATAATATATTATTATTTTCGTACAGATTGGCATTCATAAAAGTAAGGTTTAATTTATATGATGTATGTTCTTTTACAAATTTTAACCAAGTTCGTGAGGAATTAGGAATACTATCACGTGTACGTGACGTAAATTTATTATGGCTATAATAGTAGCAATCTAAGATACAATTATCCAAGGTTGTTTTAGTAGTTTAATGATATAGAACAACATGTATTAATATATGCACGAATCCTGTGGTTTTATTTATTCTTCAG
The DNA here is from genome assembly GCA_022606495.2 of Halesus radiatus. Lineage (NCBI taxonomy): Eukaryota > Metazoa > Arthropoda > Insecta > Trichoptera > Limnephilidae > Halesus > Halesus radiatus. Next base: position 42,936 of record JAHDVE020008485.1, on the reverse strand, counting down.
TAACCACGAGAGTTAATAATTAATGCGGTTTTAATGATCTATAATTTATGTTACCTTATCTTGCAGACCGGCTCTTCTCGATATTTTGGGTTGTTGAAAAAAATAATCGAATTATTAAAATAATTAATTCACTTTAGATCACATCAATAATTGAAAATATTTGTTTTCACGAAAAGTAAGTGCGTAAATTTTAATATGTCATAAAGATAATTAAGCACTTTGAAATCAAATCAAATTAACAATGATAAAAGTTGAAATACCACTAAAAGATTTACTTCTGACAGAAATAATTAATTAGAAGTTCAAATAAAAATAAACACTTCATCTATTTAATGCACATTTTGTAACGCCACCTCAACACAGTGCTGGAAAGTTTATCATTTGTTCACTTTCCATCACAACCGGGGCGTAAAAGTTCCAAACGAAAGCTCATTCACGTTGAACGGAAAGCTGCGAGTTGCGAGCTGCGAGCGGCGGCAGTAACGGCCCTGCTTGATAACGTACGTCCGGCGGGAGCGAGTACCGCGTTCGACTGAGCGAAGCCTTCCCGAGCCGCACAGCCTGGCGAGCTTTTGCAGTGGAAACGAAAGGCCGGTGTTCAGCCCACTCTATCCTGACCGATGCCCTGCAATTTATCTGCCAATAATAATTGCGAGCCGTTTCCATATTCAGATTTCAAATATTCTTTGCGGTAAAGCAGACATGAAACAATAAAATTTTGATATCCCGATAAATTACATTATACGTAATCAACGAGTACCTACATATGTTGTAATACATCTATTATTGTTTCAGTAGGTACTGGAAAAATAAGTTAGGTTTGTTTGTTAATAATTTTAAAAATAAGTATATTAGAGAAGAACCAAGATAGGGAAAAAAATAAAACAAAATATTAAGTCACCGTACTTATAAAACAAAGATATTATTTTTAGAAATAATCGTTAGTCATGTCTACACATTATGTTATACAAATCTAATAATCTATCTTAATTTTTTTGGCTTATTTAATATAACTAATATTATTATTTTTAATATTATATTTTACAATGCAAGTAAGGCCAGAGCCACGGTGTTTGAAAAAGAGGGTACGAAAACAGTGTGCAATATTGTTATGAATTATGAATACTTTGAACAGGAGGATGTGTTTGTGCATTTATGAATGTTTACGAGAGATGGAAAGGCTGATATGGATATTGAAATAAGGGCAAATTAAGAAAACTCCATAAACGGGGGAATTAACACGGTTGGCGCTAGCAAAAAAATGTCCAACGAAGCAAAGCTAGCAGTCCACAATAGAGTGCTGATACCAATCCTGATTTATGACAGTCAGGCTTGAAAATGGGAGAGGATGGATGAAAGTTGATCGAATGCTGTAGAAATGAGACCCCTTAATTAAAACCATGTGTGACAGTGTGAAAAATTATAAGATTCGCACCGAAAGCATGGCTGATGTGAGCGTAATGAGTAAGATTAAGAAAGGAACGATTAGGCGGTTTGGGCATGTAGAGTGAATGAGTGTAGAGGAGAATATATGACGCGAATGTGAACGAAAGAAGAAGCCGGGGACGCCCTAGGAAGACATAGAGTGATCAAGGGAATAGAATACTTGATTCGGGCCATGTCTAGAGTCAGAATAACAGAAGAGTATGTATGAATGTGCATGGTTAGTTAGCTAATATTTTCCAAGGAAATCGTTCCGATTAACGGGAAAAAAACTTAAAAAATATTTTTTGCTTTCATTTACACCGCATGTATAACTACCGGGATTTTTATATTTTAAACACCTGAAAAAATATATTTAAAAGATGCTTACATAAGCTAAATACGATTCTTCATAAAAATAATGTACCTACTTTATATATTCAAATAACTTCAGCGAGAAAGAGAGACATAATTTATATGTTTATTAAACAGGAAGAGACACGGATTCCATAAGTTATCACATTACAGAAATACATGTTCAGTTATCTATTAAACCAACCACTTTCGAATTCATATCACAGTTCTTTTATAAAACGATATAATATTTTTATGTAAGTGGGTTTTTTCGTTTACTACCACCGATTGATTCATTTAGTCGCTTTGTTGCTTTGAAGTTAGCGCGCTTGATTTTAGTTGAAATTACTTTCCTCTTGGGCTTCTTGCTTACCTTTCCTACCTTTGCTGGTAAAGGAAGATATTGAGATTTTTTTGATAAATATTTCCTCCTAGTGCCCGCTACGGATTCATAAAGTTCACTGCTGCTTGCTTGTCCCCTCAACGCGTGTCTCTCTGGTTTCGTGCCACTGGTATACCTGGAAGTGAATTGAAGAAGAAGTTGGGTACGCACGGTCAACTGAATCAAATAATTGAATCGGGCCATGCTAATAGTCAGTAATAACAGAAGAATACATATGAGACGGTTATGAATATGATTTTTTATTTTTTTTATATGAATACCTCACAAGAGTCCCAACTGCTCCCAACCGTCTGGAGCCAGTGAGACTATGGCATTCCCAATTGGGGAATGTTGTGAGGCCATGATGAATGAAGCCAGAGTAAGGTTTTATAATTCAAACTCTTAATATGCACAGATTATTGAAATATAGTTCAACTGAATTACAACAGGAAACAACATTCTTAATAGGAACGGCTGCCTGTTTCATTCAAAACGTAATTTTGGGTTTGAGGCCAAAATACTCACCTAAACCTGATTTCTCTTTTCATAAAAATGGATAATAAATATCTAGTACGGATTAGAAGTAATTTATTTATTTTTATTTTACATTATGAAAGGTAGGCCATAAAAGGAAATGATTTTTCACGATTTTAGAGGCACCTTTAACAATTATTTGGCGGCTAACGACAGTTAAAAAAAATAAATTACACCGTCTGCTTTGAAAATATAATGTAACATAAAATTTAAAAAAAAATTAAATAAGCATTATGGTGGACTTTAAATTAAATTAAAAACGACCAATTTACGTTGGAACACAAATTTGCCGAACATCATTAATAATATCGACTAGAAAAAAAGGTTTTTTTTTTTTAAATATTTTGTTTTTGTAATTTTATTATCATATTTATAAAGCAAGTACGCTATAAAAAAAAATTACAGTAAAACCGCAAATAATTTTCTAAGCTACCTCTAAAATTATGAAAAATGATTTTTTTTCATGGTATATACTTCATAATTCAAAACAAAAATAAATAAAATACTTCTCATCCGTACTAGATATTTACTAAACCTTAAATTTAAAAAAACATATATCATTCAATTGGAATGGGTATTTTGGCCTCAAATCCAAAATTAGGTTATGTATGAAACAGGCAGCGCAGCCGTTCCTCTTAAAATGTGTTTTTAATTTTTGAAATAATGCTTTGATTAAACTGAATTCCAATAAAAAACAACTATTTCAGATGGGGAGGTACCAAATAATATACATCCAATTTCGATTTCGCAAAAAATATACGCGTAAAAATGTTAAGAATCACACAACGCCATCTTAAAAATTATCCGTAATATGTACCTTAGAACCTATTTATAGGTTTTTAGTTTAAATTATTTATAATTAGGAAAAACTATAAAATGCTTATTAAGAATGCTATACTAATGTAAAACTTAACTGAAACAATTACTCACGACAGCGGAAATACAAAATAAAGCATTTAAATTATTTCATAGCTTAGTAAAGTTTTTCTATGGTTTTAAGGTTAATTTTTTGGTGTCTTTAAATCCAACCTAAGGACCTAAAAACCTGTTAAAAATATAACTAATATATTGTATTACATTACATGTCAAACAAAAAAAAAACACTAACTTAAAAATGAGCCTGAATTATAAAACTTTACTGAAGCGAGGGGCGTGTGCCAAGACAGAGTAATGTTGATGTGTCTGCCTACCCTTGTGGAAAACGGCGTGATGGTTAGTTAGTTAGTTGTATACTAATTAACTAACTAATTGTCAAGCCGTTTCCCCGCAGGGATGGGCAGAGAGAACGGACCGCCAAACAACTCGATCTTGGCATACACTTCTTGCTTCATTCAAATTCATACAACGCCTCATACATTATCTTCTGTTATGGTCTGATTCAAGTATTTGATTCACTTGATTGTGCCATGTCTTCCTCGAGCGTCTCCGGCATCTTCTTCCATTCACATTCGCGTCATACATTCTTTTGTATACCTCTGGCATATATCCATATCATCCTCGTTAGCGGGGTAGAGAGAATTTACTTCATTATTTATAATGTACCATTTTTTGCCCTTCGTCATTGCTTATGATGAAACTTGAATTTGAATCAATTTTAAATAAATAATTTGATTTGAAGTTTCTAAATATTTGGTATCATGCTAACTTTGTTTCGAATACAAACATAATTTATTCAAATAGCTTCATTGTAAAATATTTGCATTTATACGCAGGTAGGTACCTTTAAATTTATTTTTTCCCGGAACATGTTTTAGCTCTAGGTAGGTATTGCCCGAGCATTGACTACAATTTTTGTTATTGACTAATTATTAAAAAAAAGGTATTATACAAGATGTTAAAAGACGTACCTGACTTACTTTAACCGGTGATTCCTGACCTTGTTTGGAGTAAAAAATGCAAATGAATTTTTGCTCTCTGATCACTGATGATATGAAAAATATTTTTTAAGATTCATTTGTAACATAATATTTAAAAAAAGTCACCTATTACATTTTTTAACACCAAATTACACCTTTCTCCAAATATGGTTAGGAATCACTGGTAACTCAGATACGTCCCTTAACACCATGTATTTATATAACATAAGACAAACATTTTTAATTGAACAGCACGGAAAAATCTGATTTTCTTTTTAGTTGTTATTTTTTAATGGCATTAAAATATGTATTATTTATGTGTTTAGATATTTTTTGAAGAAATTTTCTCTAAATGCGAACGTTTTGTTATTATTTGCTGGGGTTCAGAGGATATCTTAGCAATTAGAAGTAGGAATTTTTATTAAACTTTATTAAGTGGAACAATTTTTTTTTCATTACTATGAGAAGACCTTTTATCTTTGAATTTGTTTTTTAAATGAAAAATTTTCACTTTAGAGTTTAACAGTTCGTTTTAAAGAGACGAGGTAAAACAACACAACTTTGATCTAACTGATTTTTTTAAAATTTTAATTTAACAACGAATAAATGGGTATTTTGATATGAACAATTCAGGAAAAAAAAACGCCTTTTCATCATGGTAAAGTGTTAAATAATAAAACAAGTTTTAATTTAAAATTGTATAAAATAAATATAACGTACAATCATCTGGAATATACCCCTAATTTCTGAAGACAAAAAATTAACGTAAAATATATGCATTTGGACCATCGCACTCTTTTTAATTCACTTTCATTTTCCTATGAGCCATTTTGGTATTGTCATTTAAAATCTGTTAAACGATCGAAGCGCTCTCATTTTTTGTCTACTATTAAATGTCATGCTGTATTGTATTTGTGCCTATATAAGACGATTCCTTAATATTTTTAGTTTAATGAAAAAATGAGTGTTCCTATAACACAATTATTTTGGAATTGGATTACATCGGTTAGTCAAAAAACTTGTTCACGTTCGTATAATGTTTGCTTTAATTTGTAAATAGTGATCTTATAAATATTTATTGCGTCTGTTAATATTCACAGCAAGCAATTATCATAATAAATGATTAACAAAGCAATTTAATGTAAAGCAACATAAGTTTCATGGAATTTATAGTCATTTTAGATGTACAGTATAACATACGCACACGGCAGACTACCATAATAATAATTTTCATAGTAGAAATACGGGAATGTACTCGTTCCTAGAATTTATTGTTTCGACATATAAATTGTACAAAGGTACTTTTAGCACGCCTGCGAAACAAACAAACGCTTCCAATCAGATCAAGAAGCAAACTTCAGAGCACCTTGGAAAAAGGTATCGTGTGAAGTCAATCCATTCATTCTCTTTATTCACCCTTTGCTCATTTTTTATATTGTTTTTGTTCTTTGTTTGTGCCTGTTATTGTAGGCTCCATGGTTTTTAATGATATTATTTAATGTAGATATTTTAAATAAATCTTCTTTCGTAGGATGGGAGGGGGAAGGGGGTAGAAGATTCCAGCGAGGACTGAATGAAGCAGGCATTCATTCACAACATGATAATATTCATGAAAAATATGTTAAATGCCCTTGTGGGGATTCGATACCCAAAGTTGTCAATATTGGGAATGTTTTGAGACATAAGGAAAGGTCAGAAAAGTATGTACTCGTATAAAGAATTTGGTTGCTCAAATTTGGGTAGTAAACTATCTAGATTATTATTTTTTTCTTTAGGTTAATAACCCATTACTGTTGAAAAAAAATAGTAAACATCGGTGTCTAAGAGAACTTTTTGAATACTATTTCCAGTTATATATATTACAGCTAGGACTCTTGTGAGGTATTCACATAAAAAATGAAGTTCTTAAGTAGGTACCTACTTATGCTTTTCATTTTGAAAATATTCTACCCAAACAAACCTTCTTTTGAATATGTTATCTGTGGCTAACCAGAGTGATATATCTATGGGCTAACCTCAATACAATAAGGCGGGTTCAATGTTTTTCAAACTAATTTTAAAACGTTTTACATATTGGATTTCATTCAAACTATTCTTTGTACCTTCCCGGCACTCAATCAATCAGAGAGACAATCATTAATTTTTATATACAGAGATTCCATTTTTTCAACGATTATTATCTAGAGTTATTTCAGACAATATTTTATTTCCGAACAACGCTCTTTCATCGGAGCAATAATAATGAATAATGTTTAAAGTACATTAATACACTCCCTTCATAACCACCAAATGCTTTATTTATTTATTTTTCAAATACCAACTTCTACGAATGTTGCTTAGCTTCGTGATTGGTAGGCCTGTTGCCTGATCGCCGTTGCATGTCGAAACCCACCGTAAAGATATTCTGCATACATTTAAAAAAAAATATTCCCGTTTTATTATCTACGTATTTGGTACACACGATATTGATAATACCATGGCTGAACTGGCTTAAAACAGGTGGGACTCCTAGTAACGTAAAAAATAAAATTCGTAACTAAAAAAACACACAAATATGACGCAGATGCCTTGTATGAATTAAAACACAGAGCTTTTGTTTTTAAAATATAGATCCACACTAGTATTTTTATAAAAAAATGATTAATTGAACACCGTCAAAATTCTGTCGAAAAGCCTCTCGCTCTTGAAAGTTTATTTCGATGAAAATATTGTCAGTATTTTTTGTCATTTACCAATGTAAGTTATAAGTTTTTTTTATTTTTATAAAATAAATTAAAAAGCAATCCCAGTAAATTCTCGTATCATAAAATTCGATGAAGTATAAGCCTGTTTTATCACAAGCCATTTGTAACATTTTAAACCATTTTGTATTGCGCTCGTCTCTCTTCTGAACGCGTCTTCATTACGTTCAAAACAGCTGTGTTACTTTAATTAATTTTAGTACCGTCGGGAGGCGGCTGTAGCTAGATGTATACAAATAATTATTACGGAATGTAGCGCTTTTCAGGCGGTGAGCAATTAATGGGACCTATTCATTGCATATCATTCCTTTGCCGCAGTGCATGCTAAGATACAGAACGTCTGAATTTAAGTAGACTCTGGCAGTGTTAATAAAACCTGTAATTTTAGGATCAAAAAGGGCTTAGTTCAACCTGACCGGTTCCATTCTGCTAAGGAGATTCAGGTTACCCACATTAAATTTTAATTTATGCTGGGACATTAATAATATCTGAAGTATAATGTTAGCTACGTTACAAAGCGAAATATGTTTCTAAAGCCGTCCAAACTCTCGAACAAGGAGCTTTGATATAACTGATTTATCAGTAATAACCGGTAAGTAGTCTGGTGGACAAATGCTTCAGGTTCTCACCCTAGCGTCTTGGGTTCTGCTAGCTAAGTCCTACACCATTACACAAGCAATATTTTCGGCTTAACGTGATAGTAGTAGGAGATTTTAAAATATCATTAGGTTATTCCTAGCATAAACTATTTAATTAAAACAACAAAATTATTAGATAATGATAACCACCCACAATAAACACATTGTAGAGTGAAATATTACTAACAATAATAAAAAGAAATAATTCTATACCGGTAGTGTGAAAAAGGTACATGAATTACCTGCTGTAATTAAGGAAAAGAAGTTCAAAATTGCCTTCACTGGCTTTTAAACTGCACCTATTTTTAGACATTTCGGTAAATACGAGTATTTCACAGAATTTAAAATACTACAGTTTAAGGATTTTCCTAACTACCCATATAGAATTTACAGATAAATTTTTTGTAGTGTCACTTGAGTTATCAGATTATGAAGTGATCTTTAGAGTGATTTTTGAGAGCTGGCCTTTAAATCGATTAGCTTTTCGGACTGCAATTTCTGGGTAAACGAAATACTTTGTAGTTTGCAACGTCATTCCTATTACAAGCACTGAAGGATTATTCAGTCATGTAATTAGGTCGGGTTATTAGTTTAAAAAGGAATATAACTTTATAATACTTTACAGAACTTTTAGCAGAATCATTAAACAACAACTGCTATTTAATAATTGAAGAAAATAATATTACCATAACCTAAATGAAATATGAAAAAGGAATAAATGACAGAAAATAAAATAATAATATTAATCATTATAAAGATATCTGCCAATATATGGGATAAAAAAAATGGAGAATAATATTGACAAATCTTAAATTTGAGATTTTTTTCTTTTTAATCCTTTGAAATCCTTTCTTTAAATAAAAAATATGCATGCAAAATCATAATAAAAAATATCTATTTTATAAACGAAATACACAATAAAAATTGCATAACTTATAGGAACATCCTATTTCTTATAGTTAACCTAATTGGTAAGAATAAAACCCAGGAGAAATTTTTTGTTTTGTTAGGAAGCTCATGGAATGAAATAAATATCATAAAAAAGAACATTGTCAAATTGAATCGAGTCTAAATTCAAACAGTTAACTTCTTAAAGTATTTAAGTACTGATGCTAGGTGAAAATAATTATGAATATATATATATATATATATATATATATATATATATATATATATATATATATATTTTAAATAAATAGATGCTGTAGCAATGATCTCATTCGAGAAATGATCTCTGAGGCGAATTTATGGTTAAACCATGAATGATCATGTGAAAATATTGAGATTCGCAGAGAATGCAAGGCTGATGTAAGCGTAATGAGTAAGATTAAGAAAGGGACGTTAAGATGGTTTGGGCGTGTAGAGCGAATGAACGAAGAAATAGGTGTAAGGAGAAAATATGACGCGAGGGTGAATAGAAGAATAAGCTGGAAACTCCCGAGGAAGACGTGTCACGATCAAGTGAATCAAATACTTCAGTCGGGCCATGTCAAAAGTCAGAATAACAAAAGAGAATGTATGAATAATAATAATAATAATAATTGGATTACTTCTATAGCGCCGTTTTCGTGAGAAAATCACCGTATGAATGCGAATGAAGCAAGAAGTGTGTGCCAAGACCGAGTTGTTTGGTGGTCCGTCGTCTCTGCATACCCCTGTGGTAGAACGACATGATAGTTAGTTCGGTAAACATCGCTAAGCATCCAGTATCTTTGGGTTACTCGGGGTAAGAGAGGACTACGGGTGTGTGTTCCAAACTAGTTTGACAAAGTGTCTCGAAACTTTTAGTACTATCGGTGTGTACAAGTTCATTTAAACGTGAGCTCTTTAAAATGATTTGCCTGTACCTGCGCCATATTCGCATATTTTTAGATTGAAAAATTATAAATCTAACGGTTTTATACGGGTTTGCTTTTTAAATTTGATGCGTACACCGATCATGTCAACGCATATTGACGTTCCAATAAAACAAATGTTTTTCAAGGTTTTTTGTGTTCATTACCTGTTGACACACCCCTCACAACTGTGAAAAGGGTTATCAGATTGATCGAAACATTGTGTTTAACAGTTTATTGATGAAAGCAATATTGAAAAAATAGGCATGGAGATTGTAGAGCTATAAAAAATGTCGTACTGGATCGTGCGGTTCGACTGAAAATGCGTGCAGAATGTTCCGAAGTAATAAATAACATAAACCGCTCGCAGATATTCTGGGAGAATTCGAGGGAATTGAAAAATAGTTCAGAATGCTATTTACCTATTTTCATTTTTATTATTTTGTACTTATTACTATTTACATAATTTTATTTACTTATTATTATTTACCTGTTTTTATTATCATGTACTTATCACTATTTACTTATTAATATTTACTTAATATTATTTGCGTATTATTACATGCTTATTACTAATTACTGATAATTATTTACTTATTATTATTATTTAATTATTATCATTTTTTATTATTTATTTACTATTATTTACTTATTAATGTTCACTTTTTTTATTAGGATTTACTGATTATTATTAAATTGTAAAGCCGCTCATCTCAACACAGGATTGTCCTAGTGAGATAAGTGGCTAATGTTTTTGTTTATATATATAAATTTAAGAATAAATAAATGCTGTAAATCTAAATGCTACAAAATAGTATGAATATGTTTTTAAACGAGTTACGAGTTTACTAAAACAATTTATTATTTTACTGAAAGCTTTTTTTATTTATTTAATTTATTTATTAAGTCAAAGAAAAATATAGTTATTTTAGTTTCTTAAATAAACTATATTCATAATATATTACTTAACTATGTACATATATATTATTTTTTATCTTATTTCAATACCTATAATATTCGCTTGAGAGAATTGGTTTAGGTAGGGGAGTGTCAGCAGCAGTGGCGTGCACTCCATAAAGGCTGAAAAGCCGTGCCTACCCTACCATAAGAAAACATTTAAACACCATACATGCACAATATGGCAAGCAATCCATTAACTACGAGGGGCGTATTAAACTCGACTTCAAGACAAAGTTTTAAAAAGAGAAAAAACGAAAGTCTTTAATTTAAGTTGAAATTACCAAAATCAGTAAAATGTATTAGATTGTCATGTATTTTTTAATTTATTTAGGTAATAATTCCAGTTAAGTGAGTGAAAACGTAATTTTCTTTTATTTGGAATGATTTTTTTTTGCTTAAATGACTACTAGTCATTGTATGAATTTGGTAAGGAATTTATACGTTCATTTATTCAGTTAGTCACAAAAAAAATAGCGGAAGATGATAATAAAAGTGCCATTTTCAAATATTCAATCGACAATTTATACCCAAACATGAAAACTACACACAGCTTTGTTCATAGACCAATATACGCTACTGGTTAGCAGAATATATGACATGTAAGTTAATGAAAAAAGAAGTCGGGAACGCCCACAAAGACTTGTGACGACCGAGTGAACAAATATCTTGAGTTGGGTCATATCAAACAGAACAGTATGTCATTCAGTTATATTTATCAACTGAACCATGCGATCATATGCTGAATTGGCGTCTTAAGGAGACTATTCAATCATTTTTAAATTTCATAATGGCGCTGATCATCGATTTGATGGTTATCAAACGAAATAAAAAAAAAACACCTCAACCTTAGTAAGGGTCCTTAAGCTTATGTAAAAAAAATTTAAACAATTTGCTCCCAATATTATGCTTATCAGTTGTGTTTATTTCCTGTGTCCGATTTTAGATTAAATACTGGTGCTACAGGGTGAAATGATATTACAGCTGTTCGGGTTGATAGTCTGCTCAGCTGGCAATATTATCCCGTCACGACAAGATTCCGGAATATCAAGTCATCAGCCCATCTCTCATCTCCCCCGTTTGGCAGATGTCTTACGGCGGCAGTTACGTCATCCTGAGATGTCTAGAATATAAGCCTCCCTCCTGGTCAACCGGAGAATTAGCCAGAGGCATGTAACGCTGTGTGACGTGACCACAAATTGCTCGGTACCACCTGTACCCAATTTGCCAGCATTAAATTCGCTAAGCCATTGTCAACAATCGTTACCTTCGCAACACGCGTGATAAGATGATTAAGTTTCTAAATTTCGGGCTGCTGGCATTTGGTTTATAGCGTTAATTACAAAATGATTTACCTTTGTCAGCCGTGGGCAAGGTGCATTATGAGATTTTGAACAGGCGGTTATGACAAGATTGGCAAAGTCAGCGATGGATCTATCATACGTGCAGATTGCACGTGTAACCTGATTGGAATAACTTAACGTATATATAATAACGTAATGCATACAATCTTATACAGATAGAGCAATAAAAATATTAATATGTACCTGACGTGATTTAAGGTAATTCCAGTTAGTCACCGCCCTACTCGACGCCGCGCTATGGCACTACTTTTCTCTGTTATTACTTACTTCGAGAATTGTTGTTTTTCAGACCCACGATCTATGTATGCATATATAAATTGTGTTAACAAATTTATTTAATATGTCAATGAAGCGTCCTCGTTATAACCGTCAAAGATTGCATGAAGATAAGCCTGAAATAATATATATCATTGGGAAATTTCTCAATATAGTCGTGAAATCGCTACTACAGTGATCGTTATAATCAAGTTTGATTATAATTAATTATTTTTGTTTTACATCACTTTTATTTATACTTTAGCCGACCGGGTTTCGCTACTGCCGTAGCTTCTTCAGGTACGTTGTATACTGCTCTGAAGAAGCTACGGTAGTAGCGAAACCCGGTCGGATAAAGTATAAATAAAAGTGATGTAAAACAAAGTTATTGTTTTATTTTTTAAATTATAATGTCACATCACCAAGTTACCGCTTCATATGAAAATAAATTATTTTTGTTATCTACCAGACATTATTTGTATTAATCAATGTTTACTGATGAATAGTTTAAACGGGCATGTTTCGAATATCGAAATATATTGTACATGTATTCTAAACCTTAATTCACATGTCCGGAGAGACAATATTAGCAAATTGCCGAATTTTTTGTCAAATGTGCCATTCGAAAAATACAAGACAATCTGAAATTTTAAAGTTGACAGTCGATAAAGTCGGTTTAAGTATTACAAAAAATATTTTTATTGGATAATGATAATAAGTTATAGCTTTAAACTTGCCAAAATATCAAACATGTCGACTAAAGTCAAAATCCCCCCTTCGAGGTTTTCACAATGTCATTCCATAAACCAAAATTCACACAGTTAAGTTAATCAAGTCGCTGTACAGGTGTAAAAGATCCCCCTGTATGTCAAAATTATCTGCCCTTCTCAAAACAGTCCAAAACGACATGTCACATAGTGTGGTTGGGTGTAGGCGTACCGCTGATAGATACGTTGTAACCTCTCCTTCATTTTTATAAACGATGCATGCGAATGGAAGGGAGGTCACAATGGATCCCTCAGCGGTAGGATCGTGTTCATATAAACCATTCTTCTTATTTATACTTCAATCGCCGATAGTCTGGGTGCGGTGAAGGGGAAAAGGGACGTCGTTAAAGTTATTGATTCTTTCTTTATCGGGGAGAGGGACGTCGGAGAGTTATTATTTATTAATTCAAAATAATGATAATATTATTGTGCAATACGATAAACATGGTGTTTTTAAAGAGAAAAATATTTATTACGTTTTTTTTAATTTGTATCGGCTTAGCATTTATCAAAATATAATCAGAAATATTACACATTTCTGACTGTTTTACAAAAACATTTAAAAAGTTGAATATTCTTAAAAAATGCTGTGAAGGTTTTTCTGTAACTCGTCGATGAGATAAATTTTAAAAAAAGAACAGTGTGTGGTTTAATTTTTTTATGAACACTACGTAACTTTAATGTTTTTATTTTGTAATACGGATTACAAATCTTTGGTTATGCTTAATTACAAAAACGCAACGATGAAGGATTAAAAATACTTTTCTCCGAGGTAAAAATCATATTCGTATTTTAAATATTTTGTAAAACATACAATGGGACGGTCAGAAAAAGTAATATTTCTGATTAGATTTTGATAAATACTAAGCCTATGTAAATTTATAAAATATTTAATAAATATTTTTCTATTTAAAAACATTATGTTTATCGTATGGCGTAATAATACTATCATTATTTTGAATTAATAAATAATAACTCTCCGACGTCCCTCTCGCCCTTATAGACACTTTTTTACGTAACTAACCAAATAACCATCACGCCATTTCATCCCAGGGGTAGGCAGACAGGATAAACCACCATACAACTGTCTCGGCACACTCTCTTTGCTTCATTCACACTCATAGTCTAATATATACTCTTCTGTTATTCTGACTCTTGACATGACCTGAATCAAGTATATGATTCATTTGATCATGCCATGTCTTCCTCGGGCGTCTACGACTTCTTCTATCAATAATTTTTTCGTCATTTTATCTTCTTACACTCCTTTCTTATTTTATCCGCTCTATATGGTCAAACCATCCGAGCGTCCCTCTTTTAATGATATATAAAGTTTTACAACACATACGCCTCAATTTCTATAGCATTCGGTCTACTTGTATCCTTCTTCTGCCAGTTCCATGCCCCACAGTCATGCATCTGTGTTGGTATCAGCACTTTAATCCGGGAGCTCATCCGCTATGCCTAAATTGTCTAAGCGTTCATTTCTTAATCCCAACCACTACACTCACAGTAGCATTGCATTTTTTCCACTTTTTTAAAACCATGACAATATTGTTTTCAAGAATTTACCCAGCGTTATCGTTTAATTGTGGAATCGGAATTAATTACGTGAATGGAAAATTTAAGTTCATTTTAATCTTAATGACGGTTAACAATATCTTGTCCAAGACATTGAAACATTTTGAAGTATTCCCAACCGAAATTATTGAGATATTTTCTGCGAATATATACAGCGTAAACGTACCGATTTATTTGCAGACATTTTGTTAATCCATCTTCTCAGATTGCAGAAAAACTATTGACTTAAGTAGTTTTAGAAAATTCTTTAACTGAGGGTAATGGGGACTCTGATTAAACGACTTGAGTGCAGAAACGGGCGGTCCGTTTGATACATTCGCCTATTTTGACAAACGGATTGCAATCTTTGGAGTACAGACGTCAGGTGGGAATGCTTTCATTGTTCTACCGATATTTGAATGAAAGATGCTCTGAGGAACGAGGGTCATTGATTCCTTCGGGACCGGTGCACAGTCGGGAAACAAACTAAATAAGCGCCCAACATTTGTACAGGGTTAACATGTGCCACATGAGAACGTGTCGCTTCTATGACTCGTTCTTGTGTTCAACTGCTCGGCTGTGGAATGATTTGCCGGCCTCTCAAGACCCAGGTTCACCCCTTCTTATCCTCTAAAAGACCCTCCATACAGAATCCCCAAAGATGACATAGGCCTTGAAGGAAATTATTTCCCTCATGGCCTCCTGTGTTGAGTTGTGTTAAAAAAAATACGGAAACACGGATCAGATAATATATGGGAACACGTGTCTCAAAAATAAGTAGACATTTTCATCAAAGTCACCCCTTTATACCCCAGAAATACTTTCCATAATATTTGAACGAGATTTTAGGAATTACGTAAAGTATTTTTTTTGTTCGTTGGATACTGGAAACTTTTTGCCTGTTGATATTACGCGACGTATTTTAATTATTTTTTGGTTTGATTCGAGCCTTTAAGACTCCGTTATATCTTAACTTAATATTAATATAATTCGATATTAAAAAAATTCTTGAATTTTTTAATCAGTTTTTTACATAATTTATGAAAAATCCATTATATTGCTTTGGAGATACTCTTTACAGAGAAGCAAACGATTTTAAAAATAATACGTGTGTAATTCAAACATGTGTGTAATTCAAACAATGTAATTTAGTACATTTTGTAAAATATTGATATTTCGCATACAGCACCATTTCCAACCAGACTCCATACAACTTCTGAGCTAGTATCAGCAAACATTGCACCAGTATTATGGTATAATGCAGTCATGTTACCTACATTTCAATTATTCTCATACTACTGGGAGAACTAAGCACATGATATAACATGTAACGTAGATGCGTATCATGTGCGCACGGATGAATCAACCTACACAGCCATGTTACTTCCCTCGTAATGGAATCTCATTATTGAAGCCTGAAAGACTGAGGTTCTGAAGTAATTCGTGGAATTAAGAAAGTTATGTCAAATAATGAATACGCGCCGTGAGCGGTTGAGGCATTTTGAAATAGTATATAAAACGCCTCAGCTCCAAGGTCAGCTAAAATCCCCGAAGTTTTTTATTGATGCATGGGGAAGGTGAGATGAGCAGAGCTCTGTGAGTTAGAAATTTTAATTTATATAAATACATGAATTATATAAGGAGAATTTTTTTGTTGTAGTTGTAATTTTATGTCTTTCACCTATTAAGGCCGATCTTGGACATGTTTAATCAGTTAGATTTTAATAATACAGATTGTTCTTAAAATCAGTTTTCAATATTTGGGCGACTATAATTGAAGCAAATAAGTTACAGCGTAAATTGATAAATTTATGCATTTTTAATACCCAATGACTTCAATTTTAATGCCATTTTTATAAATATATTTTGCTAATAAATTGTTAATTTGAGGGGTGTTGAGACTTAGAAGGCAGGAAATACTGGTAGGGAGTTCAATTTTTAGTTTTACCAGTTCATGCATAAAGTTTTAAAATTGGTCATTGATAGGACACACAAATAAATTATGGTCCAGAGTATCCTCTGACACACAAGTAAGTAAGACTGCCTATGTAGAACCTAGCGAGATGACTAAGACAACAAATGTGATCTAGTCTCATTCGAGTTATGGAGGAAATATATATTGTTTGGTTGAAACCAGGGTTTAAGAGGAATAAACGGTTGTATTAATGAATACTGATGACCTTTTGTTAGAGAAGCTGTTTTTTCATTCAAAGGACCATTGGAGATAGATCAGTGCTTAATCCACAACTGTAAATCTTTTCACAGCAAGCTATTCTTGTAAACATGGTAATTACCTACCTACCTTTTTTCGATTAATTCATAATGTTTTGTTTAATCCAAGTAGAATTTTTAGGTACTACTTTTAACAAAAAAAAAATTTAATTCTGTAAAGTGCCGTTGTTGTATAATGGAAACATAATTTGTATAGAAAAAAATATCAATATGCGAAAGTGATATATGACCAGTGGCGGTTTTCTCTAAAGTTCGTTTGTGCAGCGACCTCCTATAAAAAAGATAATATAATAACGAAAACTTGCATTATAATAATTATTCCATACTTTAAACAGTGCGCTATTCAAATTCCGTGCTAAAATAATCATCCACTACTCGAGAGCGAATCCGAAATGAAAACATATGTGCTTTTTGAATTCAACGTCTATAGGACTTTCTGTTCTAAGAAATATTTCATATATTCCCACTCTCGTGGTGCTTCATTGCCAAACCGTGGAAGCGTGTAAATATTAAGGAATCTGTTAGCCACCCGGGTGCGCAGTGACTACGGGATTCGTTAACATCACATTTGTACAGAATAACATTTTGAAAAAATCAATAGATTTTTCATATGACCATTGTGTTTCAGGTTTTTATTAAAATAAGTTCATTATTACCGAAACACCCTTTTATATAAAAAAAAACTTTAGTTTATTAGTAAATTGTAACTTTTGCATTTAAACAGAAAAATTATAACCTACGATATTATATTCAATAGCTACGCTATGAGAGATGCCACGACCCGCTATATGTATGACAGAATTTTTATTGTTTAGGTAAAATTTTCAATTAAAAATACAGTGGTAAAATACGGAGGTCTTAGGATGGTAGTATTATTCATTGTCTTTGTTGAACTCGATAACTCATGAACACGGCTCCACAACTGTAAACAAGAAGATTAACATACTAATAAGTTTGTTTTGCTGCCTCCTTTATAGATTATAATCTGAGCACTGAAACCAACTTTGTCAATTCGGCATTACATTAACAAGCCGGCATACACTGTTTCACAGGAACCTTCATCAACGTTCTATTTGTTGAGCTATTAAAGTCAGCCGTGCATATTTGCTTCAAGAATCGAATTACGAAGAGTTCCGAATTAATTTAATAAAAGCACACAATGTCTTGAGTCGATTAAAGCGTTTTTCTTACATTATAGTCTTTGAAATGTGAATATAGGCGCATCTTCGAAATATCCTGGATAGATAGGGTAACTAATTTCAAAGTGCTCGAATTATTCAATTTTTGCACTAGATGTACCTATATATATATATATATATTTTGAAACTAATACTTTGTTTAAAACCGCAAATTTATTTTTAAATTAACACCACTCGGTGTCGCAATAATGTATATAATTAGGAGCGCATTCATATAATCCAATAAATAAAAGATAAAAACTATAACAAACAGTTATATATTATTTATTTTTTCCGAGTCCTGAAAATAAAATTACTAATAATAACCTTGGTTACCAGTGGCGTAGGGTTCTATGTGTTAATAATTTTTCATCCTGTACGGGACAGGTTCTGTAAACACCAGCCGCACGTTTCGAGAAAGAAAATGTGGCCGGGCTTGCCGCTTCGACGCCTCACGGAAGGGTACGCACTAGGTAGGGGCACCTTGAGAAAGGCGATCTACTATTGCTTGGAGATGAATGGCAGGATTTAGAGCAGGAGAGAGCTAAGGAGCGAAGAGAGGAAGTCCGAGTTAGGCATAAGATCCAGTGAAGAAGCAAGCAGACGGACGAATTTCAAAATTCCTTTTAAATTTCCTTGCAATTACTGTGTAGGTATCAGAATATTAATATGATCAGACCGTTGGAGCGTCAGTGATATGATTAGAGAGGCGGCCCCCTAAGTTGGCGCCAGTGTATGGTAAGAGCCCTGGTACCATGCACGAGGGGCGCCAGTGTAAGAGAAACAGTGTTAGGTTAGGTTATGATTTACCTTGAGGCCAGATGAGGGGAGCTTGACTCCGGGCTTACCTGGGTAGCTCAGTAGACGGAACAAGTCATCTCTTTTCTGCAAGGTCGTGAGTCGGCGGGCGGCCTTATATCTGCATCAGGGAAAGGGTATTCGAACTACCAAATGAAAAGATATGCGTCTTCTAACCAGGGCTTATTTACGGGAAGGCAATCACAGTTTGTACATATGGGGATTATGCACTAACAATTGGCAGTACACATCCTATCTAAAGGTTCAAATATCTCTCCCTCTCCTGAATCTAGAATCGGGCATGTTATTCTTAAGCACAGTTAACAACAGCACAGATAAAGAGGATTCATCAAATACAGCTTACATAGGTGCATCGGTCTGTAGTTGAGACAGCTTCCAGGCAGGAACGGTGTCGACATTACGGTTCACAAACCAGGTCCACTATTTAAGAACTGACACAGGTACCCGGTTAACAATCGTTAGGGCCTTTTAAATTGCGGAAACAGACGCCATTGAAAATGGCGTGCGTGCGCAGGAGTGCGTCTGGTGTACACCACCTGTGCGTACTGATGCCGGTAGGGTTCTGGCGGGCCAATGGCTGTTGCTAGGGCGGCAAGCCCGTACCGGATGACGGGCGAAAGTGTGGCCCGGTGGTTCTCTGGCGGGCCGCGCGACGCTGATGGTGGGAGGAATTGTCGCAGCCCGGAACCATAAATAAACTAGCGGACTTTTTAACAAGGAGCTAGGTGCCTTTTAACAAGAGTCTAGATTCTCATTTTAAATTGTAGGGAATTTGTTACGTAACAATATGTGTGTTCATAGTAGTACCTACTCATGAAATTATTATTACAACTCATGAAAGCACTCCCCCTCTTAACACGAGAATTTTTTCAATTAGGGTGGTATTAATTAACAAAGAAACATCTAAAATGATGTAAGTAATAAAAAAAAATTAGTCCAGTTATGAGGTTTTGTAATGAAGAGGGTTATCCACTGTACATGTACATTTGTTACTGCGGAGTGATAAAATTAAGTAAGAAATGAATATAGCAGATGATTTTGACGGCCTCCATGGTTGAGGGCTTTTAGCCGTGTTTGGTGACCAGATCTGAATAGCCAGGCATTTCCCCACCTTCCTCTCTTCTTCTCCTTCCCCTCCCCAATACCTTCAGCCTCACAACATTCCCCAATTCGGGATGCCATAGTCTCACCGACTCCGGACGGTTGGGAGCAGTTGGGACTCTTGTGCGGTATTCATGTAAAAAAAAAAGATAAAACTCTTTATTAGAAAATATATAGAAATTGCAACATAGTTAATGCCAAAGAAATACAAAAAAACCGTAATGTGGTTGAAGAAACAAACATAGAAACGTGGCTTTTTTTAAATTAATAATATCGTTACATACTCGTACGTAGACCACAAATAAGAACAAAAAAATTAAATAATTAGTTTAAAAATATATAACATTGTTAACTAATACGTTATGGACAATGGATAAAACAAAGGATTTGTATAAAGAAATTAGACTGAAATAATATTTATGTTTACAATGCCTTTAAAATATTTATGTTTACAATGCCTTTAAAATATTTATTTTTACAATGCCTTTAAAATATTTATGTTTACGATGCCTTTAAAATATTTATTTTTACAATGCCTTTAAAATTTTTATGTTTTCAATGCCTTTAAAATATTTATTTTTACAATGCCTTTAAAATATTTATTTTTACAATGCTTTAAAAATATTTTTTAACCGGGTCCAATATTTAGATTTTATCGGTAGTGCTTGTAATTTTTTCTGGTAGTTGATTAAATGGACATTCAAAGCCATCGAAAGGACGCGGATAGACGTTCTCGAAATATGATGCTGAAGAAAAATGCTCTGGACAAAATACATGGACGCACATATACTTCAATTCTGGAAGAGATTGGCATCCGGAATAGGCCACCAAATGCCTGCTTACAGCGTATCTTCAGATTCTTTGAACATGTCGCTCGCCAAACCGAGAACTCCAACCTGGAGAAGCTCATAGTCACTGGCAAAGTGGAAGACTGTAGAAGTAGAGGGGGGTTACCGATGCGTTGGAGTGACGAAATGTCGCAGGTGTCCGGACCGTCGGTTTCCGCAGATAGCGGGGGAGTATGAAGTGGGGGTCACGATTCTCAGCAATGCGGAGGCGACTAAAAAAAGAAGTCGAAAAAAAAGGTCTTCCTTGATAAATATAACGAAGTTGTGCAAATGAAGTATTTAATATAAATAGAAGAAAACTCTACAACATTGGTCACAAGATGAGGGTTGTGATTGAGTGATGATTGGGTTGAAATTTACTTCATTGATAGCAAGTACAATTCTGCTGCGTTTTTCAGGGCTGTAGCCTGTAGAGTGGAGATCGTCCTGATGTTAGCCAATCTCTAACAGGAGAATATTCTAGGAGACGACGATCATTGCAAAAATGGTAGTAGGCTACGATTTAGCTGCGAAAATGCTAATAATAAAACACAATAAATCATAACAAACGCATATCAGTAAAGTCCAAAACGTTTGTCTAGACGTAATATTTTATATTCCTCAGAGACACAACGAATACACGACAAGATGATCCGTAGAGTTTAGTAAAACGATTCAAAATGGGTACTATTTTATATCTTCATTTAATGTAGTCACTTTGTGGGGTGACATTGTAGCCACACTGCGGGCAAGAGATATTTTAAGATGAACTTTATGACCGCTATGTAAAGAATTTTATATAACTCATATATGTATGTATAATGATTTCAACACAAATTAAACAAAGATAATATTATGTTAGAAGAATTTGTAATAAAAATTAACTAAAATTTTGAGATTTTCAAGTCTTGGCGAGTTCTGCAAGTCTTTTTTTTACGTTTTAGGTACTATTTATTTTTTGGACATTATTTGTTTTGAAATATTATTAAATGAAACACAATTAATTAAATATACCGGCGTAGGAAATATAAAGAACAACAGTAATTAATGTTTTTAAAAAGGACAAAGAAAAAATTGTGAGTAACAAATTACAAAATAAATATTTGATATTAGAGGTTAAAGTACAAGATGAAAATATAATATATCAATGGCCCATTATTAAACTGGTACAAGTTTTAAAAACCAAACATTATAATACGGTATCAAACTATCCAAAACGAACTCTTAACAGTTTTAAATAGAAACAAAAACAATCATTTCCCCGCAGTAGTAGCCAGTGAGGACGACCGCCAAACAACTCGGTCTTGGAACCCAATCCTCGCTTCATTCACATTCATACATCACCTCTTACGTACTCTCCTGTTTTTCTGACTCTTCACATGGCCCGACCCGAGTATTTGGTTCACGTGATCGTGCCATGTCTTCCTCGGGCGCCCCGGCTTCTTCTTCCATCCACATTCGCCTAATATATTCTCCATATACTCCTTTCTTCGTTCATCCGCTCTGCATGCCCAAACCGTCTAAGCGTCCCTTTCTTAATCTTACTCATTTCGCTCACATTAACCTTAAATTCTACTCAAATCTCAACATTTTTTCACGATCATACACAATTTTACTACACATACGTCTCAGGGATCTCATATTTACACCATTCAGTCTAACCAGTATTTAAATGTACCTAGTTTAATACAAATTAATCTATTTCGAATTAGTTCCACTTAAAACCGACCATTTATTGTCGTATCCACTTCAATTTTGAAAAGAAAGAACGGTGAGAACCAATATTTGACATTTTATAATACATATTTTGACATTCGCGAATATATGGAATGTTAAACAACAGATTTTGAATTGTTGAAGTTTGATACAGGGCCGTCGATATGATTTTAATGGGGATTTTTAAATAACTACGCAAAAATTAATGTATATTGCCATTATTGTGTATGAAAAAAAGTTCTATTTTTGTTTTCGGTTTTGCTCATCAAGAGACCGACTAAGCTTAGTAATAAACTAAACTGGTAGGTTAAGAGTGTAATAAAATATTATTAAGGGATGAACCTCAAGCGTTTATGATTACGACGATATTATTAAATAATGAGGATTTGGCTGGCAGCGGTGGTAACTTCAAGCATGTGGACACAGCTTTGTTGTATCTTACGTTTGAACAATATTTGAAAGTGAAGTACAGCAACATATTGATAATCTTTTGTGATACTTAATTGGTATTTCCATAGTGAAATGGCTTCCATAGGCTCGTCCTAAGTACTTCTACTCAATCTATTTTTTCTCATCTTTTTACTGTTTTATGTAAGTATTTTTCTGCGTCCCAGCATGGTCATCTACGGACTACGGATGAGTAAAGCAGAGCCACCAAACTTACAAGAGCCACTTTTGTCGAACGTAACTATGTACTAACCATTCTGGTCTCTGGCATTTTACTAACCTCCTTCTAAGTTAATGCTATTTAGGGAAATTTGAGGGTTTAGAATAATTTTTAACCTTAGCTTTACTGGACGAAAAAAAATTAGAGCCCTTGATGTGCACCCTGAAAGAGTAACCATAAGTTACTTATATCAGGGTGGGAAATTGATGGGTAATTAAACAATTTTTTGATTTGCGCTAAAACGTGGTTTGTAAAAATCGCAATAAATAAAAATATAATCACCACATGTCATTTTTTAGAAATATATCTCAGCTGTAGAAAGATGCAGCTTATGGATTCAGAATTGTGCACGTGTCACAGAAACTGAGGTATAACTTTAAAAAATTGCAAACTAATCTAACATCCTGTAGAAATCTAAAGACCGTTTGTGCAGTGAACTCCAATAAAAAAGGATGAGGAAAAAAAAACACTTGAGTTATAATTTTACCATACTTAAAAAAGCGCATCATTTTAATTCCATGCCTGTAATCCAAATACTGCTCAAGAGCGAGTCTGAAATGAATCCTTTACGTGCGTTATGAATCCAGCATTATTGGAGTTTCTGTCCTACGAAACAGTTTGTACAAAACGTACCATAGCGCTATAGCAGGAGATTTGCAAACCTTGAGAATCTATAAGTAGTTTGGGTGTGCAGGGACTCTAGGATTTCAAAAAATTCATATGTGAACGTATTTAGGAAGAATTAACAGTTTTTTTGTTGTTGCGAATATCGTTTTTTAAGTTATTATTAAAATAAGTTAATAACTGTAGATCTTACCTTTTTGTTGAGGTATTTCAAGAATTTGCTAGTGTTGACAAGTGTATAAAAAACTATAATTTTTTGTGTAAACCGTGATTTTTGCAGTAATTTTTTTTAGTGTTTGTTTTAAGAACCGCCCCTGCTGAGAACAGATACCATCTCTTTTTTAAATTTTCTTGACTCGTATCAATTTATAGGTTATTTTTACCCTTTGATTGTACAAATGGGTGAATGTCCAGCTGATAATAGAGGGAACCGGAAAAATAAAATCCAGAATGCACAAGAAAAAAACCTCAAAATTTACGCAACCTCATTTACAGCAATGACGACAGAATATATATATACGCACGTGGTTGTCAACTTTGGCGATGACTCACAACTGTGATTAAACTCGTTCGAATACAAATAAGTATCGTATTTTTATTTCTTCTCGGAGTTAATCCATTTAACTAACGTGTGGGTATCGATGTATTGTTTTGTCTTTATTTGCGAACTCAAACATCTCGAATAGTAATAATATTCTGCCTTTGGTATTATCAATAAATGACATGACTTGTTCCAAAAACTTGAGGAGGGTATTTGTTCGGTAGATAAAGCGATGGAAAACGTGACAGATATACTTCACGAGGACTTAGGCACTTAAAGGTATATTTGATATGACAAACAAATAATTTTTTTGCTTGCAGACATCAAAAATAGTGGGAAAATATTTTTATAACATAAAAACTGAATTCATACTCTTCAGCTGATACGATGTAAAGTTATATATCATAGGACATGCACCATATTTGGAGATCAATTTTAATTTTATATATCTAGTTTTTCGTGTCTGTCAGAAGTCGTGTAGCGGAGCGTGGGACCATTAAGCGTTCGCGGACCGGCCTCAGTGGCACAGACAGCGTTCAGCGGAAACAATCGTAATTGAAATCCAATATTATCGATATATATTTAGAAGAAAATTAATTTCTAAAATTTTATTTATTATGTAAGAAAGGTAAGATTGAAATTGTAAAACAATGTTCTTATACCATTGCACTAAACCTTACAACAAAATCCCACTCTCCTTCAAAAATCACAACATTATCAAATTTAAAAAACAAATAAATCGCTGGATACGTTACATAGGGAGATCTAAAATGAAAAATATTTGAACACCAAATATAGAGTAACACTAAAACCACTCAACTGCACTTAAAACACCTTACCTTACAAATGTTTATTTCTTGCAATTTTATCAATTTAAAATAATATTATTTCATATTTTGTGAAAATGATATCCTTGTTATAAAAAAAGATAATAAAACATTATTATTATTACTATAAATAAATGTGTAACACAGTATTATACCTTTTTATTACGCTTATAGAAGCTACCATCATTTTGTAACATAGTAACTCTTTTTTTTAACGTGCACTTACAGAAATAAATAAATCATATATTATTATATAGTAAATAAATTGTGTATTAAAGAAATAAGAAAATAAATAAATAAACTAAAAACTTGACAATTCCCGCGACACTTTTGTCTTGTTTAAACTGCTTTTAAAATGTTTATTAGAAGACATCCATATTTCAAGCTTCGATTGAATTTCAGTTATTACAACTTTTATCTTCCAATGACATCACGCACGCTACTACAAACGCTATTAAAAGACAAACTGGTTTGAAGTTGGACGCACGTTCCGCTGAACGCAAACATGCACGCTATCCCCTCCGCTCTGCCGGCCGCTACCAGGACGCTTGCATGTATGAGCATGTGTTCGAGGTGCACGCTGCATGCTCCGCTCCGCTGACCGCTCCACAAGAGCGGTCATTCAGGCCTTTCGCTTAGGGTCCACGATAAACCTATTGAAGGATATAATGAGCGAAAAATGTTTGGCTGACGGAAAGGAGTTGGTTAAGAAGGAGGGGAAGTTTGGGGATTTTTAGACTATTTAAACCTGGTCAATAAACATTGCTTTAATTTAATGGCTCTTTATATTACTTTAATAGGTTTCCTTCCCCCAGGGCCCAGCGCCAAAACAAATGTTACATCGCTTTGGGGGAACTTTATGTGCTTCAAGCCACGTTGATCAAACTCAATCTCTATACATAAAAATGAATGTTTGTCGGTCTGTCCTCGGTTTTTTCGAAAATTACTTGACCGGTTGAAATCGCACAGTTTGTTCATATTAGTGCTGGAAAGGCTTAGAGAGTAGTTTGAATTAAATCCAATATTTAAAACTGTTTGCTATAACGTTTTAAAATTAGTATGAAAAACATTGAACCCGTCATGTTGTATTGAGGTTAGCTCATAGATATACCACTCAAGTTAGCCACAGATTACACATTAAAAAAAAGATGGTTTGTTTGGGTAGAATATTTTCAAAATGGAAAACACAAGTAGGTACCTACTTAAGAACTTTATTATTTAGATATGTTTTGAAAAAAATAAATGCTTGGAATGACATAAATTTTTTAAATGAGTGTTTCTTCGTTTGGAGATAGTAATAGTCATCATAAGACATAACTTTCGCTGTTAAATCAATTATGGCACCCAAACGACAAGCAAGAATTCACAACTTCTTAACTTTATTTCAAAATAATAAAAAAAGAGCAAAATCGGGTACACATCAGCTAGTTATAAATAAAATATCAAGCACATCTCGATATAATTCAGTATTTATCACATTTTGATATAAAATATTCAAATCAAAAATGTTATTTTATTCGTCCAGTCCAAAGAACACACTAAACAGTCACTTTTCAGAGACGAAGATAATTAATTCACGAAACAGACTTAGAATTTGAGGTCCCTTATAACGGCTATCTTGTTTATGTACATATTCATTCACGTCAAGATGAGTTTCGTCGCTCATGATTAAATTTTCAACAATTTCAGGGTTGTCATTAATAATAATAATAATGTTTTTATTTCAGCAGAACAAAGCATTGAGTGCAATACTCTGTCTGCCATGTAAAACAATACTAAAATAATATAAAAATAAAAAGATGAACATATTTAGCACTTTAGGCTTGAAGGAAATTTTCTATATAAGGTGTAGGGGCGCGCCCTGCCACTGGGCGACGGCTTGGAGAAGAGTGTTTTCCGATCTTCGGTAGCGCTGACTCGTCCTGGCTACTCTATTGCGTATCAAAGCAGCGAATGCACCCTTCACTCTGTGAACATCTGCGAGGCACTGCATCGCCAAGGGAGGCCTGTAAGGGTGGTGATCTTGTACTCGGAGTGTGTTCATGACGCCTTGTGTATACCTTATCTACCTTGTCTATAGTGCGCTAGTGTGAAGACTCATGCAGTTTGTCTGGAAGAGTTGCTTCTTTACCGGAGGACTGCACCTGTTGAATCTCCTGGCGAGCATGTTGGCTCGCACGCTCATTACTCTTATTTGGCGTTCTATGTCATTTTTATCTTTTAGGTAATCAGTGATGACATGTCCCATCACTGATTTCGCTGCAGATTTTAAGATTGGCTCCGCCGAGACGTAGAAGAATGACAGTAGGACCAGTATTTGAGATTTTTTAGCATTATACATCAGCCAGTGACTAATAACACATGCTTCGCATATGGCCAGAAGTTTTCTCATTGCTCTCACCGATGGCGCTAGTATGACCATGTCATCTGCATAGCTGATATTGTTCATACATTCCTCGGCCATATGGCATCCAATTCTTGTGTTGTTCAGAGTTTTACTAAGCTCATTCATATATACGTTGAACAGCAATGGGGGAATTGAGCCACTTTGCCTAACGCCGCACTTTAATTTAGCTACTTCTGATAGGCTATCATTCCATCTTACAAAGTTTTCCAGTTGTCTGTACCGTGTACTCAAAATATTAACAATTTGCGGTGGTACTTGTCGTTCGGTCAGTTTTTTCCACAACTTATTATAACTAACCCTGTCCAAGGCTTTGCTCAAGTCAGAAAGCATGCATATACGTTTATTTTTCTGGCTTCATAATATTCGATTGTTAGTTTCATACTCTATATAGCGGTATCAGTAGAGCATCCAGCTTTGAAACCCACTTGGGAGTCCTCTGTATTGAGCTTATCTTCGGTTATATTTAAGATAACCCTTTCAAAGATTTTTGCAATTATTGTCTCAAGAGATATGGTCCTGTAATTAACGGATGATGTCAGGTTCAACTGGCGGCTCTTGGGATCGATATTATTATGGTTTTGGACATTTCTTTCGGAATGTGTCCGAGTGCGATCATGGCAGTGAAGAGAGAGGCGAGCAGTATTGTTAAGTACCCCCCGAATGCTTTACATGGTTTTGTTCCAGAAAGACGAAAAATTTTTGCATTGAAAGCTGTTTGTTATTTTATCTTTGACACTTCTTACATTCTTTCTTAAAAAGCGATCTACTTTGTTTTCGAGCTTCCGTGATAGGACCATCCGTAGGTCGTCCATTCTGCAGCCATTTTATGTGTGCATTTTTTGATGTTTCGTAAAATAAGGAAACCTGCTCATTCCAGCCAGCTGTAGCCTTCCATTTTTACCCCTTTATAGGCTTTCTCCCTGTGTTAAATGCAGATATTGCCGATGTTAATACTTGTACAAAGTTTTTATATAGGTTTGGGCTGCATTTATCATGGTGCTGTCATCAGTTGCTGTGTCGGTTCCACAAATTATTTCAAGTTGACCTATTGCTAATTGAGCGTATCTGGAGTAGGAGAGTACTTGTGCTTGACTTTTGGGCTGCCATCGACATGGATCCCCTACTATTGTACAACTAGCGGTATATATAGGTAGTCCAATAGTTCTTAGAGTAGTGTGCATTGATCTGTGATTAGACGAGTCGGAATTGTAGTCAATTTACATATCTTCGATTTTATTGCGTACTGCCTGTTACGAGACTACTGAGTTACGAGACAATGGTCGAGCCACTTAGTTGTATTATGTGCGTCGTTTACGTATGTGCACAAGTCGAGCGATTAATGTTACACCCGTTCATGACGATGTTCAGGGAAATTTTCTTGCAGCTGTTGTATTAATCGGATATTGTAGAAGAACGTACAAATCTTTCTTAAAATTTTTCGTGGCAGTGGTTGGAGAAACACCTATTTGTCGTCCAAGTCTACGGCGGTCCCAAGATTTTTAACAGCACTTTCTTTTGTTGCATCAATAGATTCGTCTAGACTCCCAGAGGAGTGCGATCCATGCGCTAGAGCAAGTATCAAGCGATAGTTAAATATTAGTATAAATGTCACAATATACCTATATTCATAGTCACAAATGGTTTCGTACACTTTATTTTACCCTTTTGACGGCTTTGTTATTTATTTGCTAGTTATATATGTTATGCGTTGTATGAAATATCTGAACGAATCTAATGTCTTGCTGCGCACGTGTTGTACGCGCCCTGGAAATTGTCGGCAAATCTTGCAGTCTATACAGCATTTGAAATTTTGATTACATACCGTATTTGCTTCGCTAAAGGTACAAGATGCAAACAAAATATTCGTTGTTCGTAACATTCCTTGAGAATCAAATTGTTAAAAATATTCTATTATATTATCTCGCACTTGTATAAGTGGGGTACAGTTTTGGTGTTAATACGCTGTAGGTAACTGTTAAAGAAAACTGTTTGGCAAATGACATTTAATTTTAATGATGTTTAGTTTTGTTTCTCAATTTGTTTAATACTTATCTCAATAAAATTTTCATGCTGTTTTAATATATTTTTTTAATATTTTTTTGAATAATTTGTGTACACTGATCATAACATTTATGCACCTACATTGTTTTATTATTGCGTTAAATTTGAATGATGACTGTTATTTATTGTTGTATTATATAATATCATTGAACTAAACTCCTGCTGCCAAAAGCTACTTGGAGTCGCTTGTCGGGTACAAGTTTCTAACGTGTGCAATTAATATTCTACAACATTTTTTTTTGTTCTTAATATGAAAAGTTTTCTAATTATTTTTAAAGTAGGTGGGGTTGTGTGTCGCATGTAGTTTACCGAATACTGTTTATTTATTTATTTACGGAACAATGTCCGATTACACAAAATAAATAACACGAAATGAAATAAACAAGAGCTACAGAAAAATAACAGCACATACATAATACAAGAATGAAGTAATGACAAAAAGAGCACAAAAATATACATTTGAGAGAATATTCAAGTCAAAGCCTGAACATGGTTTTTGTAGAGTCCATGATTTTAGACATTCTGAATAATCTTAGAGTTCTAATTTGGTAAAGCCCAACAAAAGTCATTGAGACTGGTACCATAAATTTCAAGACCCTGGCTTGAGTTAAAAAATCTCGATATTCTGGACAGTGGAGAATGGTACCCATATTTAGTAGAGTGTTTATTGAGGAAAAGCAATTCATTGTTTCTCAGTTTACGGTAAGAAATGTTGAACTGAATGACTTGCAATAAAGAAGGTGAATCAATAATACAATTAATTATTCTGAAAATGCAAGTCCATAATACCAGTTTTGTTTTTGTATTGTTTGTGTATTCTATTTTTCTTCACTACAACAAGATATCTCTATAACTCACATCTCGAAAACTAAAATAAGTAAAGAAAGCATATAAAGTACACAATGCATGTTTTCACTTTAACTTAACGTAATACGTATTTAGAATATTCACAAAATACGATCTTCGTGCATGTGAGAGAAGTACTTAGATTATAAACTAACTACGTGTATGGTTTAATATTGCAGAAAGGACTTCACCGATACGGGGATAATGCCTTAGCCACGCATAACTCATTGCAAACAACAAATACAAATAATAATAATAATATAAAACCAAGCATCGGTTTATTCTGGAATATGTACTGTTATCTAAATAAACACACTATTTTAGGCTCGCAAAGAAAAAGTTCGTATTTACGTACCCTCATATATCAGATGTTTTCTAAAGATGCCCCGATACGATTGACCGCCGTAACGAAATAAGTACTGTGCAAATACGCTCGTCAGTGCCCGTAGTAAAAATGAAAAAGTCAAGATGGACTCATATACAGAATGTCCCATAAGTCATGGATCAAACGAAATGGGGTGATAGGGGAGGTTATTTGAAATAAAAAAAATCCCATGTGGGGATCCAATTCCCAACCCCTTCAAAGTTATATCAATTTCAGATTTTTTTTAAATACCCAGAATGCCATCTAAAAAAAAGATTTTCCAAAAAGTACAGTATTTTATATAATTTTTTTCTAATTATGCTATATTCAATGAAATTATTTTTATCAATTCCTTATCCAAATTTCAGTAGCAAATCTCGTTTTTTAAAAACATAAGTATCGAATGAAGCTGAACAAAAAATATACTAGAGAAAGATGAAAACATAACTAATAAAAAAACTTCTGCACTTTATGCTGAATCCAGAAAGGTAGGACTCATTGGTCACTCTCTAATAATGGTTTTTTTAATCTCTCCTATCACGCCACTTCATTTGATCCATGACTTGTGGAACACCCTGTAAATAATGTTTCGACTAATGAATAAAAAGAAGCATTGCTCCATTCGACAATCTTTATTGCGATATTTTGTATAATTATTTTCAAAATATTATATATCATATAATTGCGTTTTTTGTTTGCACTACTGTTTGCAACCCTGTTTACACTACTGCTAACTAGAAAAAACGTTGAACAATCATTAAACACTATGCATTTAGCGATATCTTTTCTAAAAATAATATATTAAGAGGACGTAGGTATTTTAGTTCGTGCTTGATTCAAGTCATACCAGAACTATCGCAAGCAGTCAGTCCCATTGGAGAACTTCATCTGGTGTTGCTTTAAATAATAGTGTTTCAAGTAAACGTTAAATTCCATCCGCGCTGTAACAGAGCTGGAACTTCTTGAAAATATTCCCCCGAACAGATAGCTGCCAGCCTTAAGTGTACTCAATTGACACTGTTGTGGAATAGGCTAGATGAGACCTCTGAAAATATGTATTCTTATAACGTTGAAAATAAGAGACAAAAACTTGTTTGTAAACATTTTCAATAAGGCTTATTAACCGCTTAAGGATCACGCCCGAGTACATTCGGGCGATAATTATGTGCCAAAATTCGCACACCAGAGATAACTCGGGCAAACTTTATCTGCAGAAAAGACCTCTTTTGAATATACTCGGGCAAAAATAAATACGAATTATGGTATGTGGAAGAGAAACAAAAGACAGATGAACCATAATATCAACTTTCAGTCCCATTTTGGACCCAAAATGACTTTTATAGAGGATATATATGTTCAGTAAATAAAATTCATTCATAAAAAAGGTGGTTTTTTAATCTATTAATGATTACTGAAGGGATCAAAACACTTATAAAAAAATTAATCCACAAAAGAAGAAGGTGGTTGCTTTACTTTAAATTGTTTTGAATGACAACAGCGTGATGGTTCAAGATATATAATAAATATATAATTTTAAAATGGAACCATGCTCCAGGTGTACATTTTTCACATTGTGTATACGGGTGTTAAAAAAATTGTGGTACTACCCGAAAGGACATGATTAATTCTATGTCATATACATGGTGTTAAAAAAAATTGTGGATCTTTTCGAAAGGAGATGATTCTATGTCATATTGTAAGCTTTTTATGTTAAAATTTGAACTTATTTATAAGGCATTGTGAGCGAGAAAATTGTATGGAAAAGTGGTATTTTTTTGATTTTTGGAATATTAACATCAAAGACTTTTTTAAATCAACCAAAATAAACACTGAATGGATGAGATACAATAAATAGAAATACGAAGCTAAACAAAAGAGTTTTACCGTTTTAACTATCAAATACTTAAATTTGGGAGTAATGCGAATGTACTACAATTGTTCAAAAAACCGGTACTAGTAATTATCAATTTTATTGCAAAACCATATTTTTTTTTGACAAGCCGATAGGCGTTGAAGCAATGCGGAAAACTCACAAAATGTTATTGATACTATAAATAAGGGTTAGTTGTAAGATATAGCCCCCAGACAATAAACTCACCTTCATGTATATACTAACATAAAGTGCTAATAAATCAAAACCTTAGCATTTTTTCATTGGTATTATATTTTTGATGTGTTTTGCTGATATGTTGCAAACACGTTCCAGATATTTTTGTATTTCAGGGTAGATACTCTCAGTGCTGTAAGGGGTACAAAAACTTTTTTGTAACCAAATATTATATATTATATATATATATATTTTCAAATTGTGAATCGGCAACATTACGAGGACTTAAATTGCCGAAACAGCTGTCACAATAATAAAAATTAGACCGGTCAGTGGCTGACTTGGCATCGCGTTTGGGTCTCCCCAGGCGTCGTCATTTCAATTCCTCGGCTGGCTAAGTCCTCCATTACGACACAAGCAACATCTTCAGCTTACTGTGATGGTAGTAAGAGATTTTCAAATATTGTCAGGTTATTCATAAGTAGGGAATATTTGATTTAATATAATATTTGTCTTTCTTTTAAAGATTTTTTTTAAATAATAAAAAACTAAAAATACTTGCAGAACTTAATAAAAACATTATTAAATTTGATTTACAATAAAAAAAATAAATTAAATGGAGTTGTACAAATTAAAAAACAAAAACAATTAATAGGACTTATATGATTTTATTTACCCCTATAAAATTTTCATTATTAAAATACTTGGAGGACTTAGTAATAACATAATTAAATTTGATTAACCGTAAATTTAAAAAAAAAACTTCAATTCTTCGAATTGAACGCAAACACATTAAAAATTACAGGTATTTAATATAGGTTATTATTTTCAACATAAAGAAATTGTTTCTTAAAACGTCTCTATCCCAAAATAAAAAGTATCCCAAATTGGAGCTGCCATAGTCTCATTGGCTCCAGTCAGTTAGGACTAATGCGGTAGGTACCCACTTAAAAATCAAATC
Organism: Halesus radiatus; assembly: GCA_022606495.2. Lineage (NCBI taxonomy): Eukaryota > Metazoa > Arthropoda > Insecta > Trichoptera > Limnephilidae > Halesus > Halesus radiatus. The sequence goes on along the minus strand of JAHDVE020008485.1, from coordinate 9,053 downwards.
TCTTCTATTCTTTCAAAACAAATGTTTAAAGGGTTCCCATCTGGAATAATAATAAAAAAAAATATTATCATTATATTGGCATGTTTAGAGATTAGTAATAATAATAATAATAGTTGGATGATTTGTATACCGCCGTTTTTGTGAAAAATCACCCCAAGGGCGCTGTACAAATATTTCTTAACTAATTATGTACAAACAGATACAGAAAAACATACTTACCTGGCAGGTCGCTTCAGATGAACACAGTTTTAAAAAAAAATTAAAAAGATGATAGTTTTACATGGTTATTTGTTTCTCCTTTTCTATTGATGTTACATTTATTAGATGATTGGTGGCACGAGAAGAGGTGGTATTTATTAAATTATTGGTATTAATTTAAGGACTGGAAAGTAGTCATAAAATGAATTTTAGGACTCGAAAATATCTATAAAATTACCTGAAAAAGCGTAAGAAGCTTTGAATAAATATTAACGTCTTTTTTATTTATTTTATTTTATTTTTATTTTATTTTATTTTATTTTATTTTATTTTATTTTATTTTACTCACTTTTATTTTAGTCACTAGAGCTCAAGAAAACATAAAAAAAACACTAAAGCGACTTCTGAAAAAAATAAATTCTTACGACTCCTACGAGTACATATACAGATACATTATAATACCATTTGAAGTAGTGTTATGCGAAGAGGGAATGGCAGAATCGAAGTAAGTTATGTATTTACGGAAATGTACGCAAGCACAACTGGTGAGGTCATGTTTGCCGTGGTAAAGTCCAATCTCGTGTCCCCTGTACCGTCGTCACTTGGGTATTCCGCCGACTCCGTGGTCTAACGTCGTGTTTTGCATTTCACATTCTCGCTCGAACCCCGTCGCAGTTCAGGACATTTTCTTTGTAGGAACTTCGGAGGTGTTCTTCATATTCATATTAGATCACACCGCAGACGTGAGGCGATCAATCCGGGATCTTCATTTTAATATTTAAGTCCACTAAAGTCTGCAGCGAGAACACGCCTGACAATTCTTCCGCATTTGAGTGTAACAACTCCTTGTACATCTTCTCACCTCGTGACTCTGCTTGCAAGCATGAATATGAGAATCGTTGTGGCTAACACTTGGAAAGTCAGTCAACAAATTGAAATAAAATAATACTATCCGGTCTGGAACGGATAAAACCTTCAAAGTGTAATCAGCATAAAAAAATGTACTGAGATGGACACGAGATAGTACATTTTTAAGGCACTTTTTAGTTTCACTGCTCACATTATGTAGAGTTTGGAAAGAGATCTCTTTAAATATTTTTTAAAAAAATGTATAGGAACGGTAGTACTTTATTTACACAAGGAAATGAAAAAAAATTACGTTAAAATTACACGGAAATATCGCGAACAAACAATAAGAATTTTATAATTTCTTCAAACGATTGGTATAAGTAATTAATAAAAAAAAATTATTAGCTTTTTTGATTAATAACTTACCTAATTTAATTAATTTTCGTTGATATTTATATTTTATATATTCTTAAATTATTGTTCTAATTTTTATCATTTGTCTATACTTGAAATAATTTTTAGTATTCATATATTCCTGAGGATGACAGCATTGCTGTCGAAACATACAGATATATTTATTTAAGTGGTGTCAACAAAGTAAAATTTTAATTATTTGATTAATAAGAATTTTAACTTAATATAATAATATTTACCGAAATAACCCTAGAATTGACATTTTTGGGATTCACTGGCCCTATTTAAAAGGAGCATCTTGACAATGATATCAACTTTTCAATGAGCATACGAGTACATATGGCATCACTTCTGCAATATGTACTTCTCACAATTATACAAATACACTTACACATACCCACACAAACGTATATACTACAGTTTCCCGGAAAATATACGTATAAATAAGATATTACAAGGAAACAAATCATAGATACCCACAGTGTAATTTCTGGAAATCGTCTCTCACTGTAATCAATATACTGTTTTGTTTCTATAATAAAAAAAAAAAAAATAAACCTACCAAAAAAGTGCAAGTAAAATGCGAGCATTTTAAAACAACAATAGCTCATTATGGAGATGAAATTATGAGTGGTAAATAATAGCTACATAAATATAGAACAGATAAATTACTGCAAATTTCATGATACGAAAGTTTACCACATTTTACTGTTTCAGACAACACTTTGTCATCCATTCAAAGAGATAAAAATTGCATTTAAAAATTTTTCGTCAGTTTATAATATCACTTTACGATAATTGTGTAATATCTGCCATATTTCTAGTACAATCCCAAAGACAGACATATGTGTGTACCTTTGAAGAATGCTTAGTCCATTTTACAAGGCTAGTTGCCACAGAAAAAAAAAACTTATAGTATTTTACAAAATGTAAAACACACGAATCCGGAGGTGGCGGGTTCGAATCCTGGTGTGCGCAAGTAAATTTAATTTAAGTCAATTTTTTTATACATTAAAATCATGTAAAATAATATGCGAGATACTTACGACACGTTAGGCAGTGGTAGATACCCCCCGCATTGCCCTGGTGAAAGACCACCCTTCAGAATTGATGCATTGCTTGAAATCCCTTTAGCGGTGTTTGGTAATCAGATCTGATTAGCCAGGTACTTCTCCACCTTCCTCTACCCCGTCTCCTTCTCCTATCCATTCCCTTCAGCCTTACAACACATTTTTGAATGGGGATGCCATAGTCTCACTGGCTTCAATTAGCAGAAGGCAGTTGGGACTCTTGTGTGGTATTCGGATAAAAAATATTTAAAAACTTACTTATTTGCCCTGTGCGCATATAGACATACAATTCAACAATATTTGCCAAAAGACAAAAAAAATCAAAGTATTTAACCACTTTTCGGGGCATGGTGATGATTGAGTGGTTAAGATCCTCGCTACGAGTCCGGAGGTCGCGGCGTCTGCTAGTAAAGTTTATTTTGATTAAATTATACCATTTCCCCACCATTTACCACTTCCCCATCTCATCCCCATAACATAGACCAATTGGGGATGCCATAGTCTCCAGACGGTTGGGAGCGGCTTGCTCACATAAAAAAAATGGTTAGGAAATTGCTTTCTGTCATTTGATTTTTAAAAACGTTCATGCTAATGGTACACGTTTGTTGTAGAATAAAAAAATGGCTTAATTTGTGGGCGACAAGGTTTCCCTTATATACCCAGCTACATTAGGACTGTATTTATTTGAATTATTTTTGATTTATTAATAATTAACGTCCTGATGGCATTTTACATAATTTGTGTACATTTTATGATTGAGTGAATAATACAACAACAAAAAAATTGTAGGAGGTAACAATAAAAAAGTTACGTAGTAGGTAGGTATATAAGTGTGTTAGGACTTAATTACTTTATTTATATTGTGATTCTAATTACCTAATGATAAAACCTTTTTTGTTGTTGTATCATTTGTCTTTTTTACGTCACACCAAATGTTTTTTTTTTCTAGGTAATATTTGTTTGAGATTGCATTTATACAAGGTGTTTGTTGCAAGCAACCTCCGCGGTACCATGAATTTGTGGTTGCAGGTGTTTCTGTTGAAAATTCATTTGATTCGCATTGCCGAAAGTCATAAATCTTACGAATAAATCAGTTCACTTGCTTTATTCATAAGTAGGTGGGCGTATGCTGGTAACTTTTATGCGAAATTTATTGTTTTGAATTTAACGTTTGCAACAATGGAACACCTTTTGCCAAACAATCACGAACATAAAATTACATCTTAAACATTCGGTTTGTCGTTAGGTCGGCACAAAAATTACAATAACTTTTAACCCGAGAAATACTATGAATGATTTATCAGTGAATTCTATACCGGTAATTAGGAATATCACTCGAGATTTGAACCTTTTTTTCAAAAAAAATTCAAAGAAAGTATATGGTGTCATGCATTATTCCATTTACCAATAAACGTACATATCATTAGCACATCATGGATTGCGTTCGCCTGGAAATGAAAGAAAGGAAAGGCAGTTCAATTTGCTTGGCCTCGGATCTCAATGTTATTTATTGATTTATATAATTTTTATTTTACAAACAAATCAATATTCTCTAAGTTTAAATTCACTTGTTGCGTTTTTTTATTTCGCAAACCTAATGTCTGTTTTCCAATCTTTTTGTATATTACCGCGCAATACTCCCCATTAATGCCACAGCTCCTGGAATTTAGGCGATAAAAAGCAAACGAAAATAAATATGAAATGTTGATTATGAACGATTGTATTAGGGAAGAAAACGTGACGATTCGCTACGCGCCGGCAGGACTGTAATTAAACACCGGCTTCCTTTCCAGAGTTAGAATTATTTAAAGACTTGAAAAAGGCTGTTGACAATCGATATTGAATTAGGGCCGTTCGAACACGTTGAGAAATATTTGAAAAATTATAAAGGTCGATCCGGTAATACGACGAATATGTTGTTTTATCCTTCTTAGATATAAAAACTTACCTGTTTGAACTTTAGCAGTATTTACCTTTTTTATGTGAATACCGCACAAGAGTCCCAACTGCTCCCAACCGTCTGGAGCCAGTGAGACTATGGCATTCCCAATTGGGGAATGTTGTGAGACTGTTGGTAGTGGGGATGGGAAGGAGAAGGGGGAGAGGAAGGTGGGGAAATACCTAGCAATTCAGATCTGGTCCCCAAACATGGCTAAAAACCATTTCAAGCAACGTTTCAATTCTGAATGGTGGTCTTTCACCAGGGCTATACTGAGAGTATCTTCCTCTCTGGAACGTGCGCAAATATACGATATATTATTTTTAATTAATTAATTGTGAAACAAAACAAACTAATTAAATAAAATTTACTTGCGCACGCTCGACCATGGAGGCCGTCAAGTTTGTTTGATTGGCAATATAAAATAATCATGAATAGGGCGCCAGATGGCCTATAGATCATCAAATCGGAGAACAAAGAAACTATTATCTCAGAGCATAGACCTGTTAGACAAAATTAATTTACCGATATTTGTGGATTTGAAATGAAACACGGGAATCCACAAATTGAAGGCACATTTAAAATAAGTTCCAAATTGACTAAAATATTAAGTATGACTGGTGGGCTTGAATACCAATTTGGTGTTTAGGTTATGGAGTGAAAGTGACGCGGCGTTCCTGATGGATAGAGCTTTTCTGTCTCGTTGCTGCTGAATCTATATATGCTGAACTTGCCAGCCATCCATGATGCCGACGGAGTTGCTTCTTGTCACTATCTGGATCGCAGGGGTTTCAGCACAGTCCTACCAGAAGTCCTGGCCTGGCGGGGGGGCCGATGGCCCTGAGGTCGCCGATACTCCAGGGCATGTTGGGAGGTATAAAGGATGCGAATGTCACAGCACGGTCTAATGTCTGCTGCTGCAGGTGGTGGATGTAGTCGGAGCCATGATTTTTCAAAGCCTCCAGGATTAGAGGGCTCGGATGATAAATTACACGATGTTGAAACTATAATGGCGAAGCGATGCGTCGACCGGTTGCAAGTGACGTTGTCCGAGGTCACTTGCGGCTCATCAAATAATGATTTTAGGAGACTTCTTTCCAACGATGCCAAAACAGGTTAGACAGAAAAAACACACAATAGATTTCAAATATAATATTATGGACAGCAAGACAACAGGAATGAAGGGGCATTCACCCGGTTCAGTTACTCAAATTCCTTAGTCAAACTGCCGTCTTCCAATTTCACGTTTTCCCTTAATTCTCCCTCTCATAATTAAGTAATTTCTAAGGATGCTGCCAAGATTTGCAGTTTGGCTCTTGATTGTGAGGATCTGTGCTGCATACGAAGTACCTAACACTTACTCGTTAGTCGTGTGTGCCTTCCGAGACGCTTATACCATCCCAGAAAGGTCCATGGTTTGACTATATTCCAAGTTTTTAAGTAATAATAAATAAAAGTTTGGCAAGAATCTAATTTCTTTTTCAAATAATTTTATTTTACCTGTATTTCAGATTTGAAAATGATATAATTTTTTTAAATATTCTATTCTAGTTTATGCCAATATTTTAGTATTTTTATTGTGTTTTGGGGCTAAAGAGATGCATTATGCTTCGATTTATTTAACTTTAAAAAATATATAGTGGGGTTATTTACTGTCATTTAACAAAAGGTATAAAATTCATTGTATAAATATAAAAATAAAAAAAAATGCTCGAATAATGGGGTAAATTATTAACATCAAAACATTTGTCCTGACGTATTATGACGAAATGGAATAGGAATGGAATCATCTTCTGAAACTCATACATTAATTCAGAAGACTGACCACAAAAATATGTGTTTTAAACGTGGTATTTGAAACGGCCTCTGTTATTACTTTCCAAAGGCTCTATTCCCCCTTCCTTGTTTTCAACCAAATTCATGTTCAATTCTTAAGGGGTTATAAAAATATGAAGTTTTCGTAATTTCGTATCGGTAGCAACTCTCTTGGGATCATCCCGAAGTGTGCTTCGAGGCATTTTCAAATATTTAGCAGCATCGTAAAGCGATTTTCCTCCGATGAGAGCTTTAATGGCTTCTTCCGTCTGGACCAGTATCTAAGAGCAACGAGATGACGTCATTGTGTTCCATTATTGACACAATATTCACGGCTTACGGAAGTGCTGATTTAGCTAGTAATTTACCGTAATAAAAGTTTCAAAGCATGTCAAAGGTTGACGGCAATATTTTGTGTGGAAGTGTTCATTTCACCCGGAGAATATGATACGAGAAATGTATATATTTTAATCACCGATTTTAGCAGAAGTGTGACTGCATGAAGAAACATAAACTCTCGATATGTGAGCTCTGGTATCATATACTCGTAATTTAAGCAGTTTTCGCAGCAGATACCGAAAAGGGTGGGGAGGGATTTGGATAATATCGATATGGTCATTAAATATGGCTAAGTTACTTCAAGCAACGTTATGATCCTAAATGGTGGTATTTTTTCCTGTGGCGATACTAAGAGCATCATGAAAATTATACTTAGTCTCTGTAAAAATTAGCACTGGCGAAATCTTTGACAAACTTAACATCATTCAGATAAAACAATTATACTCTAGAACAATACTACTTTACATTCATAAACACAAAAAAAATAACAACAATCACACAGATTAGAAACGCTAGATCTCAGAGTCAAAAACACATACAACAAGGAACCACAAACACAACATTTGGACAAAAAACATCTTTCACTATGGTACTAAAATCTACAGTAAAACCCCACTATCATTTAAAAACCACAACAACCATAATAAATTTAAAAATCAAATAAAACACTGGATACGTTACATAGGGAGATCTGAAATAGAAAATATATTAACACCAAACAAACGCCGAAACCACTCGACTGCACCCCACCTTAGAATTGTTTTTATTTTTTTCGTCAAGCACATCAATTTAATATAATGTAATTTTTTTTTTGAAAATGATATCCTCAGAATGGGAAATCCGAGTGAGTATATCATTATTTGTTATTTTGTTATATAAAAAAAAGATAATAAATCATTATTATTATTATAAAAGGTCCCACAAATAAACGACATATTTTGTGTTACACTTTTTCATATTTGCGCACTCTGGACTTCGAACTCGCGACATCTAGATCCGCAGTCAAGGATTAAATCGTTTTTTTTATTGATATTTCCCGACTGCTATATTGCACTAACTGTAACATAAATTAGGTTACTAAATACGATTATTTCCCTAATTTAATACCCCGAAATCCAGAAATATTGGTTTCCATGTAATAATATTTTGTAACTTGTGGTAAAGGAAGTTGTTCTAATTGCCCCTTCAAGAACTCTTTGAGTTGCCTTTCAGAATATTAATTATAAAGCGAATTAATGTACGCCGACCTTACTTTAACGAGGGGTTTTATGAAATAATTGCGGGGACTAATTAAATAATACTTAACAAAAGGTGATTAAAAAATAAATTGGAAAAAATATTTTTAATTTTGCATTTGTACTTACCCATCTTATATCTAGGTAGAGATTTTTAAATTTTTTTTTTACATCATAATTTTAAATTTATTTATTACGTTACAAGCGTAACAAAGTTTTTTGGCAGTAATTATAATCCCATTAGTGTTATGTGTTATGGTCCAAAAATAGGTATATCCCCAATAGCACCATTAAAACCTCTCTCTCCTTCTCACAAACGAGTCATGTAACCCAAGTAGAGGTAAACAATGGACCTCTTAAAGGCAGAAAGACACAATAAATAATTATAATGTATACTTTTAATTTACCATTTTTTAAGCGCCGTTAACATAATAAAATCAAATTTAGGGTATTACTTAATGTAGCCGTATTCAAATTACTTTACTACGAAAGCTTGTTTTTTGACAATGTACATACATATATGTCGGTATGTATTGGGATTTTTTTATGCTTAGAGAAGCGTATTGAAAACGTATACAATTTTAATATTATATATATAAAAGAATTCACTGGAGTATCCAGTAGCGGCGTCTTAGAAAGGCAGCTTTCAGCAGTCCAGCTCGTCAAGCCCTGGAAGAGTGCACTCTTTTTTTGAAGAAATTTTTTTATTTTGATTTGGTCACCAATCCTTCGGTGCTGAGCACATCAGAGCCCCTGTGATGGAGGACTTCCTGATGGCGTTCGATGTGAGGGTTGCTCCGTGAACAGTATTTGACCGGTTGGCAGGCGTCGTGAGTGCAATCCCTCGGCTGGCTATTCCTCCATCACGACACAGTAACATTTTCCACTTAGATTTTAGGTAGTAGGAGGTTTTCAAATATTGTCAGGTTATTTGTAAACGGGAATGTTAGTTTAAAAAAAAACAAAAGGAATTGGATCATCGGGCTGGACTGCTGACAGCCGCTTTTGTAAGACGCCGCTACTTGACTGGATACTTGAGCGAATAAGAGTCATAAATTATTCGCTTTTCTCTCTCACCTACAATAAACATTTTAATTAAGAATCTGACATTTGATAGTAAACAAAAAATGAGAACGCTGCGATTGTTTCAATGACAACACCAAGATGAGGAAGAATAATGTATGTTTAAAAAAC